>OY829505.1:31843778-32079433 GCA_963691665.1 Clepsis dumicolana | reverse complement strand
CCCCGATGCCTTAAGGAACAGCTCAAACTGCGTCTTCCATTTACGCCACGCGTCAGCCCGGCTGACGGGGCTGCCATCCAGATTGAGTTCTGACGGAGGTCGCGCGTGCTCCATTACAACGAATCACTTTCTATTAACTGTACCGTTAACTATTAAAACTGATTTTTACCACAAATAACAACTGTACTACGCAATAACTGAATTTTAAAACACCGCTGCCACCACGTTGTGTAAATGAAAGAGCGACTGGATGACAACTGACTTTATTAATATTTTCTATGTCTACCCACAACAAAATCAACTGCCAGTTCTATGAAATGCATTATTGCATTCTTCCTATGTAGACAGACTTGCTTCAACCTGGGTTATACAATTTACTGTTAGGTCACTAACTTGGGAGTTAACTTGACGCTTTTTTGCGTTAAGTTTGAGTAAAGTGGGTTAACATCGGCTGACGCAAGTCGGCATTATTATCCTGTTAGCATTTAACAATTTGAGAAAATACTGCGGAGTAACCTTAAATAATGTTTGTTTACTAATATTACACAGTTTTATATGTTTTGATAGCTTAAAACATAAAAATCCCTCTTACCTCACAAGGATGTCCCATGGCTTTGTCCGTAGTGTAGGCAGCTTGGTTGGCACTAAAACTGAAGTTGCAAGTCCTCACAGAGGAGTTTGTTTTTACTGTTGCAATGTTCTTGCCTGTCTCCAGGTCCCATAGTCTGTTGGAAAGAATTATATCCTGTTTTATATGATATATAATGAGTTTTCACACATGTCAAAAAATTATCGGGCAATAAATAACTGACAGCAGTGGGAGACGTCACCAGGCTTATAATAATAATAATAATAAAGTAACTAACAGGAAAATTTATTTATAAATGGTAAAGTAAAATATAACTCTGGCCCGGACTAGGGGGAGTTCCACTGCAAATCAGTATGAACAAGGGTTAGCGCAAATGCGGTGATGAAGAAGAAAATATAACACAATTACAGTAGATATAAGAGCATATATGACAGATTTGGCGCGAGCTCATTAGTATTAAATCTATGCAAGGAACAATATTGTTGATAATGTAAATACAAAAGTAGCTTGTGACAAACAAATTAATTGCTACTTGGAACAGAGTATTTATTAGCGATATCCTAATGAATTATTTAATAATGCTGTAGCACTTGTAATGTCAACTTTACCAGCTTCACAGATCCATTAGTATGAGTATACTGTTAATTTTGAAAGGAATAGAGATTAACAGGGCAGTAAAGTTAAAATTTTAGAGAATTATTACAATAAAAAAAAACCATATAAGTGACACCAGTTAGAACAACTAGAGGTCCATGGTACATGATCCTATATAACAATGCCAGGGCTGTTTTTGACCATGCAGGGGCCTGGGGAAAAATATTAACCCACACTAGTCCAACACAATACACAACAATGCACAAATAAGTGATTGAAATTTTTGAAGTAAGTGTTGTTTAAGAATCGCTTCAGGCAAATGCATGGCTGGTGAAAATTACATTTAAAAATAGCATGTCAAGAGTATATAACATTCTTGCATTGCAAAGTTTCAACACTTCCCATACTTGACCTTTTCAACGCCAACAACTCATATCAGCACCGCAGGTTCAACGCCAACAACTCATATCAGCACCGCAGGTTCAACGCCAACAACTCATATCAGCACCGCAGGTTCAATGCCAACAACTCATATCAGCACCGCAGGTTCAATGCCAACAACTGATAGGTATATAGGTCATAAGAAGGATAGCATTTGGTTTGTTGCAGGGAAACAGTTTGGCATATGAATGAGTGCTTTGACATCTGTCTTGGTGTAGAAAAGTTTAATGTTACTTAGATACTCTCTTTATCTTTTTGTTTGTCAGCACAATATACCATAAAATACATTAACTATAGCATAATTCTGAGGTCCTGTTTGCTTCATTGTTTCCTTAACAATTAAGGATACAGAATTATTAAAGGCTTAAGTAAAGTAGCAAATGGTTCACTACTTCGCTTTGATATAAATAAAGTTCACAAAAGAAAAAAGTTAAGTTACTGACCCATTTTAGTTTCTCCCTTCATTCATCTCAACATCATTACAGCTCAACAACAATAACAAACGCAGTGCACATAGATTCCTTGTCAAATTTCTAGTTCAGGGTTCATTTTATTAAAAAAACGTGTGATTTTCTGCCACAAACCTGCAAGAACTGTCGCCACCGCCTGTGATTAGGTTGATCGTTTGCCAATTGACGTCGAGGCACCAGACCACGCCGCCGTGGCCATTGAAAGTGCCCAAACGTTCCCCGTTCAGCGACCACCAAACATTAGGCTTGGAATCTTTGGCTGCTGAAAACAGCAGGTCTCCTTCGCGGTTATATTTGATCTGAGTTATGGCACGCTCGTGCCCTTGCAACATGAGGGGTTTCTGCAACGAAATTTACTCCGTAATCACAATGTCGACATTGACGAATAATTATAAGGAAAATTGAACTTACCATTTTAATTATTACTCACTAAGTTTAATCATTTAACATGTGGCGACGGCGACCGCGAATTTGTGACAGATACAGAAAGACAGGTGACGGCGGTGACGGTGACCGGAGTCGAGTCACGGTGTTGTTAGATTAGAAAATCTGAGCGCCTAGTGTAATCGCCGACCAGGGCCGTGTTTTATAAAGCTACAAGTTGCAATTTACAAGCGGAAGTCCCGTTCTATCACCTTTTATTAGAAAGAGACTTCCGCTAGTAAATTGTAACTTGTAGCTTTATAAAAAACGGCGTAGGCCAAGAAATAGTCTCGATCGCGTTCGCGTTTAACAATTCTCATATTATTTGACACTTTAACGCAAACGCGATCGAGACGTATTTTGTGCTTTTTGATTACACTAAGGGCACTGAACCGCAGTAAGAAAAAAGGTGTGAAGCCAGTTTTGACATTTATTTAACCATGGCAATACTGTTTGGATTTGGATGCTTCGTAGTTTTGCTTCTTGCCAACAGATGGCAATAAATATAAATTAGGAAAACTGCAAAAAAAATGTCTGATGCTCTATATTACAAGCTGCGCAGTCTATCTGGGTATAGAGCTCGGATAGGTAGATTCCTAGATGGTACAATCGGGCAAAAATATGTGAATATTATATATGTTGCTGTAAATGCCCGAAACACGATAACTCCTAAGATTTACAAGAATGGTGGTAAAAGTTCCAAATGTCGATATTCACCGAGATTTGGTAAGTCTTAAGTTTTACTGGAAAGCCTTAGGATTCACAGAAGTTTGGGCTTTTACAGTACCTACTAAAACATAATTTTGAACCACAAAGTTTAAAACGTACCGCGGTGGTAAGGTTGATGGTATACATTTTTGCAATTTCGCCTGAAAACAAATTGGTGCCTTTGACTGTACACTCGTCAACACTCATTGGTGTCATTATTGTCGACCCAAACGTATAATTTCTACCTACTTGTTCGAAAAGGATGTCAAGGTAAAATAAATAGACAGACAAATAATTCACATACATTTTATTTTCTTAATTTATTAACCATTGATTTCCAAGAGTAAAACTAAAAAACAAATTAAAGTACAAACACGTTATGTATCGCTAACAAAACACAACTTGTAGGTAACTTCTCTTGGCAAACCATTGCATTCCTTGACTACTGGAAGGCGCACCACTCAACGAGACGGTAACATCAGTGCGTACCGTGCGTACCATGCGTATGTGACTTTCTGAGTACACACTGAGAGAGGACTGGGACATGGCTTTAGTCGCCTAGAGCATAATAAACGGCAATTGATGAAAAAACTGTGGAAGAAAATGTGCCTTATGGTTTTTTAAAAGATTGTGGTCTTTAGTTGGCGCCACTAATAGGTACTTCTAATTTAGTCGATTATGTCTCTGGGACTTGGGTGTACGAACAGCTTCATTGGCTTTGTCGCTAGGTGCAATGCATTGCTGTGCATGACGTTCTTTTATTTTTATTTTTTTTTCACTGAAACTGTGACAAACGCAAAAGCGATTGATCAATTGAGATTGTCTTTTGTTTTTAATTTAATTTACCTTCAACAATATTCGTGCTAGGTACTACACGCACAGTCCGTTAGCATATTCTGACAGGCGGACAGCGCCATCTATTGTCCTGTGGCGGAACTAACGAATTTTTAAATTTCTGAAAATTGTTCTATTTGAAGATATATTTTTATTTTCCTGTAATTTTTAAACAAACTTCTAATATATATAATAATTTAAAGGAATATATATATATAAAGGAGGGGGGAGGGGGGGCACACGATACTTTTTAAAAAGATTTTTAGCTATTCGAAATTATACCCCACTTGACATAGTAACCCCAATTTGGAATTAAGCCGCTTTCATACCCAGTTGCACTAAAAATAAACAATTTTAAATTATTTCCTATTCACAAAATACTTAGGTAAGCGTCATCTAAAACTACTTATTCCAAATTTCAAGTCGATAGCATTACTGTACCTGCGATAACAAGCTGAAACGGACAGACAGACAATCACACCGAGTCACGCCAAAGGTACTTTTACCATTTTGTCAAGTGTACCCTACCGTAATCTACAGACACAACATTTCATATGGATAAAGTGAGTTGCAGCTCATAACTAAGTAGAGACACCTCTACTAGAGGTCGAAAATTTCGCGGCAAAACTTAGAATTGTCGAAATCTTTCTAGTGCTCGAATTTTTTTTATGGATATCGATGATGGAAGTGATTATGAAATTAATGAGAGTTCACTGCCGATAAATATTCGATATTTTATTTTTAATAACTGTTTCATAATATGCATATGTAACTAGTCGTCAAGTTTACGGGATAGCTTTAATTTAGCTGTTGCTTCTAAGCCCTAAAACCACTCTGACTTTGAAATAATTATAGGACAGTCAGCAGCAGAAGTAGCTAAGCAACCGAAGCGGTCACAATGATCTGCACAAGCTCTTATGTGTATAACAAATAGAGATGTGCTTAGATCATTGTGTCAGCTTCGGTTGCTTAGCTACTTCTGCCGCTGACTGTACTATCTTTATGGAAAAAATAGATACCTACTTACGACAGAAAAGGAGTATTCGATATGACATTGAATCGATAAAACAATGTTTCTAGCACTGGCAACATTCTAACAAGATGCAGTCATGAAAATTCCGTGCTAATATAAAAGCAACGAAATTTGAACTTACCCAAAATAAACATAAAGCTCATTGTATTCCACAGTTAATGTATCAATGCGCAAAGGAATGATGTCAGGCCCCTATTTGACGAACTTTACAATTGTCAGTTTTCAATGACAATTCGGTGTTAACTGCTGACTTGAAGAGCTTTTGTTTTAGCGCGCTTCATATTGTAAAAGAAATGTAGTTCGAATTGTCGTGTAAAACTGACAATTGTAAGGAAGGTGAAATGGGGGTCAGGTCATGAATTGTCCCAGACCCTTTAAGCAGTAGTAAAACAGGTACAGAGCCGGTTTCAGCAGAAGTCGTGTCACTCTAGATTTTGACGCAGGCTTTAAGCCAAGGACCATAAAACCAAGAGGACTGCCAGTGTCTATACGATGTCGCGTTCCTTTGAAATTATAAGCCTGCTGTAGCTAGTTTTACTACGGAGGGGTATCTGTACCATTCATTTGGTATGACATTTAGACCTCTGGCTAACACAATAGCGCCATCTAAATTCGTTTTTTCTTTCAGTTGTCATGGCACTATTGTGTTAGCCAGACGTCTAAGTGTCATACAAAAATAATGGTACAGAGACCTCTCTTTAGTGAAACTAGCTACAGCAGGCTCATTATTTTACAGGAACGCGACATTGTATAGCCATTGGCAGTCCTCTTGGTTTTATCGTCCTTGTTTTAAGCTAGCCTCCCTTTCTAACCTGAAAGTATGAACGGTAGGCTGCTTTTTGGCCGCCAACTCTTCTGTCACATTCTTATTAGACCAGTCAGAAAGAGACCATCGAGAACAGTACAACGATCAGCAACTACTTAATATGTGACATCTACAAGTACACAGAACCCTATCGTAATGATAATACTTAAATTAAAGCGAACAATGTATAATATGCTAGGTCTCAAAGCGATAAGTCTTGAAATTGAGCGAGCCCAAATAAATATGTGAGTAAAACATAGCACACCCGATCACAATCAACTGTACATCTTTACTGATAGACTTGCGAACAACATAATAGGGACGCGGTGGCATGAATTATCCAACTGTTAGAATCAGTCAACCGATTTAAAAGAGCCATTGTGAATCCTTTTACGATAAACGTATCATAAGACTTTGCAATAACTTGTATAAATGTTACACGATGGCATAATACGGCAAGGTTCCAAGTGTAGCCCTCAATAAACTGGCGGCTTGATTTCTACTACCGGGTCCCTCTCTGCGCCCGTATTTGGTTTTCACTCAAGACTGAAACCGCACTCTAAACGTTTCAGTTAATAAAATGTCTGCCTAAACGGGCTTTGGTTTCCAGGACAAATTTTAATTGTGAACTGCGTATAGGTACGTACACTTAAAATATATCGGCCTTTAATGTACAGTTCGTTCAGAAAAGTGAGGAAACAATAAGACGACAACGAATCAGACAAGCGATACGTGTTTGTTTAGTTTTATTTAGACAATTAATCTTAACAGAACACGATTACCTATTGTTATCCGAATAAAACATTTAGAACAGATATCTATGAATGTGTAGGTATGTACTTATGTCCAAATATTCATCTGTGTCATGTAGTTCCATAAATGTATATGTACAACAAACACTCTTCAACGTTTCCAAATATATATATTCTGTTACGGATTTACACACGATTTACCTCTGTACTATTTAATACAATGTTTAATGTACACAATTTCAACCCTTCTTTTACCCGAATACATGCAACGCTATTTTATACACAACAAACCTTACGCTATCAATGTGAAAATATTTCGTCACAATACCTTAAATGTAATTTTTCTTATGGACTGTAAAGAAAGTGTGAAATGCATTAAGTTTTTGTTACATTCTTATAAATATATTAACATTATTACGTTTAAATTATTATATCAGTCAAAATATTTTCGCAATATTACTAGGTCCGTCAGTGGAGAGCCTCCGCGCCCGGCGCCTGGGCCTCCAGGAAATATTAGCTCAACCTTAGAGTGCGTCGCGTCGCAAACCCGACCCGGGAGTCCCGGGACGCAGGTTGTAGTACTTAGATTAACCTTAGTAACTGATGGGCGGCGGCCGCGGACGCGGCGGCGCCGGCGACGCTAAGGACACACCGAATAACGGACAGAGCGAACGTCTAATCTACTTTCCACTACAAGAATTTGTTTTCCAATCCTTTTTCCTGGGATGTGTAAAAGGGAAAATGAGCTGAAAGAGACAGGCGAAGTACTATTACAGAGTCCAGCAAATAATCAGGACAGTATCGAAAAGCGAACGGCCATCTTATGTTAATACATTATTTATTTACACAAGAAATGTATATAGCCTCTGAGGGCTCTTCGTGTACTATTCTAATTAGGTACTCGCCAGTAATGCGCCAATTTATTGTTTATTTTCTATCAATACTATCCTTTGTACAACGCCGATTACACCCTTAGCCTACTCCCGCAACGCCGTTAGTCTCACCTTAACTAATATACGCTATCATATTAACAAAATAAGTGTCATATTATAATCATTTACACGTTAGTAGAACGATGCACGATTCGTGAATTATTTAAAAGGTTTCCCCCGTAACATTGTAATCTATAAAGGCATCTTTACCTCAGACTTTAGATTTACACCGTCGTTAAGATGGTGTTTTATAAACTAACTGATTACAATTAAGATAAATAAATATAGTTACCCAATTAAGGAAAATATTTGACGTGAAGTACCTACAGGCGAGGGGCCGGCGGGCGCCGCCCGCGTAGCCGAGCTCGAATATTCCTTTACGCTATCACTGTTTCATTATCACATTTAACTTAGAATTTCACGAACGCCGTTAACTAAATTAAATCATATACACGTTTACCTACAGCAAAATTAATTTGAAAAACTAAATATTTATATTTAGGCATTTGATGGCAGTATCGTAACTGGTTGTATTCAAACTAATTATAAAATTATACAAAACACTTTAGTATACTATAACTTACCTAGTGGTAACATGACGAGGAACGGATGCGTGGCGCTCGAATTCGACTGGATCTTAAAGAGGGTACATTTTATTTGCTCACAGTGGTTCTGAGCGAGTGCACACATTGACAAGATGTATCGGCTCCGACTGCTCAGCGCCTCAGCGGGCGCAGAGCAGTTGCAGCACGATTTGTCGCTTAAATCAGTTGATTTTTCGTATTAAGTTTGTTTTAGCATCTTAATTACCAGGACGAGATCGTTAAGTGTGGAAGAAGACATCGCGACTTGTTAAGTTGTTAGGCAGCCCTGGACGCAGGGCTGCCCCGCCGTTCCGTCGCTACGAGGCGTCGCTGACTACCGAAGATTCTGTCGTACGCAGCGAAGCTGCCACACGCCACAACATCGTGTTGTGGTAGCTACAACGCTTAGATTAATAAACTAGAACCTAAGTCCCTATAACGAACTTTTTGGTTGTAATTACTTATTTTAATCGGCGTACAAAGCCTTCCCTAAATCTATTGGTAACAGTTCACCGTTGCTGGGACGCCGTTGCGCTGGGTTACTTGCAGCAAAAATCGAATCTGTTTCAAGTCTGACAGTTCTATACATTTCGACACAACTAAATCGGACTTAGAACTGAACTGGGATTAAATTTTAGCTGCAAGAGGACCTAAAACATTAACGATCAACCCGAGACTTAAGTTTAAATAACGGTAAGTTTACAAACGAAAGGCAGTGATTATACTGACAGTGTTAGAGGTTAAAGATAGAAAGTCTCTTTGTTGCTATTTTATTAATAGTGCGCTACTTATGTTACTCATTTAAGTTTTATTTACCTATTTACTACCTATACGAGTACGGGCAAACCATGAATGTTATATAACATAACGAATGAAGCGGGTAGGAAAGGTATAGACTTTTAACGTATCGGGAGACGGAATGAAGATCATATAGCGTGGCCTAGTTTTCCTAATAAATGGCTGAGAAGGAATGGCTTTGTCAATATTACTTCTCATCGGAAATGAAGTAATTAATGTACGAATTTAAAAATGCAAACAGCTAAGTATTCCATTTACCGTTAAGTGACAACTAAAGGCCAAGTAAATGTTACTTTTACGTTTTAGGTGGTGTGGTGACGTTGACGTAAGGTATATTTCACGGAAAGTCATTTAACTGATGACTTAAAAAATGTTATCGGGATGTTTTTGTATCAACCTGTATAACTGGCAAACTGTGAGATGGGCATGGGTCGACCCTTCGGTGGTACAATCGGACTTTAGAGTCGAGCCAATAAGTTTAAAAAGTGCCGAATCAGAGCTCCTTGAAATAGGCTTAGCTGCATAAGAGTGAGAGCACCTATTCACATAGCGATACTAATATTCTTAGAATAATAGCGCTGGGAACGTCCGTTTATTTAACTCAGAGCTTCTAGTGTAATCAATGGCCAAAAAAACGTCTCGATCTCGTTCGCATTTACGTCGGTATTACTACGGGCTCTGCCTTTGCCGATTTGCCGATAGTATTTAATTGGGAAGTTCAAGCGAGCTTGATAGCCGTTTTCTTGTGTAAAAAATTACACTAAAGGCTCAGAAGTGAGGCACCAAATTTAAGCGTGAGAAATGTTTCCATCGAGCCCAAACTGGTTCTCAGTCAGGCTTTGAAATGGCTTCACTCTGAATTTTGCACGCTCTGGTCTTGTGATATTTTATTTATTTATTCATTATATTCTGTCCCTGCTGAGGGATTACAGGAACACATCATCATGATCATGGCGGTACAATAATCATTCTGCGAAAAACAGCCGGATGCAGAACTATTTATATTTAAACAGGACCTGGACAAGAGCAAAATTATACGCAAGAAACTTTCTATGCAAAATATTGGCAATAAAAATGCATAAGTTGTGACTATAGAAAATTATGATAGTGTATAAACAGTATAGTTGTATACAAGCAGTCTTGGTAAACACTGAGAGTACGTACTTAGTGCTACTTACATAACGTTACTTACCAACAAGTCTTAGACAGGTGAAGTTCTCATTAAATTACACGCTTAGGTACTCCTACACGATACAAAATGCAAACGAAAACAGCAATATTCTATTTACAAGAAACAAATCTATCTCAAAAACAACATCTTATCTAGTAAAATAGTCTATATTTACAGAAATAATATATTATGCGATCCTTCTGTCAGTTTTAAATAGTATCTATGATCTATATTAACCTAATTAGTATACACTACCACGTAGGTATAAAACCACACACTCGAGTCCCTGACGCTTATCACATAACAACTATTTAATAAAATCAGTCTGTCGATTGGGACGTTTTAATTCCTCTAAAATAATAGCGTTTACACACTTGGAGTCGTCGTGGTTGCGAGTAAGATCCGTGCCCGCACTGCAGTTCACGTCGCGCGGGAGTTGCCGAGCGCTGCCAAGCACTTCCGAAGGGCTCCGAGGAGCTCCGACCGGCGCCGACCGGCTCCGAGCTCGTCCTGCTCGACTAGGAACATGTTGTACGAACTCTCGTGCTGGGGCGGTGAACACAGGGTGGTGACATAAGACGCGCGGCGGGGACATTACTCGCAATACTATCTGATCTCCGCCGAGTTCAACACGAATGGTACGTAGAACATCTTGCTCTCGAGCAAGAGGTTTGCCGCCGCTTGGATCTGAGGACACAAAATAACTGTCGTTAATAAGGAGAGCAAGACGTTTCTCACTGAAAGACCGTAGCTTAATGGTCGATGCCCGAAGTTGTGATTGTGGGATCGAGTCCCAGTACTTCCGGTAGAGGTTGTATGTTGACGATTGTGTTAGTATTGTTGCTTCTATTCCAGCGTCACCTGGGTTTCTCTTTATATTACGTGTGCAATATCCTCACCTCAGGTATCCTGGCGAACAATTCCTGCAACCTGCCCGGGTGGTGCGGTGCAGCGTGCTCCAAATAACTGCGCAAAACCTGCACGTACCGCTCCTGTATGCCTTCTAGTTCCACTTCTATGACAAAAGAAAACAACGTATAAAGTATACTAAACAGAACCTTAAATTAAAACGTAACGCGCCAATAGCGAACGAATGCGATCGTACTTCAGTTCAATCCCGAATTTAAATAGTTTTCTTCATCGACAGGGTATCCGGGTGCTAAGAAAAAAAGCTTGACAGAGTAGAATGAATTACGATTCCTGAAACTCCTAGATTTATAGCTTCTACACATTATTCGTAATGTTGATAAAATGTAATTTGTTTAATTAGTTTGACAATATCACGACTGATGGCGTTAGTGTAGTGCAATGTTAGTTTAGCTACTCGCCGCTAGATGCCGCTAAGAAGCTATGTGAGCCGAGGCAATGCCATTTGTATCGAGCGAGCGCGGTGCGGTGGTGACGTCACGCGCTCAGTAGGTCACTCCGATAGCGGGGCAACGACCGCGGCTAGCCGTTGACCTCCGCTCGCGCGCTGCGTCCTCACTGTGTTGCCGTTTCGCTCGCACCCGTCCGCTTATACGCGTGTTGGCCGCGCAACCGTTTCATGTGCGCGTTGCACGTTCATCCAACACGATGGTGTTTTGTTTTTAGAGAACAAGGAAGGCGAGATACGCGATATTATACAATTTATTGTACGTCAAATTAACTGTTCTTTATTTATAGCGTTTCGCGCCCGTCAGTTTGAAATGTATATAGGTACACGCCGTGTATAGGGATGACTTATTTAAAAAAAAGAGGACTGTAGTTTGATTTATGAAATGACACGCTGAGCGATAGTAATAGCGTAAGTCGTATTATATGGTAGATAGGGTTAATAAGTAGTAAAATTGTAATTTAATTAATGGTAATTGTCATCATAATTATGGACTTTATCTTAACGGCAATTAATTAAGATTAAGGCCTGCATTAATTTTGATTTTAGTTAACAATAACACATACGATTCATTTTTGCGGGTGGTAGGACCTTGTGCGAGGTCCGTCCGGATCGCTACCACCATCTTACTCGTTAATCCTGCCGCTAAGCAGCAGTGCTTGCACTGTTGTGTTCCGGTGTGGAGAGTAAGACAGCCGGTGTAATTACGGGCACAAGAGGCATTTCATCTTAGCCCTCTAGGTTGGCAACGCATCTGCAAACCCTCCGGAGTTGCGGGTGTCTATGGGCAGTGGTGATCACTTACCATCAGGTGACCCACTTGCTCGCTTGCCTTCCTCGTTGTATAAAAAAAAAAAAAATAGGAAATACATATAAATAGTTTAAACAAAGCGTCGAACTTTGGCTGCGGTATCGTTCGTGAACCGTGACCTTTTCGGCACCACTAGCGGTAAGTACCTATTTATAATTTATAATGGACTCAATAGGTAGATACAAATTCGGATTATTTATATTAAGTTTACCTACTCATTAATTACGTGGAAACCTATCCTCTTTAACGTAAAATGTAAGGCAGCCTATGGTATTGTTTGATGTTTACTTTTATTCATAAATTCACTTTCTCTCGAACAGATATTATGTTTACTTAGTTACCTACCTTATTATTAGTACGCTGAGCCACACCTCATCCCAAAAAAAAATGTAACAATTACAGTATCAACTGATTGAATCAGAGTTTAAATTTAGCACAGTCCACCCATGAACTGGAAACAGTTAATAGGCTCACCCGAAACAGTGGGTTTGGTCGCGGGCGAGTATTATTACAACAGTAAATTACTATTTCCTGAAGGCCCTACATCCACCACAGACAGCTCTTAAGGGCGCATTCGCGAAACATGCAAGTAATCGGCGTTGCGCAACCGACGATCTGAGCGAAGCTGCACGCAAAGTGAAAGTGGGTAGGTACCAACACCAACCTTCCGCGTCGCGCTTTCCGCTCAGAACTGTCCTAGCTGACGTAACCGTTACAATAACATACCTCCCCCCCCCCCCCTCCGCTTAAAGACTTGGAGTGTTTCGCTTTGAAACAAAGAAAGGTACTTTGCTATCTACCTATGTCATGTCAGCTTTTGTCAGTCTAGGTGTTATAACGCGAAAGCGCGTGTTTTATCTCTCGGTTGAGTATGTCCATTAATCCTAACTAATATTATAAATGCGAAAGTAACTCTGTCTCTCTGTCTGTCTGTTAGTTACCTCTTCACGGGAAAACCGCTGCACCAATCTAGATGAAATTTGGTAAGAGGATAGTTTGAATATTGAGGAATAACATAGGCTACTTTCTATTCGGGAAATTATATTATAGTTCCCGCGGGATAGCGATAACCGAAATCTAAGCGGACGAATTCGCGGGCAACAGCTAGTAAGTACATAAACATCCGCATCCGTGCTTGTGTGTGTGTGAAAGTCTTTAAGTGTATTGTGGGGGCAACTGAAAAACAGCGTCTGTTTGCCAACAGACATTTTGGTCTGCGTGGCACAGGCATAAGCTGAGGCGCCTACCATTTCAATAGTTAGTAGCATAATGTTAATGTACACTAGTTTAAGCTGTATACCTACGAACTATTGGACAAATGTCTTTTATTATTATTATTATTATTATATGCCCTTTGGAACATTTTGAAATAGGAACGGTGTTGCCGAGTCCGGCGCGGGGAGCTCGTGCTCGCGGCTCGTATCAATATCACGAGACTGCTTGTAGTAGCAACAAAGAGTATGCAATACAGAGTTTGAGTTTGAGTTTGAGTTAGTCTCAAAAAATTGGCAACAAACACGAGTACCGAAGTAAGTATATGTCTAGAGTATGTCTCGTTCTTTTCATCAGACTTCCATGTGTACAAGGATCATAACGTGCCAGCTTACTTAGGTGTTAAGCCTTAAACAAAACCTTCGGACCATTTCCTTGTCATAACGCCCAAGGGCTGTAATGGCGCGCACGGCCGCTATAACCACTGCGCTCTACGTTTCCTCGCAAGTGTGATGATGTGATGAGAAACATTTGTGTTTCGCGGGCTGTACGGGAATTACGAACCTTCGACTTCTTCCTTACTTACCGCCCTTAATAGACAATGTAGTATTTTTAAACAATCGGGGAAAAGATGCACTGAGTGACTGGCGTGGAAATAGAGTCTCCTTATGTTCTCTATAAATAACTTTTAAATTGTTAATTAAAGTCTCAAATGGCGACAGAAAAGTAAGTTCACTTGTTAACCAATTCCTACTTCTATTGCATACAAAATTTTGTCTCAAATATTACCACAGAAAGTGTGCTTCAACAAGTATTTATAGAAGGAACAATTACTCCATCGTCTTATGAGAGTAAAAGCGGAGAGGCAAAGTTTACTTAATTAAAAAAACCGGCCAAGTGCGAGTCGGACTGGCGCACGAGGGTTCCGTAGAAAGATTTTAACGCTTTTTCCCCAGTGTTTTAAGAAGTCCAGTGTAAGCAGAGCCCTGCTCCTAAGCAAAATATACGCAGTGTGGGGTCAACTTATATTGGTCCTCGAAATCTAGAGACAGACATAAAATTTTAAAATTTTGAGACTTTTCTGAGTGGTTGTACTATAAGAGCTACCTTCATACCAAATTTCAAGTTTTATAGGACAACTGAAAGTACCCTTTAGGTTTTCAAAAAACGGCAATTTGTATGGAAACGGCTTTATTAATGACTGTATCTTTTGATTGCGTTAACTTAGATGCTCGATTTTTTCACGGCTTCAAGGGACCGCAAGCTTGAGTATTTGATATTAATTTCAGCATGCTACCTCCACGCGTTCCAGAGAAAAACGTTCTTGACAGACAGACAGACAGACGGACAACAAAGTGATCCTATAAGGGTTCGGTTTTTTCCTTTTGAGGTGCGGAACCCTAAAAATAAAATAAGCTTACTATGAAAGTTTCTTGCTTTACGCAAACGTGACTTAATAAAGTTTATGCGAATTAGGATCTCGTTAACTGCAATCTCCGGGTGACCGGCCAAAACACGTCCGAGTTTGAAGTTTAAGTCTGCTTTTAAACCCGTGACCCAAAAAGGGTGTTATCCTAATCCTAACTAATAAACTAACTAAACCTAAACTAAATAAACTAACCTGAACTCTTTCTCTCTGTCTGTCTGTTTGTTACCTCTTCACGGAAAAACCGCTGCACCAATCTAGATGAAATTTGGTAAGAAGATATTTTGAATATTGAGGAATAACATAGGCTACTTTTTATTCGACAAATTTGTATAGTTCCCGCGGGATAGCGATAATCGAAATCTACGCTAATCTAGTATATTGTATGTTTGACGTGAGTATAGGTATCTCTGTGGCACTGTTGCTCCTAAACGGATGAACCGGTTTGGAAGCGGCTTTTATAGATAAGTTTTTATTTTTAAAATAACTAACTTTGAAATTAAAATGAGTGTTTTCCACTTATCCAACTTAGATTTAGTATTATTTATTTTTGTTACATCGATGTCCAACGTTATTTTATTATTTAATTCGTGCTTGGACGTGAAATGTAAGAACGTGATGTTAATAAAGGCCTTAAATTAAATACTTATATCAGACGCGGCTTCATCTTTATCTGTTATATTATTATTTATTACGATGTACTTAGTTGAAAAAAAAAACATAGGTATCATACAGTCGAATTGAGAACCTGCTCCTTTTTTTTTTAAATTGCAGTTTTCTATTCAAACCTGTGCGTTTCCGGAGGGTTTTAAGTTTTACTGAGCTGTCTCAAAAGATTGCCACCATTGTCGCTTAGGTGCCAACGATTGAGGCAGTATCAGGCAGTGGCGCTTTTGACTTAGGTGCCAACGATTGAGGCAGTATCAGGCAGTGGAGCTTTTGACTTAGACGCGTGATTCCCAAAAACAAATTAGCATTTTTTTGTTAAATATTGCAAATAGATTTCCGTGACAAAAATTATTTCAAATTTTACTTTTTAAATGAATATTTTATGCGACGGGTGTCTTAACATGACGGACTCACACCGACGACCTTCCCTTTTCGTTTTCTCTGATACGAATAACATTATCTGTTACGATGTTATTCTAAAGCTTACGAGCAGCGTACAGCGTACAAGGTCTTGCCTAACTTGAAAATTATAAATGCGAATGTTAATAGTGGCTTTTCCCTTTAAAGAGAAGCTAGAGGTACTGGGGCACATAGAAAAGGAAGCTTTATCCAGATGTGCACACATGTAATGCTAATATTAAGTAATAAAAGTTAGCGCTAAGCTTTGAAGAAAAAACAAAACACCTGTGTTTTTTCCAGAAAATGTTCTGGACACGGGAATTTCTATAGAAAAATGATTCTAGCTCAAAATAACGATGCAAAACAACACCCCATACGAGTCTAGGTAGAACCATAGTTCACAAATAAATCCGAACATACGTGGTCTGGATCCAAACAATTGTCCCATAAGACTCTTCTATTATACGTATTCAGCTTATTTGGACAAGGCATCATGACAAACAGCATACCAGAATGTTGCTCAACGCGCGCACACACACTACACGTGCACACCGACGCACACACGCGGAACTGTTGTGCAAGAGCTTTCCATTTCAATATAGCTAGTGAGTAGGTACCGCGCAGGCGGAACGTTATTACGGACGTAGACGAAGCTAATAGCGTAAAAACGTACAGAGCGCCTAGTGTAATCGCCGACCAGGCCAAGCAATACGTCTCTATCGCGTTCGCATTTAACAATTCTCATAGTATTTGACACTTCAACGCAAACGCGTTCGAGACGTATTTTGTGCTTTTTGATTACACTAAGGGCACAGAGCGTCTAGTGTAATTCCACGGCCAAAAATACGTCTCGATCGCGTTTGCGCTACGGTTGTGAAATAGTATGAGAATTGTTTGGTGTCGATACGTGCCACTAGTGGTGCTACTAATGTGCCCATTGTACCTAATTCAGAAGTATCGCGAACGCTATCGAGACGTTTTTGGCCGTTGATTACACTAGACGCTCTGCTCTATTATTTTAGCAGCTGCGCGTTTTGGTAGTCCTCGTGTAGAGTAGATCCGGCGGCTGTAAATAAAATGGCAGCTTAAACAGCACCGCGTACTTTTGTATGTCGTGTGGGTTTAATTAGATTTTAAAATAAAATTTAAATTTCTACCTCAATTCACTTAGACATAGCCGTAGCCGTTCGTATAAAATAGACGTAGAAATTGAGCGCAATTTCTAATCGCTCGTACGTCGTACGTAGGCATTAGGTACGTACTCTACGTACCTACTCGTACGTTTGATAAGTGCGTAACAATCGCGCTAGTGCGGTGAAAATAATTTTACAAACACGGCATGTGAGGGCCGACCTAGTTATGTCGCGATAAGGTGGCATGTCACGCCTAGTTTCCCTGGTATTGTCGCTTTTAACCCTTTGAGTTTAACCAGTACACGGAGAGAAATAACATAATTTTACTAATGCAGTTAGGAGCTCTAGGGGTTTTCTAACGCCCTTATTGTGTCATTACTCATTAAACAATATCTACGCCACGCTCCCCTTTTAGATGACTAAGAACGTATGAACGCGCGCCCCGTTATTACACCATCACGCCTCCCTTGGGGGAGGGGGGGGGGGGGGGGGTGTCCCACTTAGAAAACTTCTACCTTAAAGCGTACAAAGAAACAGAATGAATTTTTTTATTGAATTTCAGTCACCTATATTTGTCAAGTAATTTTTTATCATATATTGTGTTATTACATTAACCAAATTAAATTTGATGTTTTGGAGGTTTGACGACATATAAAAGAGCCCTTTGCAATTGCGATTGGAAAATAGCTAAGGTGGATAGGAATGCTGTAGCTTCTCGAACGAAGTCTGTTAAATAGAGAATTTAGTCGCGAGCTTATTTTTCTCAACAAGAATGTCCGCAGTCTTTGTCTATAATGTTTTAACTTGCGATACTTATTTTGTTTTTCAAAGTTTGCGACGCGCGGATGAGGTTTTCATCTAGATCATGACATTAATGGCAATTGAATGTTGTAAATGGGTCAATCAACATTTTAGTGTTGTTATTCTGTCCCGTCACTTAGGAGACAACAGTGATGCAGTTGCTTAGAAAATTGGTTGTCATGTATACTACTAGCATGCTTAGGAGATAAGGCATGAAGGAATAGGCTTATAACCGTTACAACTAATAACTTTTAGTGGATTTGTACCGTAGAAAATCATACTTTTAATGAGTGACTTAGTTAATTCTTGTTTTATTCCTTTAAAATAGACTTAAGCACGAAAATCGTTGTAAATGTTTCGACACTGTCAGCACTTATTAGTTCGTAAGTGTTGACGTCTGCTGTCGGTACACTCGAGTGTAAGTTATCATTTACCGCTGCGTCCCGATGCGGAGTCCCTAATCGATTTCACAAGCGACCACTCGTATATGTGGGTTACATGGGCTATAAATCATAATAAGTCTAAAGATCGGCCGATCTTGCAAGATCTTGCAACGACGCGTATAGCGGCGCTTTTCATACTTCCTACATGTCCATTTGCAGACTTTCTGATGCTTTAAACTGGAGCAATCAATGGTTTAATTCTTGAAACATGTCCTTTGTGATCCATCATGATCTGTGATGGTACATGCATATTTATCGAATGTCCTAAAACCAATTTTAAGCTTCATCTAAAGAAGTACGATCGTCCCGAAACAGTTCCTATACAAAAATGACACACAAACAATGTAATGCATAAATTGCGCAAAGTACGATTCGCTTGGCAGGCGTCAACGCATTTACACATAAAAATTAAAAAAAAAAAATTGTTCGTACAATCTGTGCAAGGACTGTACCCGATCGTTTCTTTATCAGTAGCTGTTTTCAAGCGCCAGTATTTATTTAGCCTAAATACAGCATACCGTGAACCGGAGAAAGGTTATCCGAGACTGTTTTAACACAGTTACAGAGGCAGCGGTCATGAAGAATTGACGTCATTATCCTTAAAAAATATTTCCGTCAACGATACGAAACATATCGGGTACAGATGCAAACAATGTAACAAATTCATAAAGTAAGTAATCAAAAATTACAATAATCAACGTTGATTTTTAATTCGCTGTGCGTTACACTATGAGGATGGTCGATGGATGTGTGACATCGAAATGTATGAAAATGTGTGAAAGCGCACGTGAATCCTTACCTTGATTCAGCAGTATGTAGACCTTGAGGCAGACGTACTCTTCCATCCGGAGTTGGATGCGTCGGAATACGCAAGTGATCTGCGTCATCTTCTCGACGACGAGCCCAACATCCAGTCGGAGCTGCTCCAGAGTTATCGGCCGCCCCATCAGAGAGGTCAGGCAGCTCTGAAGTGTCCGCAGATTGGCATTCACCTACGAAAACAAAAAGTCAAAATAAGTTAAGGCGGTATAAGTTAAGGCATTTATATAAACATCAGGATAATGCCACTTAAAACGTTTTGAAACAGGAACGGTATTGCGAGCCCGCAGGCGGGCGTGCACGCGGCTCATATCGCAGGCACAAATGTTAGGGTCACAAAATTGGCAACAAGAACGTTGTACCGAAGGGGCCGTCCATACGCTATGTAATATGTCTATGGTATAAGGTATTTTAGCTACACACATATCATAAATCCTTTATTATGAGTTCAGAAACATATCACTGGCATGATCATCATTACGACAATCAATTTTCGTCTTCAAAAACCAATACAATTAAAAAATGCTTGTCTATGATTTTAAAAAAAAGTGTGTGATCCTATTATGAAACTCAGCTTTGAATCGTTTCATAAAAACGCACTCGTGTTTTAAGGACCCTCAATATGTAGCAGTTGCATAAACTACTGTTTATTTCTATCTGGCCAGTATTAAGCCACTTTACTTACAGCCAAGCCATCGGCGATTTTTGTTTATTTTGTTTTCGTATATAAGCAAACTTTGTCTGTTTGTTCGTATGGGATTATCTCTGAAACTGATGAACCCATTCCAAGAATTCTTCAATAAAAAGCTAACCTGCCTTCCATTAACATAGACCCTTTTTATTTCTGGAAACTGTTAAGTTCTCGCGGGATGCAGAGAAAGTGTGCGCAAGAGTTAGTTGCTCGTAATAACACTGACGACTGGATCTGGATAGCCTGGTGGTTAGGAAACCTGACTACAGAGGTTGAGGTCCCGGGCTCTATCCTCGATCGGGGTAGATATTTGTATGATGAATGCATGTAAGTAAGTATGTCTTTATACAGGGTGTACGGGACGTGGACCGTAATTTTTTTGGGACATTGTTGGGGTTATTTGCTATCTTTTCCCCCTTGAACCTTGGTTCCTAAAGGTCACGGTTTTGGAGATAATTACGATTTTTTAATTTGGATTTTTTCACACAATCAGTAATTTTGTGGAATTAAAAACCTCGTACGTCCCTTTGTGACTATTAATTAGAATAAAAACAATTATTATTTGAACAAGCATTACCAAGTATTTTATAAAAAATTAAAGTAAACACATTAATAAAAAAACTACGAACGTTTAAATACGGGATTTCGGGAAATTTGAGAAAAAATCATCTCTCCAAAACCGTGACCCTTATGACCCAAGGTCCAAGGCAAGGGTGAAAAGATAGCAAATAACCTCGACAATATCACAAAAAAAATTGCCATGTGCCGAACACCAGAATTATATATGTATAGATGTATGTTTAACCATTGCATATATGTAATACCTATAAAACAAGCTCTGCTTCATTTGGAATTAGGTCAATTGATATTTTGTCCTATATAATATCTAATATCTATAATAGATATCTATATAAGATATTCAAATTTAAATTCAAATCATTTATTGTAACAATAACAGTTAAGGCACTATGACAGGTTGTTAAAATGGAACAGGTGTAAAACTATTTATGTAAAAAGATAACTCAAATGAATATTAACTGAACAAAATACTGATTTTTATTTTTAAAATGTGTTTTTCTATTTTGCGATTTTTCTCTGTTTAATTAAACTTTTCCAGCACTTTGCCTGTCACTGTCATGCTTCGTAACGGTAACTTGAGGATTTATATAAACATTACTTATACGTTTCTATTAATGTTTGTGCCATAATCAATTCAACTTCTTCGTTGTTAATAGGGCCAAGCAGGGAGTTTTAATAATATTTTCCTGTTGTCCATAAATAAAATTACGAATGAAGTCAAATCTGTACGCTTACAGTGTTTTCCTGTGCACATTTTATTTTTAATGTAGTTACATTATCGTCTTGATTTCAATAAATATACTTAAGTAATTAATTACTATACCAGTGCAATATTTTTATAGCTGTAATGTATCTTCAGAATAGGAGTCAGCGTCTCTTGCCGTGTGTTTTCGCAAAAAAACATTGTTTTAATTTTGTAATTGAAGGGTACACGTAAAGTTTAATCTCAGAATGTAGAGCACTCAATAGACTATTATGGTAATCACTGAGTTACACATACAAATACTTATGTAACTTGTCTTTTTTATCACTTTAAAAAAAGCTGTATACGAGAATTATATGGATAGTTAATTACATCGTTCCAAACTTTCAAATCGCGATAACTCAAAAAGTTGCTAAGGTGACTAGAGACATGTTTGTTCCGTGTAATTGTTAGACAATTGTAACGCGTGCTAAGCGTTTTTTGTGATCAAAGGAAACTATCAACTTTTCCTTATAAAGATTACTATATTAGAAGAGCATAATATCACGCATTAGGCAGGGACGAGTATAAGGTAAACGTTCTCAGACAACGCATGCGTTACATAAGCAATGCAAGCAGATTCCGCTTTACATGTTTTGAATAAACAGACAAGCGCAGACTTCTAATCTAAGGTTCGCCTCACAAGGTTGGCCATATTTTAAACGATATCACGTATTTTGCGTCTGGCAAATGCGTATTTACTAAGCAGTAATGTTATTCACCTTTCGAAGCCTGTCATTGCACACAATTCCAATGCATTCGATCAGTTCGAAGGCTATTGAAACGTCCGATGCATTGCATTAGTTTGCGAGTGTAATAAGTGTGCGCTGCGCAGCGAGTGCGGTCGAGTGCAGCTAGTTCTCTGCCAAAGGCGGCGACTTTCTACCGCGATTGCGTAAGCGCCGATGCAGATCACGTAACTGCACTCCGAGCAGTCGGCGGAAGTCTCTGGAGCGAAAGTGACCCGGCGCGTGGTTCAAACGAGCCCGCCTAACGACTTAGATGCACTTGCACCTATAGTTAGAGTAGGTACCTACTCCCTATGAGGGCTATTGCGAGGGGTGTCACGAGCGCTGGTGTCTAGTGAGGTCTATCTGTCAATTTCCACCAATCATAGGCCAGTAGCTTGTCTCGCATTGGTGGAGAATGACAGTGTTGCCGACCGACCAACCAACCTTTTTATGTATTTACTTTTTTATATGTTTTTTTGTGTTTCTGTTTTTCAAACAATAAAGTCAGTGTCCATATAAACGCTAAACGGATGGCTGGATAAAATTATTATTTCAGTTATTGTCGTGTTTTCCTACGTGTTCATACGTTTCAGACAGATAGACCTTGCTCGACACTAACGACTAAACTAAACTGAACAAAACTAACGACGAATAAATAAAGTATTCCCTGTAACCAAAGGTAGCCGCGAACTCACCTCTTGCATGAAGTCGTGCTCGTGGTCCGAGGAGGGCGGCGCGTGGGCTTGCTTCCCATGCATCGCCTGGAAAGCGGCCGTCGTCAGCACAGAGATCTCGTGCCACTTCTCCATTAGCAGCTTGGAGTGGATTTCCATCGGGATTTCCATGATGAAGGGGAGTTTCTTGGTCCAGGCGACCATTTTGTGTACTATGGAGTCGCCGATCTTGCAGAGCTTGTCGCCTATTTCCGAGGTGTCGTGGAGGAGGTCCGGGAGGTGGCGGACGGTGGCGATATCCTCCATGGCATCGCAGTCGATCAGTGCCCGGATCATGTGCAGCGCGCGCTCCAGCGGCACGGCGCGGTCCCGGGACGACGAGACCGCGCTCTCGAGCCGAGCCCTTAAGTGAACAACCTGAACGCAACACATCTATATAATATATAAAAGGAAGTGTTCTCATTTCATTCTTAACCAGCTATCGGATACAAAGGAGAGTTTTTTTTAGGGAGTATTTTTTTACTTAACTCTTCTATTATACTAGGCCGGAATAAAGGAGGTAGGTACTAAATACAGATAAATGAGGTTGGGGCATAGACTGCACGTCATTTTTTATCCAATGTGTAGAGGTTACTAAGTAACAGAATAAAACAGGAATTAAGTAAAAAAAAATTAAAAAACATTTTGATATTTACCTCGCTTGGGTTAGTGAGTGCAGTCTTCAGAATAGTGCCGTTGACGAGGTGCGGAGGGAGAGGCGGCATGGGCTCTTTGGGCTTCTCCGGCGGGGACGCCCGGCTGGTCGTCGTCGCTGCCTTATTCGCCTTCTTGTGCTTCTTGTACTTGACTTTGTACAAGTTGTACACTGCACCGCTATTCCGCCCGCCCGGCATACGATCTTCTCGTACAGCTACAAACAAAAAACAACATAAGTTTGATACCAGAGTCCCAAGTAATAATAAATGAATGCAACTAAACATACCTTGTAATACCATGCCTTGCTCGATACACTTCTTGAAGCGACAGTATTGGCACCGATTCCTTTGCGCTTTCGTGATCTCACAGCCTCCGTCGGCGACGCACGTGTACACGCGCCGGTTCTGTACAGTTCGCTTAAAGAAGCCTTTGCAGCCCTCGCAGGTGATGATGCCGTAGTGCAACCCTGTAGCTTTGTCTTCGCATATCATGCAGATCATGGGCTGCTCGTCCTCTTCGCGTTCAGCTTCTGGTGCGTAAGCGCGTAGTTCCGGGCGTGGCATGGAGTGCGGCGAGGGCGGGGGCGCGCCGGGCACGGCGGCTGCGTTGCCTGCCGCGGCGCTTAAGTTCAGCGCGTGCAGCTGCTGGTGGGCCGGCAGCTGCGACACGTCGCCCGCCCACAACAGCTCCATGTTCAGCGGCGGCCCGCGCTGCCGCCTCAGCTCGCCACCAAGGTTCAGCAGCAGCCTGGCCGCAGACTCCTCGCTGCACGTGGTGGGATCGGGTGTGGGTGGCGTCGGAGTGTGCGATCCGCTAGGGGTCGCAGAGGACTCTGCGCCAGGCGTAGGCGCCGGCAGCGTCCAGAACATCGTGCGCACGCCGCCAGATTCACCCATGATGACGGCCGGCGCTCCTCTCCATTGCGTGGGTCCTCGCGCTCCGGCCTTAGGCTCCTGGGGTTGCGGGGGGAAATGGCCTCCAATCAGTTCCGGCTTGACGCCGTTGATGCAGGCCGCGGGCGGCCAGGGCACGGGCGCGAGTCCGGAGTGCACGCCGGGTGGCGGCGCGGGCGCGCGCGGCCGGTACGGGTGCGGCGGCTCGGGCGGCGGGCCCTCCAGCTTCACGGAGGAGTGCTGCGTGGGCGACGTAAGCCCGTGTTTGCTAGCATGTGAGTTATCAGACTTGTTAGAGCAGGCGGCTCCCTCGAACTTGATGACGGAGTATGGCGGCGCGGAGCGGATGACGGTGGGATGGCAGGCCGGCGTCGGCGTGGGAGACCTGCCGCCGTCGAACATGGGGGGCGGGTGCGGCGGCGTGCTGCAGCCCGCGTCGGCCATGCGCGGCGAGGGCGGGCCCGGGTCGGGCGACGAGGTGCTGGTGTCGGCGGCCGACTCGCCTGCGGGAACACGCAACAGTCAGCGAGACACAGACAAACTCACTTGTACGCGCATAAGGAAGAGAGCACTGCGGACTTTTAGACGCAAGAATAGAAACTGGGTGAAAAGTCAACGACCGCGCGGAGTGGCCGCGAGGCGCGGGGCGGGGACGCGACACTGCACTTCCCGACGCCGCCGACTAGATTAGCCGGTTGCGTCACGACGATGCGAGCGTCACTGCAGCCTGGCTGTATAGAGAACTAATTAAATTTAATATGCACATACGAAGCGTATGCAATTCAATGTAACATTGATAAATAACGAGGGAGTAGTTTATGTAACGATCCGGAATAGACGTGGTAATAGAATATGCAGGAAGCGTGGAGCAGGCGCGAGATGCGGCGCGGGCGAGGAGAAAGTGAAAGCAGCACAGCGCAGATGCCGCGCGGCGCCCGGAAGCCTGCGCCCGCGCCGCGCGCTGCAGCCCCGCGAAGGGTTTGACGTCACTTGCATTTGTAACAATCAACATTTCAATACCCCTATATAATACCAACAAAACACAACTATTTATTCCCCTTCGAAAGCTTCGTTGTAAACACTTATGGTTAATAATTATTTTTGTAAACTAAATAAATTACGAAAACGGTCTCCTTAAAAGATACAAACATTTACCGACTTTTTATAACTAAATCCATAGGCGAAGTTACCCTCGCGTGACCAGCTTACATCGCTTTGCACAAACAGTCCGACGACGCCAGGAGCGAGCGGTTATAATCACATAATTGTCCGGGTCCTTGCGGGTCATGGGACGACTCTGGCGCGGGTTGAGCTCGAGCCGGAGCGGGCGTAATAGTCACGAGGAAAAGCCACAAAGAAAGTTTTCCACGGCTGCGGCGGCGCAGCGGGCGTCGGTCGCGCACAGTGAGCCCGACCTACCACACGATCGAGCGCCCCGCACCGCCCCCCCGCTTCCCGATCCCTCCTCCAGCCACTATTAGGTCACTCCGACGGCCGTGCGTGCGAACTGCAACCGCACAATGACTAGTGCAACGCGTGCAACGCTCTCGCTTCGAGGACGATCTCTATTTCACTATGCGTCCTTTGCTACATCGCTGGTGGGGGACCGATCTTTCTAGCCACGTGATGCAATCGGCTCTAGGTTCTAGGTAGGCTAAGTCTCCGCATAGCACAGACATTATGGCCCGTTTTAATTGCCGGCTGTTATGTGGCTGATGTTGGCTCGTGATTTATGGTGGCTCGGGTTCCTCTGCCGGTTGCGCAGCCTGCACCACCGCGGAAGTCAGATGGATTACGTGTTCGATCGAACGCGCTATGGACCATCTCTAAGATTACTGGACAGCATTTACTATTTACGAAATTAGCACACGCTGCGTGTCTCATGTTTGATAGCAATTAATGTGGTGGCGTAATTAGTTTAACTTTGTCTACTTTAGCTGAGCCTAAATACGAAAAAAAGATAAACATCGTAACGCCACGCAACCGTTAAGTTTGCGCGGGGCGGAAGAGCTGTTTTTGTGATCCTGCAAGTGAAGGTCGCGCACGGTCAACGACACGCAGAGACTGGGTCACACCCCTACCCCCGGCTTTCTCCCGGGACACCGCCACGTGTAAGGGCCGGCCCTTTAATCAATCGATCCGATTTAGTGTAACTACCTACGACTTGTTTAACTAATACAATTACAGAAAAAAAAAACTTCTCCATGAGTGACGAAACAAAGACTGCTCTATAGGATGTAATGTTTGTAAATAATTTTACGTTTTGCAGTTCGTTTGCTCCTGGCGTACGGTACGTTATCGCGAGGCCTTCGGCGTTATGAGTACGTCGACTTGTAATCTCGTCAATTATTCCCTTACTAGTTATTTACGCAATTTGAGCCGCTCATGTAAATTGGTATGCAGATTTGTAACCATATAAATGTAATCTGCGCGCTCGATTTGATGACATTTCGGATCACGATACGAGTGCCGACGCGGCGGCATTCTTGAATGGAACCTAATACGCTTATCGCAGCGTAAAGAAATCCTTGAATATATGAATGAAATTAGGTCACAACGAGTGAGCGTACTACGTTTATTCGCGGTTAGTGAGCTTAGAATTTGCGTTCATCTTATCATAAATAACTAAGCAGAGTATTGAATCTGTTTTATTTATAAGTTTTTTTTGTGTTGGTTGGTTGTTTATTTACTTTACTTGGGGCGAGTTCCTTATCGGTTTGTAAGTAGGTGAGGGGGCATGTCACCAGGCGCGTCGCGGCAGGCGCGGCGGTCGACGCGCGTCATGACGCGTCACAGGCCCACGTGTCACTTGACGTGAGAATTTACGAGACAGACTCGGAGTAATCATTGCTGAGGCCTGAACACAAATATTCGAATCCAGCGTAACGTAACTTTATCGTATCGATAATTTTCTCGCCAAATACGCTAACAGGGGAGCGCTGTTCCAAACATCATACAATTTTTCTCGATACGGCACTTCTCGGTTACGTTACGTAGGATTCGAATATTACTGCTCATGCCTCAAGGCCTTTGATACGATAACGTTACGTTACGCTGGATTCGAAAACTCGTGCTCGGCTTACTGGACATAGAGCCGAAGTTAAATAAGTAAATGTAATCCGCTAATTTGAGATTGGGGAGGTTAACTTAAACATAACCTGGTTACCATTCCCAAATATCTCGGCTGACAATCTCTAAGATATGTGCTATTTTAATTAAACTGGTGCATATTACCAAAGAACGAGGCGGCTACTTTAATGAAAAACGTAAATCAAACCTATTAAATCGTTACATGTCGATCGGCCTATCCTACAATAATCTGCTAATTGACGATGAGACTGCACTCTAAATAATCTATATCTATCCAACCAGGCAACTGCATATATCCATCTACTTTAGCACGCAATTCTCTTCCAAGTTAACTGCTCTTTTTCTGGGATGCGGCATCTTAAATACGTGGAAGTTCATTCAGTAAAAAACAGAGCACGCCTAGAGCGAAATGTTACGTTGTGTGACAGCATGTACGTCTTTCTCTCATGCCTTATTCATGAACCCACAATAGCAATAATTACGACACTGCTTTATTGCTTTCACCTCTGCGTTCACGTAAACTTTCTTTATCAATGTGACTTCACGAGCGTCACGCTTATATAATATTCATATATAAATAATACTTAATACTCTAACTTTATTAGTGGTTTAATATATTTGAATACAGCGCCTAAGCAGCCGATTAGGACTCAGGCAGGGCTATGGTGAAAATGTTCAATATTTGATTTTATAAGAAGACTGTTGAACTATTTTTTAGTTATCAATTGCATTGTCCTCTCAAGTATTCAGCTTCATTTGGCATACCAACGTTTTAAACGTCAAATTACCGCGAGATTCAATCATACCAACTATTACTACTACTATACCAACGTTTATTGTCAAAATTTATGTTTGTTTTAGCGCGCTTCATAATTGTCAAAGAAATGTAGTTCGAATTGTCATATAAAACTGACAATTGTAAAGATGGTGAAATAGAAGCCTGGAAGTCACTTCCTTGTAGTAGTAGTTCTACGAATAAATACAACAAACACTCAATAGAATTCAAACTCATAGAGGTATTGACATCGTGTCTTTGTGCAACGTTTGTTTGCTATACCTCACTGCACACAACTTTACTCGGGATCTGTTGACTTTACTGAACAATGGCCGATATGTTTTAAAGTGTCTCACATTATTTTGCAAAGCTAGCGTAACTTTTGCGTTCAACAAAGACTGTAGTAGTACTCTTATAAACAACAGTTTTAACAGTTGTAACATCGGTCGGGTAGGCGCGGCCTAACCGGATCTGGTTTTTGATATTTTTCGGTGAAAGTTGAGGCATTTCTCGGAACCGGCCCGCAGACTCTCACGGTCTTATGCCGCGCATTATTTAACTTTCGTTAGATGACGATTATTATCAAACACACACTAATTTGTTTACGAATATCGAATTACGTAACACCGATTTAAATTAGATTGAAGGCAATTTTTTTATTCGAAATTGAAGAACCATCGAATAAGCAATGTCTTTGGCGTTGAGACTGGCTCGAGAAAGATTTCGAAAGATCGAATTTGAGGATAAAGGTGCATTGTTAAAATGCATGTGCATGCCTTACTGTGCAAGTTTACAAATTTGAGACAGCGAACTTGACAAATAAACTTTTAAAACTTGAGAAAACAAAAGGTTAACAAGCCTTTCCAAGTTCGCTGAAAACAGATGTTTTGTAATTTTCAATGGTAGCGCTTCAAATGACAAACGTGTTCTGAGACGTTAGAATGAAAATGAAATTACTTGTAACGAAGCGAATTCACTGTCGCCGTTGAAAGTGATAGTTCGGTCCGTGCGAGGCGTCGCAATGAGAGGCCATCACGGAATAACAATAGTGACCTTCCTTAACTTTGTTTATAACCGTTGAGTTAGACCGATAGTTAGAGCAAGTTTTTCATTTTTGGGCACATGTATTTTGAATTACACATACGTATTTGTTTGTTCCCGTTGCTATGGAGACGGCGGGACACTGGCTGGTGCAGTGAGATCTAGGATTTCGTAGCTGGGGTTCTATTCTGATCTGAGGTTCGTTGTCACCAGTCGCCATACAACGCGGATATGTCGATGATGTTTTGAGGCGGGGTAGTGTTTTTGTTGCATTAACATAACATTATATCTATTTTATTATTTGTAAATTGTTTGTTATATTCTTTGACAGTTGACGTGATTTTTTCGTTGAGGTATTATTTATATTATTATTTGCCGCGGAGGAGTTCAAAATATTTGAATACGCATCCCCTTAAGTGCCTTCTTCGACACACACTTTTAATCTGATCAAAAAGATTCGGACAGAGTCAGTAAATGTTTTATTTCGGATTTTCCCAAACCACTTAGTATAATACCTAACAGGCATTGCAATTGATTTAGGTTGGGTGTAAAAAAATGTTGGAAAATTATCTGAAGTGCTCTCTTCCTTGGTTGTATCAAGTTTTAAAACATATACACAACGACAACTTGACAACTAATATACAAAAACATCACACGTAGACCTAGAACACACATAATGGTAGTGCAATTCACATTTTTTCCTCGTATACACAATAAGATAATGTTATCGTATCGAAACGATCCGTATAGTCTTTCAGGTATCCCTTTTGTAAGTACGTATTATTGGTGTTAATTAATAATATAAACAGGTACTTACAAGCTTTCCAATCTTCACACGTATATGCATCTGCATGGAAAATTGAAAGACTCGATCATGTTACAATGGTTAGGCATATTATAATTAGGCAAAGTAAGATGACAGTAAGAGCGATCCGTGTTTTTGGTCAAGTTAATACGAAATCTAGAAAGATTTACACTAGGCGGAAACCTTATTGCCACGTAAAATTCATACTTCATCTTACCCAAGAAACCCTAGCAAGCAGGAATACTTTTATTAGACAAAGGAAATATTCGATTCCATATTGAGAGAAAGATTCCAATTATCAAAGCTACTTAGATCTAGTACCTGGTAGTACATTATTATATTTTACAACCATGTGCTTCATGCAAACTTGACTTAAGACATTTTAACTTTGCCAAATTAATAGTATGATATGTATTATGTAGTTGGAGCTGGACAGTTTAGAAGTGTATCTTTGAAATAAATGTGACTTACCATCGCTACTACATCGGGAGTCAACTTTCCGCCTCTTCAGTTTCAGGTCTTGGAAGAGACTCATGTTGTCAAGGTCACACGGGCCACGGCTGAGTGTCATTATTCCTGCAGACAAACCAGAAGGTTACAGTTAATTATACAGTCAATTATATACAATAAAAATATACAGGCAATGCGAGGTAACCGCCCGAAAAAACCGCCGTTGAGCGCGGTAAATAGGAGCCGTTTTATTGCACCTGTGGAGTCCTTATACAAAATAATAGTACCTACTTGACAATAAGTCGTCTAAATAAGCCACGTGATAAATGTATTAAGGTTAAGGATAGAATAAGGGTTTTGTAGTTTATTAATATTAATAAAACTGACTCGGGATGGGCGGCGGAGTCGATTCGAAGTTGAGGTACTCACGGTAACCAGGAGTCACAGTCGGTTTGTCAATGTAGATCGGGCCGGACACTTTGGGGTGGACATCGTGTATCATGATGCACCAGTGTTTTACGACTAAGCGGAAACTAGGCGCTTAGTGGAAAGCGACTCTCTTCAGCGTCTCGGACCAACTACACAGCTCCGCGGCTGACCCCATATTTTATTTCAGTACGTTTTTCAATCAGTTACGTTGCAAACTTTTTATGGCTTTGATAACGACGCGTAATTCGCAGAGCTCAGTATTGCGTGCGCTTAAATTATAAACGGTGTAAGGAACCTGTCTATACTTATAGTTAATAAAAATATTTAAAATTTTCTAGCAATTTCATGACCTAGAAGCTCGTTAAAAGAGATATTAAAACCTCTGTAAAAGGGAATAAAATGCGACCACGACCTTCATTTACGTTTTATGAATCGGACGCGGTTGACGAAAGCTTTTTGGGTTTGATTTATTTTAGTTGAGACATGTGTGTTAAACAGAAGTGCATCTAATCCAAACAAAAGAACGCCGTGTCTGCGAGATGTCTAGTTCTTGAACTCCGTGACGTTTCTTGAACGCGAATCTCGACGTAAGTAAAGATTAACGCCTGGTAATCGGTTACCTGAACTTATTGCGTACGTATCGGGCAACTATAAATAGGTTTCAAACAACACGTGATCTCCGTGTAGACGAGCGCGTCACTTGGCCAACAAAAGTTTATGTGATAATGACCGATATCGTCCGAAGTAGGTATCCACGGTAATTAGGGTTGCTCCCTGAGTAATCACAAGTCAACAAACAACACAGTTTTAATTCATTGTATAAATAAACCTAAACGCCGTACAAAACTTTCATTAACAGTCGTTTACTACGTAGATCAGTGACTCGCGTCGATCACCGGAAGTTTAAAAGTGCAACAAGTCTAGACAGATGCCAGCCCTAAGTGAGGTGACTATAGGTCCATTGGCCTTGAATGTTTCCGAGCGATTTTACAGCCGCTCTATAAATAAAGCACTTATTTATTGACACAGGTCATTTAACTCTGAAACGAAAATGTTTTCGCGTAAGGACGTTCACGCGTATTTTGCTCGAACTAAGTAGATTAGTTTTCCAATTGATTTATGTATTTACCGTACGTACATTCTAAAGTGTAATCTTGGATTTTAAGAGACTTGCCTAGTGTATTTCAACCGTCAATATGGCATTAATACAGAATACTCTCACTTCATGTCATTAAAGTACATAATATATATGACACGAGGTGCTCGTTAACAACGAATGCCAACTGGACAGATACGGCCTTCCTGCGCGACATTGAAAGGGTTGAACACCCTGCCTTTATTGTATTTATAGCTACGTGAAGCCAATGGACTGTTACTCATCATTTATTTACGCACATGCAATAACTGTGCAACGAATGTTAGGTAACGTGGACGTAGGCTGCGTTATCACGGTGTACGGCGGTCGACAAACGTATCGAAGCATTAAACCTGCACTAATTCTTGCTGTTAGTATCAACTTAAGTCGCCCGTCGAACATTGTTGTAGGTTTTAAAATTATAGTACAAGTAGTAGTAGAACTAACGTGTTTTTTTATGACCACCATTGATAAGAAACACATTCACGCGGACGTCATTCGAGTTTTCGATTATAGAAACAATTTCCTGTTCAAACGGCATTCGATGCCGTCAAAAAAATCAGGATTTATACTTATTATAATAAAATTCGCAATGCATTTTCAAGTAACCAGTACATCTGTAAGCAACGATGATTAGTAGCTGTGACGTGGGTAGTTTATGCTAACCAAGATATAGATTGTTTGTGTTTTTGCTTCGCAGATATATTGGTGGCTTTGGTAAAAAAGATAAACGAACTGAATGTCAAAGACCTTGATAATGACGTAGTCAAGCAATAAGCATTCGCAAGCGGCCGCCGACAGCATTTTCGCAATAGATTCTTACATCAAAGACACTAGTCGTTTTAGAATTCTTTCACAAAAAATTACAACAATGGGCGCGAAATTATTGAAATCCTTCTTTAAATTAAATAGCCTCGTCTTTTTGGATGAGCCAGATTAAAGTCTGTAGGAACGTCTTAACTCTCGATGAACTTATAAAAGGAACAAAAGTTTAGTGAAATTTTGATTTAGCTCGAAATATAATTGAACCCATTCCGAGGTGCTGAGAAAAGCTTCCGGTCATCTTTTTGTATTGTCGTTTTTCGCGAAGCTGTATCAAAGGTACGGTTTTGAGTTGCGAGTCGCGTTTTCGGGCCGGTCACCGTTTATACGCGGCCACAGAGCCATGCTCATTGAAACCGAAGACAGTGACAAATGGAACAAGGGACAAAGGATTCGACCACGAAGGCGAAGCGATGGAGACGTGAGGTGAGTTCGTGCGGAAGCAGCGGCGGCCGCGCACAGGGCCGCTGGACACTTCAAGTTTACTGCTTTGTTTAATCAATCTGCATACACTAATATGCTACAAGTGAATAGAAAATGAGACGAATTCCCTGTATGAAATGGAAGCGTAATTTTCATCATCCATTAAACTAATGAAACGATGTATCGTGCGGCGAAGGATCATCAATCAGATTGGCAATTATCGAAATTTCACAGGACCAGGCGGGTTTTCGTTGCGTCCATGTCATCTGTTTATAAGTAGACAAGGAGCTTAATAAAATTGGAGCGGGTATTTTATCCAGCTGAGGATTTTAGTGAAAATGAAACAAGGCAGTTTATTACAGCAGGTACTTTCATTAATTAGCAATGAACGTGTGGAAGCGATTGAGCATTTAATAAATTGGTATAGCGTCATTTCAAAACCGTAGATAGGTAGGTATTCGATATTCCGGCATGGACTTGTAGTTTGGAGCAGGTATACTCGTACATTTTTAGACAAAATAATATAATATTTAGGTTTTGGATAGGAAAACATGTAATTAAACAGGCAGATTGAGAATCAGTCATTTCGACTGAAAATTCATGTGTCAGAGAACAAACGGAATTCGTCAGTGTGTAGTCGGAAATATCAGCAATCCACTGTCAGGTCAGTATATTACGTAGCCTAAAACACTTAACACTTGATTCATCGCCTATACGGCAAAATAAAGGAAAAAATAAAAATAGTCAAAGGTGCAATTAAACAATGGGGAATACAGTTTATAGCAACTGCTTCTATAACAGCCCCCATTCCTTGAGCTAAGTTCCATTGACCATTGAACAGTTAAATCTACACGACTGCTCGGTGCTATTCACTTTAGATTATTAACATTGAGTTTAAGATGAAGCAATCAAACGTTGCTTATTTACAAGGAGTGATTCCGTCATGGCATTGCCAGTGAGCGTGCAAGCCATGAACCGCAGCAGATTTTTTATTGAAACGTCTGACATTTATGATAGATGGTACTGATCTTTAGAAGACTCAAAACACTCAAAGCAGGTGAGACTCATGAGCTAAGTGACAAGGTTAAACGAAATAATTTTAATGTTGCATCATCAAATAAAAATGTAAATATGACGGCTCATAACAGCTATCAGGAAGTGCAAGCTTCCGACCGCGACTGTGCCGAAGGTGAAATGTGTATAAGTTATTGTTTTTTACATCTATTTACTACCTGTTAAAATTATAATTGATAAATAAGGTCAAAGAATTCCGTGCTGTGAACAAGTTCGGTTTCTTCCGCTTTGCTTTATCTTTTGTTTTTCTGAAAACAAAAGGTGTTTTTCTTTGTCTAATCAGGCTAGAGGGCTCTTTACTTTCTTACAATCTGATTAAGACTGGGCTTGTTTAAAAGTGGTTTAAGTTACGCGTTCCCTCTAATCAACCTCCTTATCCTGAAGTCTAGGCGTTAGCTCGCAGAATATAATGAGTCATTCATACTCATTTTAGGATATCGTACAAGGGTACAGGCAATTTGCATCGCGCACCGGTCAGTGCAGGAAGCTGGTACGGTTCCGGGCAATGTCAGTGTCGCGGCGAGGCCGGCCGACCACGCGGCCATCTTGAGCGTCTTGTTTTCGTTTCTGTTATGCCGAATCAAAGATCAATTAAATATCTGAAATTTAAAACTGATCTAAGGAAATGTTATTTTGTGAAGATTTTATCAGTGTAGGTAACACAAAGGTTTTCGTGGTTTCTCTGGAAGTCGGATTACTCCAAATTGTATTTGTTGTTGATAGGTTCTCGGTAAAAACATTCCGTTATCTTAGTTATTATTAAATTATCATACTTGTATGTTATTTTGGACTACATAATATTTACCTATTGTGTCACATTCGCTCTCAAGGAGAGCAAGGCTCAAGTTTATTTTTATTTCCTAGCAAAGCAGTGGATAAAGCTAGTATTTTAACTTAGAGGCTATTCACGACTCGGCATAATTCGGCGCAGTTCGGAGCCTCTCGCGCGGCCTCCGCTGCGCCGGCGCCTTGACATTTTCCCTTCCACATTCACGCGCTGAAACATTCCATTTTTAATCATGCCACTTCCGATCTAAACACTTCCTCAATATTATTTTGGTGATATTGCATGGGTTCGGAGATGTTTGATAATTATGTATTCTTGTTTATTTTGGTGATATTGCATGGGTTCGGAGATGTTTGATAATTATGTATTCTTGTTTATTTTGATGATATTGCATGGGTTCGGAGATGTTTGATAATTATGTATTCTTGTTTATTTTGGTGATATTGCATGGGTTCGGAGATGTTTGATAATTATGTATTCTTGTTTATTTTGGTGATATTGCATGGGTTTGGAGATGTTTGATAATTATGTATTCTTGTTTATTTTGGTGATATTGCATGGGTTCGGAGACGTTTGATAATTATGTATCCTTGTTTATTTTGGTGATATTGCATGGGTTCGGAGATGTTTGATAATTATGTATTCTTGTTTATTTTGGTGATATTGCATGGGTTCGGAGATGTTTGATAATTATGTATTCTTGTTTATTTTGGTGATATTGCATGGGTTCGGAGATGTTTGATAATTATGTATTCTTGTTTATTTTGGTGATATTGCATGGGTTCGGAAATGTTTGATAATTATGTATTCTTGTTTGTTTTGCTTGAAGTTAGATAAATATATTATTTGTTAGTTTATACTGCAGCCTCAAGCTAGTTTATGCTCACATTAAATAGGTTTAAAAAAATATCCTTTTTTCCCTTGTGATACGCGAAATACGCAGTTTAAAAAGGTCAATTAAACGTACATAGAGATCAAAGGCCGATGAAAAAGTCCGTACATTGTTGGACAAATGATGTACCTATTAGAGCATGAAGTCACGACCGCGGCTCTAGGTACTCAAAATGGCAAACAATGTATTTTCTAATGGCCCGGCCAACACGCCTATTATCATTTAAACTCAACAGCCGACACCGGTATCCTCCCACTACAATACATTGAAAGGAAGCAGTGACATTCAGTACCTTTTTCGCTTTCACTATTGGAAAGTGAGCGTAAAAAACGTATTTCGGCAACGCCAAAATGGCGGGCGGTCGTCGACCCCATCGAGTCATGGACCATAGACAAAGGGGTAGCCATATTGTAGCGAAAGTAAAAGTGTGGCCGGTCACAGAGTTACGGTTATGCAGTCACGATTGTGATCCACGAGACGATTTGGGAATGTCACGGTTAGCGCTGCTCTGCGGCCGCCTTTTGTTTTGCAACCGTGCGGAGTCACTCCTCGATCTGTTTTGGAGGAGAGCAATTTATTGTTTTTGCAACGCTAAGGTTGCGAAAATCATGTTCTGTAGCAGCCGAGTCGCACAATTTGATATGGCACGTCTTGCGTTTTATAATATCTGACCCTGAAGCGACGACTGAGTTATAAACCCCATTAGAACCCAAAATGAGGTTGCGAGGCAGCTCTATTTATAAGCTTTGAAAAAAATCTAATGGGACATTTTCTCAATTCCGAGGCCGCACAGATTTTTTTGCATCATCGAGTACTATGAAAAGGGATTTTATTTAATAAACTTTCCGTTTCTGTTTAGTAAGTACAAGCCATTTGCGATCGACCAAGGCGCCATCGTATGTAAAATTGACTGCTCCACAACCACATCGGTAGGTACTGAACCCAAATTGTACCATGTTACCGAGTATGCTTTTGCGGAGAAAAGTAGAGACGAAACACTCTTATTAAGTGTCTCACGTGTGTGTTGTCGAGGTATGCCCGACATGTTTCGGATCGACCTGGTCCTTTCTCAAGGCGAGCTCAAACGTATGCCCAACCGAGAACTCACCACGAGAAAGAACCACGGATCAGTATGAAAGCATAGCTCGACAGCAAATACATGAGTGACCCATGTATTCAGCGTTTATATGTCTCACGGTAGTTTAACAGTTATTAAGTGCTTCTTACAGAGTATATAACCGATGCAGAAAAAATATTTCATAAATCACTATTATTAAACGAGGAAGTAAATACATTGAGCTCTGCTCTAACAAAAATTTTGATATAAAAATGACGTCGAAAATTTGCTGAAAATTGGTAGTATGGACCACATTTTGCTTTGATGAGGAAATTCTGGTGATTCATAAAGAATCTATTTTTATTGTGAGCTAGGCAACGTTGGAATGGAGCTTTTTATCCATTGCGTATGACTAAGTATAAAAACCGGCCAAGTGCGAGTCGGACTCGCGCACTGAGGGTTCCGTACCAAGTTTTATCCCGCTTTCGCCCAGTGTATTATGATGTCCTGTGCTATCAGAACCCTGCTTCTAAGCAAAATATACGCGTGGGAGTAATTTTATATTGGTCTATGACGTATACAGACAGACATAAAAATGTAAGGTTTTCAGATTTTTTGGAGGGGTTATGCTATAAGAGCTATCCCCATACCAAGTTTCAAGTTTCTAGGACGACTGAAAGTACCCTTTAGGTTTTCACAGTACGCCAATTTGTATGGAAACAACCTTTTTAATCACTTTATCTTTTGATTGCGTGGACTTAGAAGTTTGATTTTTTCACAGCTTCAAGGGACTGCAGGTTTGAGTGTTTGATATTAACTTTAGCGTGCTACCTCCACGCGTTCCAGAGAAAAAGTGTATTGACAGACAGACAGGCAGACGGACAACAAAGTGATCCTGTAAGATAAGGGTTCCGTTTTTCCTTTTGAGGTGCGGAACCCTAAAAACAGGGAGACCATTTGAAAAGTCTTTTGATAAATGACTTCAAAACAATTCAGATATAATATACGTAATCGATATTTAATCGATCTAGTCAAACTACGAAGGTCTATCGGACGGACGATCTGGTAAAGTTTGACTGCCTGCGGGTAGCACACAACTTATCGTCGTGGAGATCTTTGGGGAAGGCCTGCGCCCAGCAGTGGAAGTCTTCCGGTTGATATTAATATGATGATGATGGAGACTACTAATTTGGATTTAAAAATGTCGACATTAAACATTTTGGAATAGTAAAAGTAGAAAAGCAGCAAAATGTTTATTCTTAATTTTGCATTGATTTTATTTCAATGAAAGTCGATTTAATTGAATTAAATCACGCCACGTAGCATTTTATTTAGTAAAATTTATGCTATGAACTGTTTTTTTGCCTTATGTATACAGTCGAGGAAATTAATTCCTGACCCACCATAGAACGTTTTCATAGTAAACGTTATAACGATTTTCCTTGTCAAGCTATGCGATGTCACTATGACGTTTATAGTGAAAAGGTTCATGGTGGGTCAGGAACAAATTTCCTCGACCGTACTTATTGATTTCTTAATTAATATTGATTTATAAATCCATAACATACGGAGAAATGTAAATGATTATAGATTCCATGTTGGCTATTTGAGTATACATGAAAATATGAATTTATTTACCATGCATTCACATGTCCCACATGTACCCTGTAATTATTTACATTCCTCCATGTATTATTTATTTATGATTAATAATACCTCCTATGAAATATCTATTGAAAACTCTAAAAGCTTTTGTGTGATCAGCCATCGAGTAGCCGCCTACGTAGCATTTTCGTAGCAAATTGCTACGCGCGCTACGACGTAAAACTACTTCGTTATATTCTCGTAAACCAATACAAAAATAAACAAAATTTTGTTAAATACAATAAAGCTAACTATTTCCGGCCTGACACAATTAGGTAGATATGTTAAGAAGAAGGCACGTAGCCAATATACCTATACCAAGCACAGTCCTGAAAATAGAGAAAAAAAATTCGCTTCGCATTTTCAAGTAAGAAACAGCCCGCGTAAATAAAAGGAAACAGCTTAAACTTGGTAAAACGTGTGCAACATATTTACCCATCGTGGAAGTCATGTTGTGCAGGCGCTGCGTGTGCGCACGGGCGTCGCGCTCCTCCGGCCCCAGCTTGGCCGCGCCAGCTAGCACTCCAGGCACATCACACGAACCTCCCAGTTCAATACACCAATCACCTCTTTAATTTACGTCTCCGAAAACTCTTGGACACACCAACTCTCAGCATAGTTTTTCAATAAGCACTCGGTTCAGCATGCGGCCGCACTTCCTGTGGAACAGACGCGAGGGTAGCTCGATGCGCGCGCTCCCCGAACCTCTCGATTCGGCAAAGTCACGATAACGACTGCGCGCGAATGTCGTCATGTCGAAATTCGAAACACTTTCACCTAAATATTCCGCCTCTGTTTCGGACGCGGGCGTCGCTCTCGGCGCGCACGCACACACCGCCGACTCGGTCGGTCCTCAATTAAGTACGCTGTAAAAATTGCGTCAGTGTTTTTCGTAGTCGACCTTACGCCTAACGAGTGCGCTGCCGAAATATAGTCATCTCGCTCTGGTACTTATTCACCGTTACACGTCAAGTTTTTGTTTCGTTTCTTTATCTGGACGCGCACACACGCGCGGGAGTGCGGATTTCGATAGCGGGGTCGTTGAACCGCCGAAAAAGATTTCTTCGGTACTAAAGAGTTGGTGGTAAGTGTTCAGTGTTAGGATGGGTCGTTTGCAGTTGTCATTAAGTGGCGTCTCCACAGCGAGCCGCGGCGTGTGTGGCCGGGCGGCGCAGAACTAGGCCAGCGCGCGCACCGCCGCGCCGCTCCCGACGCTACCCGGATGATATTCTTAATTACGTTAACAATAACTATTGCTCTCTTGAGCCTAATTTAACCGCAATGCTATTGCAAAATAGGAAAACGTGTAAGCCGCGGTGCTATGAAAACGCTGAGATATTCCAAAGACACGATTATACAAGCAGATAGAATCTCTTTCGTAACGTGGCCTTGTAGGTGCTGTTTACAACTTACAGTGTCCGTAATGCAATAAAATCAATACAAGTTGTTATTTTAACTGTGGGTCGGTAGTACGCTACGGGTGGGCGCGCGGTTCCTGTGCCAGCGCTGCAGAGCGCTTTAATCATCAGCATGACAATAACATAACCTAGATGAGCGGGTTCGCGTTTTTGTCTGAAAGGTTAGGCGGGCCGACGGCACACTTCGGTGTTGGATTACATTAAAACGGAGTTCATTCGCTCGACCGCGATTGTAGCTACCTATCTGAATTTGAACAATGACATTTGGATAGGTGGTGATATATTGGTTGCCCATTTCTTTATTACAGTCTACACCCGTACATAGAAGTGAGGACCGATGTATTTTACAATTTACTATGACGAGCAACAAAACGGCATCAAGTTTCAATTTTAAGTACACCCGTTCTTACGACCTAACCCTAAAACCGTGCCAATGGAAAATCGCCTCCAAAAGCGTGTTTAAAATAAGATTTGGTATTAATAACATTGACATCTTCGGAGGCGGTGACCGGTGCGACTCGGCCCGCGCCGGCAGTCAGGTATCGCGGGGTAAATTTAGCTTGCGCCCATCGAAACTGGGTTAACTATTCTCCTGTACAAACAGGGCCACTCGAAATATTGACGCAACACAATATGTACTCTCGGTGGAATAGGAGAAAGCGAGTCGGGACTCATAACCCATTTAGGCGATCAAAAACAGGAAGTCTCTGTATCGTTTGGCACAGTATCAGGAAATGTTTGGTGTGTGTATTTTGTGAAGCGCTTAAAGACTTCTGGAAAATCGAATATGGATACATGATATACCGCCAAAAGCACCTCAGATACTAACATACTAATACTACAAGTTCTATAGAAAGGTAAGTATACCTAACTTTTTACGTATTAATATGGTAGGCCCGCGGGTTGTTCAAATTCAAATGTAGTCTCGCCTCTACTTTTTCAAGCATTAACACTTGATTAACCTGAGTTTTATCAACTCCCAAAATATAACTTTATTACATTAGGGAAGGTCTGTGTGAAAAATCCCAGAACGCTATCAAATCTTCGCTATCTTGTTCAAACATACCAACAAGAAAACATTGTATTAGGCAGGTATAGTGTACACAGAGGTTTCGCAATTTTTAGTACGCGGGACTGTAAAATTTCGGTTCTCATTGGGTTTAGGTTTATCAGTCGAGTATCGGGTCATCAATCACGGCTCCAGTATCACTGTATCACAGTATCACAAGTGTGGGTGCGGGTGTATTCACACGGCCCATGGTCTAAGTACAAGTTGAACGGCCTACCTGACACGGATAGCGATAAACTTGCATAATTTATCAAATTATTTCTCTAATTGCGACAAACAGTCTGCTGAGGCGATAAGACGTTATCGGTTGAATTCAAACGCTTTCCAATGTTTTTGTAAACGCCAGCTACATTATAGGTACTGCGATTAAAGTCTGGTCTGCGGCGCCATCTTTTCATTGTTTTCAAACAACTAACATAATTCTGACATAATAAGCCATCGCTAGTCTCCATCTAATAAATATTTATGTAAAGTTGTAACTGTCAATTGCCGAAGCAAGCTAACACAATCAAAAGTAAATAAATTGTGAATTATTTAGGGCAGTCCGATTCAATCAAATTATTTTTGTTTTTATTTACCTATACCAAAGGAAATATAGATCAACCTTAGAAAGTTGCCCAGAAGGACATATAAGATTACTTACATACCTATACACTTTAAATAATTATGTTACAATAATAGCTTTATCAGTTTGTAATAAAATGGTCTCTATATGTATACAAATTTTATCACTGAAAGTAAATAGTTTGTTTTTTTGCAAATTGTGCAAGCGAATCGCGATAGTAACAAAACACAAGGGGTAAATAAGTGACGCGCGGTCTGCAGTATCGAAACAAATGACCGATAGCTAGACATTGTTCGGTGATTTCCGCGATTCTCACGTGCCTGGCGACAATCCGAATTTCGTCGAGTTGCACGATAACGGGGTGAATGACACCGCGTTCGTAAACAGCTTGACAAAGCGTTCCCAAATAATGAGTGTACGCAATTACAGTACACCTTGCGTTTAATGTGCCGGGTCTCGCAGGCAGTAATTGGTGATGGGTTTAAAACTTCAGCAGCGCACGAAAATATCACTCTGAAATGTTGTTTATCTTTTGTTGTATTAAAAATATACATAGAGAACTCGATTCCTTGCGAATGTGAATACGGAATTGCTCGTTTCTACGAGTATTTCATGACGTAAACTACTCTTAATTATTACACGGTACGGTTCGTCAAAATGTGGGCGAAAAAGTAACGTGTGTTTGGAAAAAATAAGTAATTAATATCAATAAAACAGCAGTTTGAAAATTACAGTTTTCCAGCTCCGGCCATTAGTGATATCGTAACGCACGGGTTTCCGACTCTGTTTGCGAAGTCAACTTCGTATGTGGCAAAGTTTCACGTGAACATGTTTTTCAACTTTATTAACACTATGATAAATTTTATGAAAGATAATTCGGATCTTAGGGTACGCTGTTTAGCTTTTTAATAAAATAGTAACTAATGGGGATGATGAAGTTGGTCAGACCAGCAACTTTTTTTAAAATATCAAAGGGATTTATTATAAAGTCGGTGCTTATAACTATGACGTTATAATTTCCACTAATCAAACTGAGTCCGTTAATATTTTTTTGTTAAATTGATAGGTAGTTGTTTATGCAACTGTTACATAATGAGTGTTTTAATTCTTAATTATGTAGAGTTGCATACATTACTTTATCTACACACATTAAAAGTAAGTAATGCAAGATTGGTTCAGAAGCCGGAGACATAAGAAACTTGTCAAGAATTTTGACTGTTTCTTTTTTAATTAGTGACAAACATGCCGAGCTGACGTTTCGTATCGTATTTAAATTGTATTGATTTTTGAAGATGTTCCAAATTTTAAACTCGCAACCTTATCGAATTCGATTTCGTAATGACATTACGTTACTAAAATTTTCATGGTAAAACCGGGTGTCGTAATGCTGGTCATTTCATACGGTTTCTGAACGCATTATAGAGGACTTATGATATTTCTAAAGCTTGATTGCATTGCTTGATGAGCACGTGGTAGTGTAAAATTACATTAATTAGATTTTAAGCCCATTTCACACATTATCATTATCATACTCGTTTTATCATACCATACCTGCCAATATTTAATTACCCTCTAATAAAGCAACATTAGTTTTCCCGGCGTGTGAATATAATAAGGTTATTCCGTCCGGATTAGAGGCGATCCTCCAAAGATGTGCGAGGAAATAAAAAATCCGGTCTCTGTATCTTTAATGGAAGTTTCCATTCCATTTTATTGACACAAAATATACTTATGATTTCGGAAATGGAAGTCTGTGCGTTTATTCTATTCTCTAACGTAGGCCGCCCGCTAGTGTCACTTTTCATTACTATACGACAGCCAATTTGACTCTTTGACGCTAAAACAGCCGTGAATAACCTTTATCTACACAAATATCATAAGCCCTCTATCATGCGTTCAGAAACCGCAGGTTATGTCAAATTGCGTCTTAAAAAATCAATACAAATAGGAAACAGTAAAAAAAATCGATACTAAACGTCAGCACGATACGACAGGTTTATTATGCCTTCGGCTTCTGAACCCCTCGTAGAGTATTTATAAGATTTGTGTAGATATAGTAATGCAACTCTACATAATTAGGCCTTAAAACACTCATTACGTAACAGTTGCATACACTACTATAGAGAAACACCCATTTATGGTAAGTTTGTAGTCAGACCTATCTTTGCCATAGGCACAGCAAAAGAGTTTCTTATAAGACTGCGAAGATTTCCTTCTCTGTTAAGTTTTAATAACTAATGCAGAATAAAATTTCTTGGATCTTTATAGAAATGAAAGAAAAGTGAGCAAAAATTCTGCCGTACGATAAAAACGCCGTAGGTAACTACGAGTAAAAGCTCCTATTTTTAACCCCCGACGAAAAAAGAGGGGTGTTATAAGTTTGACCTGTGTATCTGTGTATCTGGGTGTCTGTGTATCTGTGTATCTGGGTGTCTGTGTATCTGCGTATCTGTCTGTGGCATCATAGCTCTAAAACGGATAGACCGATTTCGATGCGGTTTTTTTTAATCGAAAGCTAGTTTAATCAAGATGGTTCTTATAAGTTTCATTAAAATCTGTTAACCCGTTTTTGAAATTTTGAACTTGGAAATGACAATGTAGGGGGTTTTTCAACTTTTCTAAGTTGGTTAGGTTATTAGGGCTCGGTTCTGTCGGCGGCACAGCTCAGAGGCTCTTTGTACTGGATGTACGAATGATAAATAATCATAATCAAGAAGTGAAAGAGTTTATAGTGTGCAATAAATAAATAAATTAATTAATTAATAAATATAGCAGAAATCAAACTTCACGAGGTATTGAAGATAAGTTTTATCGACTTTTCTAATTATCGATGTTATTGAATCGACACTTCGCTTGTTATCGACTTTTAACATTATCCTGTAACATTAACATTTATGTTTTGTGCAATAAAGATTAAATAAATAAATATTTTATGCCGAAAGTTTACAAAAACTTCTAAGTAGGTTTTCCTTTTTGTTCCGATAAGTTAGGTACATTCATTTTGTTTTATTGCCACTCATATCCATATTAATCTAGTAATAGCTACTTCAAATCCGCTCTTGGTCATTTGCATGTCATGTCATTTGTGTTTTCTTTCAATTGACTTCTGATTTTTGCGACGAGAATTCCGCTCCTTGATCATAATCACGCCGACACAGTGGTATAAAGTGGTAGTGGCCGCTCTTGGCCGATTTTTATTAGGGTTCCTTCACTCAAAAGGAAAAAAAAACGGAACCCTCATAGGATCACCTTGTCCGTATGTCTGTCAATGTCAATTCGAAATAAATCAAACCCTATAGGGTACTTCCCACTGATCATGGGTCACACTCACAACTCAAGTCAAGAAAAAATCCATAAAACGTTAGACAAGTACAGAACCCTCAGTGCACTGGGCAGATTCTTTTATTTAAAATGAAATAAAGATTTCAATGCTTAACGATGAATATCGAAGCGTTCTACAAGCCGATTAAGTTCGTTACCGGTGCCAGCGTCACCCATCACACGTAACTCTAGTCTACGTCTCTAGTCACGTATAAACTAGTCAGATTGTTCAAATCCGTACATTGACATCGATATTGTACTTAAATTGTGTTACCTTTTTCAAATTTCCATCGCAATGCCTAATGGGCTTTCGCTCGACCGCCCTGACAATGCACAATAGTTTGATGTCAATGCCTTCGTCGATCGCGGTGCATGAATAACAATTCGTGGTCCGCTGCCAAATCGCGTCCACTGTGAATACTTAGATATATTTTATCAAGCATTGAACCTATATAGCGTAGGTTCAACCCCCCCCCCCCCCCTGCCCCCGAAATGAAATAAGGAGAGGCAAGCAAAGAAACATAAATTATTATTGACATGAGTTTTGTTTTCTTGGAACCCCCCGATATTAAAACTTGACTATTAACTTGGAAACTAAGTAAGTGATTTGTGCTTAAATATCTCTCAACTGCATGCGTAGGTAAGTACCCCAAAGTTAATACGAAGAAGATACGAGAAATGTGAACAACAATGTGAAATGTTTTGAGCCTCGTTTTCTTTCACAGGATGCTCAACAGTTCAGTCAACAGAAGATTATCTTCACAAGATAGTGCAATACCCTGTCACTGAGAATACGAACAATAGAAGCAAAGCACTAGTGACCGAGATGTGGATTGTACATAAAACTAGTGGGTTCTTGTAGCCGATTGCTACGTTAAACCCTAAGCCAGGGTGTCTAACGCTACGAACGGTATTCTATCAACAGCACATGTGGTTATATAACCTGGTGCAGCGCGAGGCGGGGCTGACGCCGCGTGACGCTGCGCTTGCGCCGGCGCTCGCGCCTAGTTTCACAACGCTCAGCCACCGCAGCCGTTTTCACTTTTTCGCTGTCAAGAACGCGCGCGAACGATAAACAAAATAACATTTCGACCGTCACTGCCAACCAGCACCACCAAACTAACAGGGCCCAAACGCCAATGCACGCTCATTCAATCCGACCCATCCTACACCGCGATTAGGTCTAATTTGCATCGGCCCCTGCCAGTGACCCACGCCAACCGTCGCTTATCCACAGCGTGGTTCAACTGACGAGGTACAGGGCCTTCAATTCGCAGCCGCTAAATCGCATTCTCAACTTTAATCCTCAACAAATAGTATTCTAATTGTATTAGCAAGCCAATGCGTTTAATGCCATTACGGCGTGCAGTTAAAAATTGTAGAAACGTCGAGGCTGTTCATTGACCTTTTTTTGGCACATACGCCGTAACTACAGCGTACGGCGAAACAAAAGACCAATTTGAGATATTATTTAGTAGAACCTTGATCCGAAATAAAAGATACCCACATTCGCTGCAACATTGAGGGTACGAGTGAGGACTTTGTAACTTTGACGTGTGTGGTATCTTCGTAGCAACACTCTACGTGCGTAGATTGTCGTAGAGACTCGCTACAACCTACAGACACACTGTTTCTGTAATTTTCAGTTCTAATAATTATTTAACCTTTTATGCGGCTAAAGCTAATCGCTGAATCTGATTTAAGCGATTGCACCTTTCAAAATTTTGTACCCATTTGGAAACTATTTTGACCGCCTTACAATTCTGATCTGATACAAAGCTTTAATTGTATTTTGTTAGAAACAAAAGGCTGCATGTGGATTGAAATCGCTTACTTGTCATAATAATAGCACGGTTGCAAAGGCTGACATTGCCTCTCACCGGCTCACGTAACGTGGTTATGTAAAAGGTCTTTACCCCTGTTTATCTGGGACGAATGTATTAAAGATGTTTTAATTTATTAGCACTGTAGTGTTGGTTGTGCAACGTCTAACAATACGCTAGATGACGTTTTGATCATCTTCAGATAGCTTTTCAATTCGTTCAAAAGTCTGACGGTTTGTCGTAACGTTTCAGTCGTTCGATCAGTCAAAATAAGTAGGCAAAAAAATAAGTAGGATAATGACACAAAACAAACTGGGCGGTGCATTGCGCGGAATCGAGGTTGGATTTTCATATCACAGACGTGAAGATAAAAACGATGAATTGGGTTAATTGATTTATTGATGTATATAATATACTTCAGCGGAATTGCCGACCCAGTGTACTGACATATAACTGTTTCAAGGCAACTAAATTAATTGGTCATCACGCATTTTTACAACGAGGTTTGTATTAACAAGGAAGTAGCTAAGTTCTGTCAGCTTACATGCCATAAGAACCAGTAAGCTTGAAATGATTTTAAATTTTATGGAAACATGAATTGATCATTACATAGTTTAGTGTATTTTATTTCACAGAACTGTTGGCGCCGAACTAAATCCACAAACTCAGTAATTACTTAGGAGCTTTGACCGACCAAAATTCGGACCATAAACTAAAGCTCAAACCTAACTCAACACTGTGCTATTTCCCTAAAGAAAAACTAAAGGCTCAATAACCAATTGATGTACCAGTCATACGATTTGCCCTGAGTTTACTCGCAAGATCACTTTCGTAAGGGGCCGGTGCATCTTTACGTAAGGCGGCTCGAGGCAATGTCAGTGCTTATGTAAATGTCGAAGGCAACAAGTATGGTATATAGCTTATTAAGATATGGAGGTGACCAACACACGTACGTTGCAGTTGATGTTGGAAATGTTTTTGGTAGATATGTCGCGTTATTGAGAGAATTCCGCATTGGGCTCGAAAAATCGGAAGATTTGGTTTTGTTCGAGAGCAAAGACAACCTTGCTAAACGCTGGTAGCACTAGGTACGTTCCACACTACCAAAAGTTTCAGTGAGATCGTAATCCGTCCGCCTTAATCGTAAAACGAGGCTCATTTTGTATTGTTTATAATTTAACACGTTTCGGGTGCATGCGAGTTATGAAATGTCCACGAGACCAAAATACTAAAACGAATTTCCACATACTAATGCACGCTAACCCAGCTACTAGAAATATTTGTTACGGCGCCATCAGACCGAACGGAAAATATTATATTTTAGTTACCCTGTTTACGGCTCGCTTCTATTTCAGACACTGTGTGGCAACCGTATACGTGATGCCTTCACGGAAAATGTTTCTTTCGAGAAAAAAACGGCTACGTGATCTAGTCATCCATAGTAGGTAAGCCCTTTCCTTCTCGACGCTAAAAACGACTGTTTATTAGTGTAAGTATTCATCGGTAAACGCGTCGATGACTAATTGAATGTTTGCAGGAAACACAAGTAAGTCGGTCAGTCAGTGGGTAATGACAACACGCAACTTAATGGCGCTGTAAAAACGCGAACGAAAATAAATTGTTGCGTGGAGACATTTGTGACAAAACGTTCGCGGCCATGCGTTTAAATATCTTAGCATGCGCGTGAGCAATCGCAGTGTCACTTAGTGTTTTCTCGGAGCGTTTCGTTTTCGGGTCAACTAGGACGTTAGCTCGATGTTAAAAGCGAACATTAAGTGCATCTGCAACATGTTTGTGTCCAGTGATAAGGGTAATAGTTCTGCAGCTCTAAGTGGATGAGATCCGGCGAGAGGCATTATCACCCGAGCTCCACACGCTACGCTAAGTCACGCGATCACCACAGTAACACACTGCTAAAGAAACTGTGAGGAAAACGCCTTCCGGGGTTAACAGCCGAGTTGCGTAAAGCGCTCGCTGCGTGGCGCAACATGCGCGCGCGCCCCTCCTCGCCCTACCAGCACCCAGCGCCATCTCGTGGACCTATCTGCACTAAGCCCACAGGCAGCAAATTAACTAATGTAATACTAATTAAAACCGATCCCGTTGTCATTTAAAATATTTTGTATTCAAGTGTGTGGAAGGGTCCACTGCCCGTTACTCCAAAACGCATTTCATTAAGGAACATCATCTGCGTCTGAATTACGATGAAAATAAGAGGGTTAGTCACGCTTGTTGACTGCAAGCCAGCGCTATATAAATTATATTTCGCTGCAAAGCGAACGCCGCGTGAGTGACGAAACATTTTTTCTTCGTAGGTCAAGGTTTGGCTTGTCTTCGAAATGGGAAAATTGCCACACACTCGTATCGGCGACCTTAACATGGGCCGAGTGCGCGACGTTTTGCAACTCGACTTAAATACTTCCTTTGGGCAAGCATTGGAACGAGTTAAACGCATAGGTATCTAACTGGCAGCGATCATTAATTAGAATGCTTCATTTACAGTTGTATGACTAATGATTGACTCTAAGCACGTTTAGTGTGAGCGTAGTACTCGTATTCACTTCGTTTTCTGGCTTCAAAAGCGCTTCGCGGCGAAGAAATGGAAAGTCAGTTGGGTTATACAACGGCCACCTGATTGGGCCGTGAAAGCAGCGTGCGATTTTAATGTCAGTCACCCGTGGTCAAGGTTTTAAAGTTTTCTTGTGCGCTTGCGATTTTTTATCTTTTGTCTGATGGCTCGGGGCAGATATTTGAAGCGTAACTACAATGAGTTTGGGTCCGAACTGAATGACCACCACAGTTTTACACAGTATTAGCTCAGGTGTCGTCCACCACATCTTTCAATAAGGAAAACCAATTGGTTATCTTATTATGTTGGAATCACATATATTTTTAAGCGAGAAAAATGAAATCGAGCCATTAATAATATTGTAACCTTTCCCACCATCAAGTTCGGTACCTATTAGTACTTGCATTATTTAAAAAAATTCGCTGCAAGTTTCCCTAAGCAGGTACCTACTTTTTAAAATAATGAAACGAGTGCCTAAAATTAACAGTTAATAGAAGTCTTTTACATTGTAGTTAAAGTCAAAACCCCAGTCGTATTCGTAAATCAACTACAAAACCCGGGCACCATAGCACGAACGAGCCTTCAATAAAATGACGTAGCGCGCTTAAAAAGAAAAAGGCCTCGAACGGAAAGCGATAGTTACCGGCTCTAGGCTGCGCGGTCGCAGACGGTGTAACGGCACCGGGAGTACTACGGTAACGGGGAACGGTACAGGGGATTGCGCTAACGCAGCGGTGTGCTCGCAACGAGCGGTACTTCCCGTAGGACTAGGTTAGTGACGCGCTGAAGTAGCGATATCGATGATGGGTGGAGGGTTTATTTATTTGTAGCCTTTTGGCGTTTTAAACAGTAAAGTCCTCGTATGAAAAGCTATGGCTACGGGTCTAGGATGTACAGGCATAGACGGTGGGTCACGGTACCGGGAGTACTACGGTAACGGGAACTGTACAAGGGTATTGCGATAATGCTAAACGATCGAGTTTGTGACGCGCTCACGCGCTAGACTACCGAACCGACGGTGTTGGTTTTCACTTATCTTTTCTTTTTTTTTTTAGTAAATGCGAGTACCTTCATGAGTGTTTTAGGCATTTATGAGTGTTTTAGGCATAAGTCTTATCCAAAAAGTTTATTTACAATAATAAAATATTTAGGGTTAGTTATATTGAAGCGAAGATCAGTCGAGATAAGTGAACATCTCTGTAGAGTTTATTTACTAATAGTAAAAAAATCTCCCATAAATGTTGTCAACCAGCAGAGGCAATACATTTTTCAGAGAATGTTTTTTTAAACTTCACAGGGGTGTTTACTTAGACCTTCTCAACCCCTGCCTGAATTCAAAACTGTTCATTACAACCTACGCCGTATCAAAGGAGAATAATTTGGTTCAAAGGTTTTTTCCACAGCTTTGAATTGATTATATTATATTTAAGTTAGCTTGAAATCATTGAACATTTTTTAAACGTAACCCTATTTTCGACTTAAACACTCATACGTAACTTCTGGGTCAAAATTTAGAAGCCGAGAGGTTTATCGATACATAGACAAACAAAACAAAAGCCTTTTACATTTTTCGTCACTAGCATAGCGATTTACAACTGTGCACGGTCTGAAATCGCGTTTTATATCGACATCGGCATTGACTGAGAGCCGCACTGCCCTGCACTGCACCGGCCATACCCCATTGAGACCTCAAGCACTTTCACTTCTGATGGCAGATCGCACGCACACATAGACACGTAACAGAATAGTACCGAGATATGTTTGTGTTGGTATTGCCGGTTACATCACGTTGGTTTGGCTGACGCATCCGACGAGCGAAAGGTCAGTATCTATAAATAGCATAGATGCGTTCACTTTCCATAAGAATGTATTCGCTTTTAGTTACGGTTCGAGATCATTGACCCCTTGAGCCTTAAAAAGCTTAGAGCCCTAGAAGGAAGAAATAAAAAATAGTAGCTCCCGTCGTGTTTAGCAACCATCTCTCAGCCTATAGGTACTGGTAACATTCGAGTTTATAATCGCACTGGCCGATTCAAGGAGACTCCGTCAGGAAGACAGGAAGCCAGTGTGGTTCGCAAAAGAGACATTATTAAAAATGTGACCCTCCATTTCGATATTCATCAAAACACGTGAAGGTTTATCTTTGAATGCGGTAGGTTGTCTGTTGTTAAATTGAAATCATTTTACACTCAGTATCATTTTAATAAAGATTTTGAAAATATGTACTCGTAAAACACTAAGGCGTCACTTATTACTGAAACTTAATGATTTTGATGAGGCAGTTTGACCATCATTTTCGAGTAATTAAATACAAACTTGACATTTCTAAAAAAAAGTTGCTGATTTGATCAAGTAGGCAACTCGGTATTGGTTTTACTCATATTTTTCTAATTCCTTCCTTTACTACATAGTAGTATTGGACCGTAGTATTTAAATATTACAGAAATACAGATTGGATACTCGTAGAGAACGTTCACACGGCAATAAAGGCGAATCCGTGACTCCCGGCATTGTTGCAAAGGTCCGGTGGCAAGGCCAGCGCCCGCGCACCCTGCGTGGGAACCCTAAGCCTACTGCAGGCATTATAAAGTATTTATGCGCATGCTGAGAGATCATACGCCACAGCTATGGGCAAAGGGCTAACGTAGTTTAGAGCTCCATATTAAGGGTCGAGATGTGTTAGATGAAATTGTCAAAAAGTCACTGTAGAGACATTTCATGACACATTTTTTGATGTGGAATAACTAATTTAATTTTTTATTAATTAGTTATTACGAAACCATTATTAGGTATGATTACCTACCCTTTAATGATGTGCTAGTTTTTGTAGCACATGTACGTAAATACATTCATTTTTAATTTAGGTACGAGTAGCATGTGCGTAAGGGACATACTCTTTGTGTCCTAGATACAATACAGGGTTCCTGCATCATGCAGACTATTTACGATATCCGTATGCTGAGCTAAGTGTACATGTAGTTACTTGGATGGACTTGGATCTCTCATCTTCGGAGTGAATTCTTGTTTCTAATACTTTGTATGAGCTTGCATTTACAAAGACAGGTTTTACAAGGGTCAACGGAAAATATGTACATTTCAAGTATGGAAAATGCATATATTAAATTCACTATAGCTTTCAAATAACGTAGCCTTTTTTAGATAGGTAGATATACATAAGCTATCTTTTAATTATATTAATAAACCGCCGCGCCCAGAGATATTAATTGACAGCAAAATAGCTTAGGATAGGCATGCAGTGGTTTAGGTTTGAATATGAAGTAAGAAGGTCGAAATTATCCTGAATCTTGTTTGAATGTGTTTGTTCTATCTATCCTCCTATAGGCCAAGCTGAGTTATTATCAATCCTTTGCTATTACAATACCTACATATTTTGTAGGTGACGGCGCCCACGCCGTCCTGTTGCTATATGCCATTACAATTTTGATATTGGATGACATGGTCGTAATCTCTGTGGTGGTAATTTTAAACTATTCTAATTAGATGTCCCCGTTCCCAAACATCACGTTAAAAAAAATATCGGAATGTAAGGAATTTTAAGTTGAGTGTTACGATCAAGAATCCTGTCTGTTCATACATTAAACTATCCATATTTCGAGATTAAAACTCATTCCCTCGCGCATAAAGACAAATTTTATTAAATTTATTTGTTTGTGTTAATCAGAGACTTAAAATCGAGAATAACTTGTGACATAATTATCTTTAAAAAGTTGCTTATCAAGTGTTTATTTAGACAAGAGTATTTTTCAATGTAGCAAGCATACAAGCGCGCACCGGCGTCCGCGCTGTGTTTAACGTCAATTTTATAACTATGCCATCATTGACCTTAATTTTCGACACCCGTTTGCCTCTTGCCCGTTTACGAGAGGCCCGGCTACGATGCACACACTACAATAATGGCATATACAACGACACCAATAGGCGTGTCTACTATTATTTTTCGTACAGACATTAAATCCTTGAAGCAACTAACAAACTTTCTAAGGTCGCGGCAAGTCTATGAGATAACAATAGAAATAAACAATTGATAAATTCTGTCGAATTACAAAATAGCGCCTTATTATGGACGCGGTTAGTGAATATCAAAACGCACGTTATTTGTAGACTTTAAATTCATAAAACATTCCAGGCGCCTTGTTCTTGAGACCACTGGAAAGTTTCGATGCTTCGTGCCAAGAAACAGTTGATTTGTTTGGGAAGGGCGAGTACTCAAATTAGGCGAATATACTTAGGGGGTCAGTGACACGTTGGTAATTTGCAACTTTGTAATACGGATGAAATCATCAACAAAAGCAATTCTTATAAACAAAACCGCTCCAAAGTTAAAAAATATAACCTATGTAACTAAATCAATCAAATTTTATACTAAGTAATTTACTCATCGAAGCCGAGTTTCATAATAAGATCACACGAGTGTTTTAAGGCCCAATTATGTAGAGTTGCATACATTACTTTATCTTCACACGTATTATAAATATAGAGTACTCTACTAGAAGCCGAACGGAATGCATTATAGAGGACTTATAATATGCATGCAGATAAAATCAATCATTTGTTATGCTAAAAAGAAATATATGTTAATGTGCAATATTAAATTTTTAATTCTTTAAATCTGATGGTTTGAACTGACATCTCGACCCGTGTGGCGGTGCAATTAGCTTTAGAAGCAAAAAGTAGCCTCTAATAACCTATAACGCTTTAGTACCTACCTACTTTCTTAAAACAACCAACTACATTGCGGAGTTTGAAGTGTCACGTTAGACTGACCATGCTTACGACCCATCATTACCGCGTTCGCGTGTTCGAGGAAACGAAAAACTGCACTGTTATATTTTTTCGTGCTATCGAACGAGATGGCATGACTACCTATAACGCGAATGCGAATAACATAGTCCGACCGCTTATAAAATAGCATAGCAAATACTTCATCTTGAAACTAGGACGAACACATACCCCAGTTCCTCCAGTATTACAGCAGTATTACAGCAGTATTAGAGCAGTATCTAACTGCAGTGTAGATATGTTTAATCGCGACTTGCATATTTAAATGCAATTAATTAAGACGCTTCAATCTCAGCTGAATTGACAATTTACTGTGAGTAAGTACCTATAATGGGATTCTGGAGACACATTTTGTTTAGCAAAGTGTAAGAAGGTTTCTTGTGTTTTATGTACCTACCTAAGTAATATTGAAATTACGAAGTTTCTGAAAAATATCTAAACACGGTTTCTAATACTGTATCAACATTAAGAGCAGATAGATGATTTCACTTAAATTTTCTACGTATTTCTTAAAAGGAAAGGCTTTTCCTGAAAACTGAACATAGCACACGACACATAAGTGAATGGGCTTCTTTATAAAATCTGTCTTAAAAATATCCTGTGTGAAATATCCTGGCTACCACTGGAGCAGTAACACCGCTAATGCTTACCTAGAAATGTTTACCATCGCAACTTCTCGTTGTATAAGCTGCATTTAGCACAGGTGTTGGAGACCTCAACGTGTGCTTTCACAAGACGAAATAAGAAATATGACAAACTAATACTTACTTAATCACGACATTTAACATCCGATACAAATAATAGTCTATCTGACGTTTAAAGATTTGGCTACTAAATATGATTATACCTACTTATACAAAACAATACAGAAAACCAGAAAAACATGATTAATTGCGGGTATATTGTGTTTTTGTTTCAGTGAATGAAAAAAAAATGGGGAAAAATAAAGTCCCAGTTTTTTAAGAGTCCAGTGTTAGCAGAGCCCTGCTCTTAAGCAAAATGTACGCAGTGTAGGGTCAACTGATATTGGTCAGCGAAATCTACAGGCAGACATTAAAAAAATAGATTTTGAGACTTTTTGGAGTGGTTGTGCTATGAGAGCTACCTCCATACCAAATTTCAAGTTTCTAGGACATCTGGAAGTAACCCTTTAGGTTTTGGAAATCGGCAATTTGTATGAAACTGGCATTTTTAATTATTGTATCTTTTGATTGCGTTGACTTAGAAGGTTGATTTTTTCACAGCTTCAAGGAACCGCAAGCTTGAGCACTTGATATTAATTTCAGCATGCTACCTCCACGCATTACAGAGAAAAAGGGTCTCGACAGACAGACAGACAGACAACAGAGTGATCCTATAAGGGTTCCGTTTTTTACTTTTGAGGTACGGAACCGTAAAAACAAACTGAGATTCATAAATTACTAAATTGACATTATGCATCAGAGCACGGGTTGCCTATTTAACATTAATTTATGTAATCTCGGTAATAATTTAGCCAAACTATGATGAAGAGAGAAGAGCTAACGCTATACTCAGAATAAGTCGAATGCATGCCCAAGACATTCAAAGTGTCAACGAGCATCATATTCAGTGCGCACGCGATGTTCATAACAGCCTATTACGCGCAACAAGTACATACACCTAGTAATACATTCCTTATGCCACCTTGCCCGAGTTCGTTGACGCATCTGCGTTTTGTCCAGGCGACCTTAGGCCCATGCCGCGTAGACTAACTGCCTGTAACAACGCACAAATTGAGCCATCCTACTCACTCGCACGAACCGCCGCAGTGATTGAAGCGAATGGGATGATCAGAGCCTCTAGTGTAATCAACGGCTAAAAATACGTCTCGGTCGAGTTTACGTTACGGTTGTCAAATAATATGAGAATTGTTCGTTGTCGATACGTGCCACTAGTGGCGCTGCCAATTTGCCAATAGTAATTCAGACGTTAACACGAACGCGATCGAGACGTTTTTAAGGGACGGTGAATACACTAGACGCTCTGATAGAGCCGCGCGAGTGTGGCGCTCACCTTCACAGAGGTAAAGTATGGAAGGCACTAACAAATGAAGGGCGATGGTCGATTTAAGCGTTTGAAGGTAACCAAGCCTGGGCTACTAATTACGAGTCCACGCTTGCTCACATTGTTGTCGGCATAGCCAAAAGTTAAGGTTACTGCTTTTTTTTTTATACAACGAGGAAGGCAAGCGAGCAAGTGGGTCACCTGATGGTAAGTGATCACCACTGCCCATAGACACCCGCAACTCCGGAGGCCTGCAGATGCGTTGCCAACCTAGAGGGCTAAGGTGAAATGCATCTTGTGCCCGTAATTACACCGGCTGTCTTACTCTCCACACCGGAACACAAGTGCAAGCACTGCTGCTTAGCGGCAGGAGTAACGAGTAAGATTGTGGTAGCGATCCGGACGGACCTCGCACAAGGTCCTACCACCCGCAAATGTGATGTGCTGTGATTTTGTAGGTACCTTAGAAGTTCTTTTCTCGGATTATCCAAAATCATCCATAAATACCACACCTAGTTTGGATAATAACACTGTAACTGATGAAATTTGTGTTAAGTTTTTACGAAAGGAATTATGTTTCGTGTTTACCCTTCGTCTCTTATCTGCAACACCTCCATAATAACTTCAATAAACAGTTGGCGCCAACACAGTCTTTGACATGCTGTGTGACGTCACCCACTTTCACCAACCTTGTTATTATGGTTCTATGTAGGTACCATACAACACTCCTGTCAAGTTCGCGTGCAAATTTATTATACCTTAGGTCGTAACGCCGAAGGTGTGGTTTGGATTGGCGAGCGGCGACTTCAGTAAATCATTCGTTGGTAGTTCGTGGTCCGCGATGCTTCAATGGTATGGAGAGTGCCTGTCAGCGAGATCTAATCCGTATGAGCATCAATCTTCCTCGAGCTCAAAATTAAGATTATTTCATTAGGATGTCTGGAGAAAGTGGCATGAAAGTTTGAAACTCATAATTCAACACGCGGATGACGTCATCACTGCTCTACATCACGCTAACGAAGTTTATTATTAGGTCATATGCATAAATACAACTTTCAACTCTCTTCCTTTTGACTCCTGGCCCCATGCATAACACCTGCCTGGAGAGAGATCTGTCTATTGTAGTCGTTCCCAAATTTGTGACCCACGACTTCAGATAGATAATAAACACAACGATGACGCAGTGTCACAGCAAAGCCAGAATAACACCTATGCTCCATTAGCGTGTTGCTATATTCCCGTGAGGGGTGTCTACAATCTGCAAAACCTTCCTCCTACACCGCTACATACTCTAACGAGGATCATCAGCATCTCAATAATCTCCGCCAGTACCGCAGAGCGACTCAACGTTCTCCGCCAGCACAACGGAGCGACTCAACGCTCTCCGCCAGCACAACGGAGCGACTCAACGCTCTCCGCCAGCACAGCGGAGTAACTCAACGCTTTCCGCCAGCATTCGCCACTCGCACTCACTCGCCAACGAGAGCGCGCACGCGATGCACAGACTGTACAGTGCCCTAAGCACGACTTGTCGAATCCTGCGTTACGTTACGGTTATCGTATCGAGATCGAGAAATCTCATACTAAATTTTAGTTCCAAATACGCTCACGGGCGGGCGCTGTTCCAAACGTCATACAAACTCGTTATAGTTTACTATTCGAATTTTACGTGACGCAGGATTCGACAAGTCGTGCTTAGGGCACAGTACTTCCACGCTGACTTACGGTCTTTAAAGGAGGGGGGGGGGGGGGTTATGTAGCATCCGCCACACGCGGATGATGTCATAACTGTTCTCCATCGCGCTAACGAAGTTTCTCAAGTCAGATGCATAAATAAATACAGCTTGCAACTCTCTTCCTTGGGTTTTCGGCCCCAGGGATAAAATCTGCCTGAAGAGCGATCTCTCTATTAATATAGTCTTTGCCAAAATCTTATTTATAAAAAACTTGAGTCATTATAATAAATCATTATTTCAATTCATAAGTAGTGTGAAGCACGTTCCTGGTACCATTTACATTGATCATCAAAACTGACTCGTATTCACAGTGCATTGGTTGCTAAATGCGTCGGCATGTTTTATCGTAACAACAGGAGACAGGTTGCCCGGTAGATAACCTAAACGAAAATGCGAACGCTATGATAATGATAAGCTACGAGGCTACAGCAGGCCGCGCACAATCGTTAGGTAAACATATGGGTCACTGAACCGACCTAGTTTCGAGAGCCCACACGGCCAGAAAGTGTGCGCGTTTTCGTCAAAAAAAAACCGCGACGCGCGCACGCGCATTCGTACGCAGTAGCAGGGATAAGCACGAGTTCATGCTAATTGCTCGTCGTATTTACCCAATATTCGGTTTAGGTATATATGACGGCAATAAGTAGGTCGAATTACCTGTTGTTTTTGTTGTATTCTATAGTTCCTCATTCACATGTCTTTGTTCGCTCTTGTAGCTATGTCATAGTGTGTAACTTGATCTAACAATCCGCAAAATGGTGTACTAGGTATATAACGCTTACAGCGTCAAAACAAAATATGAGTTGATATTGAAGGTATCAAACGCAATGAGTCAAAAAAATACATTTTCTTTTGCCTGGTACGCGGTATTAGGCGAATCCAACTTTTTGTTAAAAGTGGGCACTAAGGTCATAACCTATAAATCTAGGTCTATATGCAATCCGTATAACCCTGCCATGTTAACTTAGAAATCACCGACAACTCATGTTAGCGTTGTAATCGTAACAACGAATAAATAATATCTACTCTAACAATGTAAAATTTATGAAAAGGTAATCGCTTAGAAATTTCCAACAAAGTAGGTACGTAAACGAAAAATTTTAACTAGAAAACCACAGTATCAAGAAACGTGAAATAACTCCTAACAGTGTTTTTACTAATACTAAAGCGTATTAATTTATTAAGTGATCACTAAAATAACAGAATCTCAAATTGGCGAGGAAATTTCTAGCTAACCCGGTGCCACCTTGTAGCAATGGGTTTCTAGTTAAAGAAAAACTAAACATCCGCTAGATGGCGATACTGTCGCTCAAAATCCAAAATGGCCGCCAGCTAAACGACCGCCATTGAATTTTCAAACTATGTGCATGTTACTACGATCTCAATTCGAACGGTAGGTGTATTCTCAAATCGATCTAATACCCAAAACTTGTTGAGTAAAGGAAGCCCATACGATTTATTTAATTAAAAAACTTTTTCGTAGAGAGAATAAAGGCTCTGGTTGAAGTAGCAGTGAAAAAAAATACGGTTTGGGCGAAATATGAATAACATCAAAATTAATTAGTTGTGGTCATTTATAACGTAGCTTTGTACTTAATGGTAATAGTAAAAAAATGCACCGAAAGTTTAAAAAATAATCATAACCATTATTTTATTCTTGGTTCTCCGTGCCTCTTCCCAGTTCATTTGGGGTCGGCCCTCTGAATTAATATCATACCCTTATTTTATTATTAAATATTAATCAGACCTAGGTACTTAAAAAAAAAACAATTCGCATACTTATAAAGAAAAAAAAAACGTTTTGGTGTGTGCGTGGGCGACCAAAAAAGACCGACAAAACTGTAAAAGTGCATGCCAATGTGTAAAACAAAACACAAAAAAAGCGGGAAAGTAGCGGCAATACATCGTAAACGTTCTCACCGTAAAACATTTTGGCAAGAGTCCTTGTCCACGGGTCACATGTGTGAATATGTCCATTCAAAACAACTGGGCCTTAAGTTCGTGAACTATACGCGTATCACTGAAACGTTAATACAGTATCGTAGCACAGTACTGGGGGAGCGAAGCGAGCTAAGCGAATGGAGCGGAGTATCGCGCTCGCGACGCCCGCACGGAAGTAGGTTACTAACTAAAGTTTTGTTTGCGTGAGGCTGCGGCGCTGCACTCAGCGCGCTAGCGACGCGCCGCGGCGTCGCTCAGTACCCCCCCCCCCCCCCCCTTCAGCTTATCTTTCACTTTCGGTCCAAGACGCACGCCGCCCGCCCAGCCCCAAGCTCCTAACAATCCCGCCCGAGCTTCGATGACTGTGTTCCATTCACAGGCCACTATTACATTTACATGCATTCAATTTCTCCCCGGGAACAAAAGAAAATTTAAAAATCCTTGACACAGCCCGGTTATCCTGTTTGTTTTTGAAAAAATGCAATACTCGTATCAAGCTATATTATTGTATACGACACTTCCGTGTAGTTTATAGAATCTATTTTTATTAATCCATTATAATTAAATCCACGGAACGAAAGAGGTGTTGAGAGAGGTGTGTTAAGAACCTACCTGAAACCAACTATAAGTATATCTTTAAAGTAAGACTATTTCAATTAAAGTGGTTTTTTTTTCATATTTTGTCCAATTTATAGTAATTAAGTTCATTCGAATAATTCATATTACAAAATATTGCTCTTTCATAATCGGTTTTAATAAAATACTTACCGTTTAAAATAATTTTACAAAAAAAGAATCCTAAGCGTAGCGTGTAATCAACATACACCGCATAGGCCCTAGGCATTATATCTGCATAGTCTATGGTCTTTTCACTTTTAATAAAATACTAAATTATAGAGTAAGTAATAATTAATGTTTGACAACATTTTGGTCTGGTTTTCCGAAATTCAATCAGATTTTTTAAAATCATGTATTTACGAGGTAGGTATCATCATTTTTTAAAGCGACTCGCGGCACTTTTGACTCCCTATAACTTCGTTGTGAGCAAAACTAAAATTTTCAGGCTTACAATTTTACCGTCACGGCCATAAATTTCACAAGTTCATTCAAATCAACAACAAATATCGCAATCATGAGGTGACGTGATTAACAATGACTTAAATAGATTACAAAACAGGTCGGTGGTTATAAAACGGCGTAGGTAAATAACCCGTTGGGGAGTAATCAATAAAATAAAGCAAAAACTGCATACCTAGTTAACAATATCAAGTTAAAACGAAGTTTAGTATGCCATGACCGGCTATAAGCCTAGGCTATTTCTCATTCGATTTCAAATATTACAAGACAGCCACTATCTTACTATCTTACTCGTTAATACTGCTGCTAAGCAGCAGTGCTTGCACTGTTGTGTTCCGGTGTGGAGAGTAAGACAGCCGGTGTAATTACGGGCACAAGAGGCATTTCATCTTAGCCCTCTAGGTTGGCAACGCATCTGCAAATCGGGTGTCTATGGGCAGTGGTGGTCACTTACCATCAGGTGACCCACTTGCTCGCTTGCCTTCCTTCGTTGTATAAAAAAAAAAAGACAGGCACCAATGATGTTCGAAATTACGCCTCACTTTACTTAGTGCCTCTGTGAGCACATCAGGACATACTAAATAATTTTACCCAAGCGGAAACGGAGACGCTTTGCGCTCGCTCCGTCAAAAGTCCGTATAGGTATCGCATAAAAATTTCCCCTCGAGTTAAATTTTCGACCGAACCATGGAATGAATCAGAACAATAATTTCCTACTTGTTATTCCAAATTTTACATAATAATATAAGTACTTACGTAACATAGATTTTCTGTATTTTATAGAACGGTATTATTTCGAAAATGCCCCCTGAATAGTCTGCGTCGTTGGAAAGCCGAGTACCAAGAGCATAGAAGGTACTAGGATATGAAGTGGTTGCGTCGGCTGCATCATGGCATCACGAGCGGCGAGCGGCGCTGCGGTGGGCGAGCGCTCACTCATTGTCGGTGGTTATGTAAGCTGGAGGCCGCGCCGACGCCGCTGCTTCGAGTCAACGAACGGCATTGACACGGGCCGCCCCCCGCGCGCCCCGCACAGCCCAGCGCCGCTGCTGGAACCAGCAGCTGCGAAATTGGGTCACGAGCTCCAAGCCTCGCGTCCTAACCGGCCACTTGAGCGAGACCCCTCACATTACGTAGATAGACGAACTCTGAACGGTAGCGTGACGCACCAGGGGCCATCCTAACCTGGTGCTTGCGGGAGGACGGACGGTACGAACCCACTGCTGTGACTATTGACAGAACAGGTCAACAACACAATCGATTGTCAGCATTGCTGACTCGTCAGTTTAACGGTTATGGTTATGGTATTATTGGTAGCGATATCAGCCCGAAATTACGGTGCACATTTATTATTCCTTCTAACAAATTAGCTAAGATTTTAATTTAGTTTTTATTGATATTATGAGCCAGTATTAACGATACCAATTAAGCGGCTTCCGGCACAGGTTTGTTTGCGAATGCAAACTTTTTTCTCGTTGCCGCTTAAATACTTACTTTCGAATGGCATGGAATAATTCCCGCTGAATTAGTTTCTAATAGCAATATGTATATTATGAAAAAGGAGAAGGAAAACCAGTAGTGCGCCCGGCGCCGTTGCCATCGAACGCTCGAGTCAACGAACATCATTGAGCGTTACCGCTGTGGCATATACCGCTTTATGATTAAATGTATACGTTTTAGAACGGGATGGCGGCGCCACCTAGCCTTGGCTCTTACTGGCTTGGCTGACTTAGACATTCTATCCACTTTTACACAGACCACTGTAGTATTTAAAGTTGATGCTATTTCATGACAGTCATTATTTTTGCATGGCGCATCAGCTCATTGATTGCATTACATACAATATTCATTGGGAGACTATGTACGATGAGGATTTCGTAACACGATATCAGTTTTAAAGTGGTGGTGCTACCACTAGGGTGTTTGCTTGTGACTTTGTGGCTGGAGCATAGGTACATGGATTTTACTTTTATTATGCATGGGAAGCACTGTCACAGTGAAGGCACATTAGATCAATCTAGTGTGACGTTGACGGGCGGTGGACCAAACACAATAGAGGTTTCTATTTTTATGACGAGTACGCACATGGATGTTCATTGCCCGTCCGTCGGTTTTATAAATAAAATAAAGATAAAGATATACTTGTTTGGGCATTTTCCTTGCAGATATTTTATTTACACAAAGCATTACCAAATTTTGAGCCAATCTTAGCACTGAAAATTGGTTAAAATCAAAGTTGAATGTTGACCCGAACATTACAACAAATGAAGTTGAAGAAAAGTTTGTAAAATGCAGTTAACACGCACAGTGCTATGAGTTAGCACAAATTATCTATCCAAATTTCGCACGAAGCAAATTTGCAAAAATACGCACTATTTACTTAGGTATGCGACAACATAATGAATTAGTGAAGAGACTACGTTCTCAGCACTTTCTAGGGAATACTTTAGGACTATCATTTTCCTTAAAAAATGTGTGGATATTTTACTAATTATCCTCTTTATACGTATTTTCAAACTGACGAACCACTTGCCCACCACTCATGCATAGTGCTGAGCTTGTAAGTGTCAAGCCTTTTTCTACGATCGGTCGATCCGCGCAGATTTTGCATATCCGTCGAATAATACACTGACACTATAAGTGATCATAATCAAGTGTCAGCTGCTGACAAATGACAGACAAACGCAGTGTAACTAATTATTAATTAAAATTAAAACATATGCTTGTGCAGAATCTACTGAACACCTGTCATAATCATAATCACTGACATTGGCCCATTATTTTTGTATAGTATACTTAGTAAAATATATGCAAACAATTCTCCATTTATGTAATGATTTTGAATGATAAATTGATAACCTTGTAATGTATATACCTATGTAAGTATACATTTATTAAAAAACGTAAAATTGCAGATGATTCAGAGTTTTTGTTTCAGCGCAGTTTTTATAAGTTACTTAGGTACCGCTAAATTGACAGCGAAAACAATGAAGGTTTAAAATTTTGTATCAATCAGCTTATTATGGCATTGAGTGCAGGCATTGCACGCTAAAGGTACCTACAACTTACTGATTATTTACGTCTTAGCAATCAAGGTCAAGTCATGATGCATATTCAACATTATTTGTTAGGTACGTTCGCATAATCACGGCTGTTGTAACGTGCACATTTTGTGCCCAGTACATTGTGTTTCAAAACTTGAAGAATATATTTCTGGGACTGGTTTAATAATCTCCACCCGAAAAAGGGTATAGACGAGGAGAATTGGGTTCAGTGGCGCACCTTGGAAGGTTTATGTCCAACGTCACAATTTCCTTGGCAATGTTGTTAGGTAGGTACATGTATTTTTATGCAGTTCAAAATTATGTCATACTACATTTTACCCGCGACTTCGTACGCGCATAAACCCCATTTATTCTCTATCCCGTGGGAATTTCAAGAAATCCGTCCTTATTGCTTGTCTACACGATAAAGGCAACCTCTATGCAAAATTGTAGCTTTCAAGGGTTATGGCTGTGCGTTGTATGTCGGTCACCCGGTTAGTAACTGAAGTGTTTTATATATATTGATGAACCAAACCAACTGATTGTAAATTTTCATTAGCGACAGAAGTTTACATAGAATACATTTTTGGTAGTCAAAAAATCTAAACGGACTTTTTCAATTCTCCCAAATAAAGGCTAACAGAAATAGGTAACCTCACTTAGTGAATTTTAAACTCCGATCTGTTAGGTACTTAGAAATTAGTAAATTACTTTAATAAAAGACTGTTCGGCTGCGCTAAGCGCCAGGCGCACGTTGATATAGAATGGGATCAAAAGTCAAGAGTACCCGAGACCAACATACAATGACCTGGCTAAACCTCGCCTTCTCGAAGCGTGAATCATCTTGAGTAGGGTTACTAGATCGATCGATTCTGCTTACCACGTTTTTCGGTTATTAATTATTACGTTACTGAGCTATCAAAAACGACTTTTCAAGAAAGATCCACTCCACGAAAAATGTCATGTGAATACTCGTCTAAAGGCTTCCACCTACTGTAAGAGCACAAGCAGCGTCTCGTTTCCTTCTAAGGGCTTCCTTCAAAGGCTCAACGGGAGCATGAACATTCATTCAACTCATTCACAGACTGCATAAATAGGTGAGCTTAGTCAAAGGACTCAAAGGAGGGGGAAGCTTAGGGTGTGTTGGGCGCAGCGTTGCAAGGGTGGTACCACATGCTGTCCTAGTTAGACGATGCAGGGTGAAAGAACGTCACTGACCTACCAGCGGCACCTTGTGCAAGACAAAATTAGACCGAACCGTACATTCATCGCTACGCAGATATGCAAGCCACGTTGTATATTGCTAAGCTTGAGAACGGTACATGCTGTGAGCAGTGGAAAAATGTACACAATGACAATGTTGTGACAATGGGCTGAGGAATCTTTTCACAATAAATGCCGTAGAGCTTTATAGTTTGAGAACGGCACATTCTAGCAGGAGCAGAAAAATGTACACACAATGACAGTAATGCTGCTGGGCTAGGGAATCTTTTCACAGTAAATCCCGTGGCTGTACCGATTTATTTGATTTCATTGGCGTGTTTTATGCCGTTTGTACACCGCAGTGATAAAACATTAGCTTTGTGCGACTGTACCGGTCTTAACTAACAAGTTCAATAATTACTATGAGTGGGATATTTTACTCAGATTTTTATGCAGCAAAGATTTAATTATAAGGCCCCATTTATTGAAACATACTACCACTGAATCCTTATATACCCAACAAAGGATACTTTTGAAGCAAGTCGCATTTTAAATAAACAGTTGATATTGTGCCATATTATTCAGATGGTAAGATTAAATTTCCAATAAAGTGCATGTGGCCGTTAAATCGCCTCTGCCTTATTAAAGGTTAATTAGTTAAGTCAGGTTTAGTTGTATCAAAATGTATGCAAATCTCACTCAGTCTTAAATCAGAGGCCTCATTGTCTATCGAGCTCGGCTTCGCTTTGGTATTTCGCCATCTCCTCTCACACGTTCTTGTACCGTAAGGCAGCGCATCAGCCTTTATTATTATTAACTAGCTGTTGCCCGTGGCTTCCTCTGCGTCGAATTCGGTTATCGCTATCCCGCGGGAACTATGCAATTTTCCGGGACGAAAGAGAGCCTATGTTTTAATCTAGGGTATAAGCTATCCTCATTCCAAATTTCATCCAAATCCATCTAGCCGTTTCACAAACTTTCGCATTTATAATATTAGTAGGATAGGATAAAGACTTCTTATTCTTATAAGACAATAAGGCCTTAGCTTTTAAGACGTAGGTAAACTATATTTAAATTTTGCATTTTTTGTTATATACGACAAGGAAGGCAAACGAGCAAGTGGGTCACCCGATGGCAAGTGATCACCCATAGACAGCCACAACCCCGGGGGGTTTGCAAATGCGTTGCCAACCTAGAGAGCTGACATGACATGTTGATATAGAATGGGATCAAGAGTACCTACCCAATAATAATACCCTTCATTGAATAAAGTTCTTGCTGCAAGTGGCCTTTAATCTTCTTAAAACTAGGGTAGTAATGGTATTAATTAAATTGGTTAGCTTTATTTGTTCGAATGCTTTCAATTAATAAAGCTTATAGCTTTTGACGCTTAATATGATATTCCGTATGATGCGATCCTTTTCGCTAGTAATATCAATTATAAGCCTTTTATTTCAACTGGAATTGGCAAAATACGTATTTATTTTGTGGAAAATATTATCTCAAAATACGGAGATAGTCCGATTGTTGTTTAATTGCAAATAATGTTCGTACCTATCAAATGAACTGTGATTGGTAGATATGATAGTGAATGAGCAGTTGGTTGTACTGATGACTGGTAAACGTAGGTAGGTACCTAAGTAATTTTCTACAATCAGCAAAAGTTATAGAATATTACCTTGAATTCGGTTACGCTGCGGTCATTAATACTTATACTTATTAAAACAAGAATTTTACTACACGTGCAAGACCAAAGGCCACCTGTAAAATTTGCAATATGTGCACAAAATATATGAACCCCGGTTAAATGAAACAGCGGTGTAACATGTTTTAAACATATATAATAAAACACTACATTAAGTAATATAAAACAAGCCGCAGCTAACATGAAATTTTAGCCCCCCTATAAGGTAAATTAGGTACCTAAATTATACCCATTAGCTAAATGAAGCAACAACTTGTAATTCAATATTCAAAACAGTTGAACACGAGTGTGCGCTGAGCGAAATGAAAACAATAATTAGCGAACTTGATCACAAAATTTCACGAAGATCGAATAATTTTTGAAAAAAAAAATCGTACCATTTCTTCTTCAAAACAAAACAAAAAACGAATTGACAAAAAATTTTGTATAGCTAACTAGCTGTTGCCCGCGACTTCATCTGCGTAGAATTGATTTATCGCTATCCCGCGGGAACTATGCAATTTTCCGGGATGAAAGATAGCCTATGTTTTAATCTAGGGTATAAGCTATCCCCATTCCAAATTTCAATCAAAGCCTGACGAAGTAACAAACATACTCTCTCACAAACTTTCGCATTTATAATAATAATTAGGATTAGCGATCCTGCTCCAAAATTTCACGAAAATCGGTTGAGAAATGCGACCTGTAGAGAACGACAGCCGGACAGAAACGCTTCACTCACTTCGTTCGCTCGGTCAATAAAATAAAGTATTAGAAAAAATAACTAGTCTCTGAGCTAAGCCGCGGACACACAGACAGACAGACGGACATGACGAAACCATAAGGGTTCCCTTTTAGCCATTTCGGCTACGGAACCCTAAAAACAGGTGTATTTAACTATAAGTATATACAGACAAATATAAGTAGATACCCAATTCATCGCCATTTTTTTTAATGTAATTTTTTTTGTTAGGCTCTTCTTGTCTTTATTAACCACTTCACTGACTTCTAAATAGGCCTTATCTTGATAATTATATGTAATTAATAAGCATCGATCGCTACCGACTTAAAATATGAGAAGCTATCTAACCTGTTGATTCTGAAACCAATAGGACTAGCTTCCCGGTGACGTCATTTGGCATGAAACAGAAATACACGCCTCTCTCACCACTAAATCACGCACAAGAGTAAACGAGACAGCACCACGATCGATGATTACTCATCTTTAAACGGCATTCTGATGCGCCCTGTGACGTAATACCTGCCGGGCTAACAGACTACTACAAATACCATGTACTACACTACTACAGGATCGTATCTAAAAATAAAGTGTACAAAATAAAAAGCTAAACACAGCATAGCAATATTGTATGTCCTAACCTAGATTAAGTGGCAATGTGGTAGCGAAAAATTCTACAGCAAGTTATTACTAAAGCAATCGGCAAACTTGCAGTAATTACATTTATCTGGCTCTATTAAAGGTTAGTAAAGATCGTTACGATATAATTTTGTGGGTGAAGGAGGGCGAGGGGGTTGAAAAGAGTGGTAAGGGTAGGATGCTAAGGCACGTGCCAGCTGCACCGGGTGAACGAACGCCATTGACCCAGCTTTTGGGGCCTACTTATAAGGGGACTACAACACCCCCGTGGCAATCCATGCGAATGTACCAGCAGGCACTTCTGTTCGGAAAGTTGTTTCGTTACTTAACACCGTTAAAGTAACTTAGTTGTTCACAACTTGAGCACTTAACTAAGCGAAGGCGATTCGTTCGAACCTTGACTGCATAAGACCTCAAGATTTTCCTTCTTTCGAAGTGTGTTTTATCAATGTCAAGTGCAACAGGACTTGGCAAAAATATTGCACTTTAAGTTATAATTATAACTCAGACGGATTCTTAATGTCATTGCTTTTTCGGAGTCAGGTTTCTTACAGGCTATGTGACACATTACCTACACAGTTTTTAATAAATTTTCCATTACAATCTAATGATTTCATTATAAATGCTTAACGTTCAAAACAAGACTTTTCGTGCTGACGTGAAGAGACGAAAATAAGGTACGCATCCTTTGCTAGAGCTCATTTAGAACCAGTGTTACCAGCTCTCACGCTTAAACCACCCCTTCCTTCGGAGGTTCCATTACTCGCATACAGTGTCACTGGCCGACAATGCAGCCTCATTAAAAAGAAAAGAGGCGGTGTTACCAGCTCGGCTGATGTCCGCTGCACCGTGGTCCCACTTCCGGCCTCAGTAGCCCGATCAATACCTAGCGAGGAACGAACCCGTGACCTCGGACGAGTAACTGGGACGCCGCGCAAGCGCAACCGCCGGCACTCGGTGCATCCGAAGCCAACTCTTTGAATTGCTAATGAGAGAGCCTTAAAGCGCCCGAAGTGCAACGGATATGGTTTGAATTGTAGATCCCGGCGCAGACCCTGGCCTGTCGAAGGGACATTAGAAGCGAAGTCTGCACTTGACAGTGTTAGCTACAGCTAAGACTTTCCGAGTTTCAGGTTTAGATAACATGTCGCCGTATTAAAATAATGCCTGGATCGACTAACCGGTACAGAACAAGCATAAGCCATTTAACTGTCTGCTTTTTTATTAATAGGAAAAACAATTAAAATATTGCAAGTTCCTATTTTAGGATCAAACTCAGAATATCATTAAAATTTTTAACCTCGATGCATGCAAAGCTTTATAAGATCGGTCTGCTACTTTTCCCGTCTGTCTCGATTTTTTCTTTAGTACCTTAAAGTACTTATTGAGCGAGATATTTCTTAGCTTTGAATCGATGCAGCCGATACCACATCACTCTAAGCTTTCCCTTCCTATAGTCACTAGTGCACTGCATTCCCAGACGCTCTTCCAGACGCCAAGGTCCCTGTGTCCAACGCCGACGCTGTTCCAACAGCTGGCACCTTCAATCTTAATACGTAGCAATAAGATGACAAGCAGGGTGTCAATTATTCGGAAGTTTACTTTGCCAACAAAAGAAAAGCCTTTTCAGCACCTAGCACTAGTGTAAAGTCTCACAATTCATTAATAGACATCCTATGCGTTACCACTTAACTAACAATATAGGTATCTATTAGGTATACACAATGTATAGCTCAATGTTGCTACGTTTTCTTAGATTATAGACACCATTTTCTTGTAGGTCACTAGTGCAAAGTATAGCATAAATTTTTTTTGCAACTGGTTCCGTGATAAGGTCACAGGTCATATGGATTGAAACACAACGCGACCCGCAAAGGATTAAAATGCTTTTAACACAGTCACTGACCCGACTGAGTCCGATACATTGGATCAACCATATTTACTTAGTTGAATTTTTATGCGCCTAGGTTGATCACACATTTTGAGCACCTTAGGCTCTTTGGATATAGCTAACTGCAACTGTATTAGGTACTGCCGTCATCTTAATAACACTCGTATGAATTAAGTAATTTTGAAGAGAAATCGAATACTAGCATATTCGATTTTTTACTTCAGTGGTTTAATTAAAAAACAACTAACAACCTTAGTCAATTCTCAAGAAATTATGACCTTATTTAACGACAAACAAAGGCGAAGCACCTTTTGACTGAGAGTTAATGAGCACACGATTAGCTGAAATCGATACGATATTAATGTGTGAGCAGATCAGATGCAATATAGGTCACAGCAGACATTGATCCTAGTCCTGCATTGGCTATCTCCTTCCGGTACAAATGCGATCAACTTGTAGTTTTTTGTAAAGTTATTTATTTATTTAAGGAGAACCAACAGCTTATAACACAATATAAGTAAGTTAAGTAGGTAAGTTATGTTCAACCTTCGTAAAAAAATTCAGTACAGATGTTGATTGATCATAGTTCAAAAGTTATAATGTCGTTTATTTTTAGTGCAAAAAAAACTGGTGGAGCTTCTATCTAAACAGTTAAATGGCAAGTTTTTAATTATTCAATGCCAAATAAAACTTGCCGCTGCATTTTAGTTCCTAGTTTATTCTTGACGTGCAAAGCAAATTGATACCAGCCTTTTTCAGTAGTCTCAAGGATTATTCTGAAGAAAATATTTCCTGTTTACAATAAAAAGGGTTATGATTTTATAGAATAAAAAGTACCTGGAAAAAATTACAAAGCACTTAATTACCACGTAACATTTCACTTCAAATAATTATTTATTCAACTAATTTCATAGGCGAAACGAAATTGTTCCCTACAGTTTACAAGAAGAACAGGTTAGGTTAGGTTAAGCACATTAGCGAGGACATGCGTCGACATAAACAAACACAGGGAATGAAAAATGATGAGAATTCATTCACCTGTCGCAGGCACCATGCATGGTATTCCGAGCCATACAAAGTCACAGTCCTTATAATAGGTACCTAAGTAAAGCATTTGTCTTGGTCTAGCAAAGGCAAATGTCAAAGTGACAGAGAAAGACAAAATATTGTACCTGCTTAAGAAGGATTACGTTATAAAAGAGGTGGTGCGTTTATGGATCCGAATAAACAAAAGGGAAACGGGCACGGGTAAGATATTAGCTCTGAAGGCAAAGGCCGGGCGGGCAGTATAATTACTTAGTACAAATTTTGAATGCCTGCCTCTTGAATGCGGCGCTGCAATGCCGAAGTGACCGCCAAAAGGAGTGAGGCCGCTTGCCAATGTCAGGGGCCCTACGATTTTTGTCTCAGCTGCAACTCGCGAGCGTACTATTTTATTGGTCAGCGAACTTGGTGGTAGAGTTTGTCGAAAGGCTACAGTAGTTATCTTTTGATTGACGCCTAGGCGCTTCGCGGCAAAAAAATGGACCCTCATACTTATATTACACGTTATAAACAGGACCGTGTTTTATAAAGCTACAATTTACAAGCGGAGGTCTCTTTCTAACAAAAGGTGATAGAATGAGACTTCCGCTTGTAAATTATAACTTGTAGCTTTATAAAACACGGCCCAGGAAGTTGTGTTGAAGATTCATAAAAGACCCGAAATAGGCCTGAATGGGTCAAATGACCACTCTTTCTGACAGCTCAATTCAAACGACTCTACGAAAGTAGCGACGACCAACAACTTGTTCCTTTTTTCAAACCGAATTACTAGGTAATGTATCTTTACTCTGTTTTATCATTGCCCCCATATTTATGTAGGTATAGGCAATGATTTATAAGTAAAGATACGTCATATGCTCACAAGACAATCGAAAAACATGTTCCGAACATTTTGACAAGTTTGAACCTTATTTGAGAGAGATTGTGGTTAAAGATGCTACATTTTGTAGAATTTTTCGGGCTTCATTTTCGGCGTGCTGATGACATATACGTATCTACCTCTTTCTATGTGTAATATCATTGGGTATAGGTAGTTTTTTATGTAGACTGGACCAAATTTTGTGCTGCTGAGAATGGTTGTTTGTTTAAAGCCGTTCCCTACTCTCCGTTGCAGTGGATCTTTATAAATTTTGCAAGAAGCAAAAATTTTAATGAAGTCTCGTCACCATAAATAAAATAAAAACTTACTGAATTTTCTGAGCATAGGTTAAAACGCAGATTTTGTGCTTAGTTTGAATAGGCTATCAATCCATCACAAATTTTAGATATTCAAAATTTTTCCTAGCTAGTTCCATTAGTGTATTTTAACTACTGCTTTGTGTTTTCCTTTTCACCATGTATACAGAAATAACTGCACTAAAATAATATAGTAGAATAGAATTGTAAATAAATACTGGTTTTAAACCAGCAAGAGAATAAACAAGATTTTTTTTATTAGTTAATTTGCTAACGTACCTACCTACTTATAAGAATCGCATATCGCATATTATTTTTAGCAATTACAGAGCCTGCTTGACATTTTGAAATTTCGCCCCGCTCAGAATTGCGCTGACATTGTCCTATTTAGTTTTCCATCGCTCGCCAAACGTTAACGCAACAATATACCTAAATCATAACAAAACTCAAATTACTTAGGCGTATAATGTTTACAAACAAAAGCCGGCCGCATAAAACAAGCTCAACTCGAAAACGATCGCGCTTAACTTGTACGGAAACCATAGCAATGGGTTTCGTCCCCATCCCACTCCTAATTCGATGCCATCCTGACCTCTCGAAAATTCGAAGGTCGCCCAGAGTTTTACACGTGCCATGGTTGGGGGTATATCGGGCCATGGAAGTGACAGTCGACCCCCTGTTGACCTATTTTCAGGTCCCTTCGAACCGTCTACGCACACTTGCGCGTGAACTGAATTGCCGGGGAGCAAATGGACTGCATGGGATGGGCGCAACGCAAACCATACACGCATTTACCGACCGACTAACTATCGCATAAAAGCGGTTTCAAAATTGGAAATTCCGTGGCTGGTTCTAAGTATGTTTGTTTCCGCTCTGCTACGCAAGGAAGGGAGATATCGTTGGGTCAAAATAACGATAATATCTTTAATTGATTAGGTATATAGGTGGCCCTTGTATCTACAGATTCGATGTAAATAACTGGACTCTTAGGGTGTTTTTTGTTCTTGGCCACTCTGCATTTACGTGAATGCTTCGTTTGGAATGACGTCAATCGGATTTCACAGATTCAACATCAACGCGTTTTTTTTTACTTAGGATTATTTCCGGATTCGAAAGTACTTTACGAAAAGTACTTTTGTGGTATCTTACTGATTAATGATTTTAATGTGATTCGATATCGTTAAAAGACCGCGTTTAACTATTTTTCATTTAATTTTTAACATTCAACTATTTGATAAATTTCATTCAAGAACGCAAAAACGAAAAAGAAAAATGAATAAAAGTTACAACGTGGTCTGTTAACGATACTGAATGACAACATTACAACAATTTGTATCACTATTCAAATTTCACCTGTAGATTATAAAACAATGTTGACATACCACAACTTTCGACAATTTCGCATTTTTCTCAATCCCCTCATGTGCATACTTATAGCTTGTTACTAAGGTTACTTTAAGAAATCATTAGCTAAAAATCAGATGAGACATTTTTCTTTCAGGCGTGTCATGATTTTCCTAATGTTGAACGTATCGGGTACCGTAGAATGTCTGCCAGCAATTATAATTATAGCTGGCACTGGTTGGTACTGAGAAAGCTAAGGGTATTTTGTTATTGTTAAAGGTACTAGGTACTAGGTATTATATGTGTAGAGTCATAGAAGGTCCCCGAAGATAGACCTTTGCACAAGGTGCGAAATTAAACTGCAACAAAAATTCTAAAAAGTTAATAAATTTCAGAACGTCGAACGGTTAGCCGATTAACAGGATGCCCCAGGGGTCTTAATATAGTTGGAAATAATGAAGAATCCTACTGTGAATACGTTTTCTTCAGTGTTACTATACTATATAATATTTTACCTTGCATGAACAATATCACATGCATAAATTATATTAATGTTTAGAATTTATTCCAAATCAAATCATATTACATAGTAATTACAATCAAAGATATTGGGATATAAGAGGTAGTCATGTTATCAGTACGTCGAAATTGAAGCACAGGAAAAGCCTAATTGTTGCCTTTTTGGCCTCAGTCGCTCTCGTATAAGTTTCAAACTTGCACGCAAATGTCAACACGTTTTTCGATTGTTTTGTGAGCATAATGATGTGATGACATATTATTACTAACATCATTGATTTTCATTACATTCGATTCAAATCGTATTACTAATACTTTTCTAACTCTGACATGGCGGATCGGTCATCGAGAAACTCAATGAATGAAATCAATAGAAAAAGTGTAGGATGGTGTAGGAGCGATACTCCGACGGCTGTCAGTCACATACATAGACAATTACAACTGTGACATGTTTTAAAATGGTTATGTCCGTAATTGCTTAAGTGCATTATACCTCGCATGACGCACGTCACATAAGAGCCATGACTGTTACGCGATATGATGCATATTATAGGAACATGATAGAAATCTGGTTCTAATTGGTAGTAAATAATGGCTTACTCAAGTTTCGCTTCTGATACCTGGCCCCTATTTCAAATGTCCGTTTTTAATGACAATTCGAACTATAGGCCCCTATTTCACCAACTTCACTAATGACAGATTACAATGACATTTCGATCTACATTTCATTGCTAATATGAAGCGCGCTAAAACAAAAGCTATTCAAGACAGCAATTGACACTGAATTGTCATTGTAATCTGACATTTGTAAAGTTGGTGAAATAGGGCCCAGTTCTTTGCTAGTATGAAGCGCGCTAAAACAAATGCTCTTCAAGACGACAATTTGTCACCGAATTGTTGTTGAAAACGGACTTTTGTAAAGTTGGTGAAATACCCCATTGTCTTAATTCTTACGGACCTATTAAAAAAAGAAACTGTCAAAAATGTTCAGCCCTGTTAGTAAACCGTCTCGGCGGTCGGCGGCCATGTTGGCGCGACGCTAGGCGTCGTCAAGGCGACGGTGCACCAACGCAGCGCCCTAGTTCCGCGGCCCGCCCAAATGTTAATGACCTCCAAACCCAGGTCGAAGTTCACGCGTTACACGCGTAAAAGATTTCCCTACCAGTAGATTTCACGGGTCACCCCTTGTATTGATCCACAGTAATTTCAGAAATGGAATGGAATCTAGGTTAAAGACTCAGATGTTGTAATAGAATAGCCCCTTTGGGCTCGCCAATTTGTTTCGAAGTTGAAATTCTATCGCTGTGGCCGGCGATCGAAGGTGGATGCTCGGTCGCTTGGGTCGAGTGGGATAGGGCACGAACTGTTCTAGGCTAGGGTGCTAACCACCGTAGGTACCTACTCTGGCAGCAGTAACTCTAATAGATCTTTAAATCTCTTCATTTTAATACTATTATACGTAATCTTTACAAATATCGATAAATACTTATAAGGATTTAGCTAGGTATAACCTGTTTTTTTTTTTTTATATCCCGAAATGTAAAAAATCTTAATGTATTGGTAAGTAATATTTTGATCCGAACGTCGTCGTGTTTGCGGATCGCGAATAGATTGAATTTAGCTTACTTTTTAACGTTTTGTACCTAAAGTTTACTGGCAACGAGACCTAGTGAACAGCGAGAACTAGTGACAGGACGTCGATTCTCATATAACCGATATCAATATTTAATATGAGATTGTTTGGTCATCAAACGTAATTCTATGGAATGTCAAAACCAAGACAGAATTTCGATAACCACTAGAATCGGGGCCTAAAGTTTATTTATTATTTAGTGATACATGGCTATATACTTACCTACATATATATATTTGATTTTCTTTTCAAAACTAAGAGTGGACTTTCATAGACAAATACAGACTTTAGAATACATATAGATTAAAAAATTGCAAGAGTTTTTATCCTATCGAGATCAAACTCTCAAACTTGGCAACTTCGTAGCATATAAAGGTAGTGCCATCTCAGATTACAGATAACCGTAAACCTAAAAATGCATGATATTGATCGAATTCGCTTGGCCGGCAGACACACTAGCTACAACAAAGAACTTAGAAAAAAAAAAACTTTTATGCATACATACCCATAACCGCCTCCTCTTAAACGTCGGTAAAATACTGTTCATGCTGTAAGCGGTCTATCGCCTGTCACTTTCTAATGCCGTGAGTTCTCTTTCACACTTCGCCATCGTTAAGTGACGGCCGCATCTGTCAAAAATTATGTTGTTAGTGATGGATGATTTGTGCAGCTACATTTTTGAAAAGAAAAACGCCTAACGTGTTTGACAGTTTTTATCTGGGGGTCCATGGCATTTACATGCATGTAAAAAAGTTTTTTTTTTAGTTATCAGGGGGGCTAGCACGCGTGCCATTTTATCGCTTGTCGCTCAGTGCGTCCTTCACTGATTCCGTCACTATGAAAGGGACGCACTGCGCGACAAGCGACAAAATGGCGCGCCGTGCTACATCTGCTAGTGTGTTATGTTGGTACCTAATTCCAACAATTCCTGATTAAGCTTTTTTTTTAATTCTAAGACGGATAGGTACAGGCACGGGCAAAAACTATTAGATAAGTACTGTGACCCGAACAATAAAATGCTGCAAAATTTGAACAGTGCAAAACCGACTCTATCTTGGCCACTTTTCATTTACCATCGGTGGTATTTACCTACAGCTTGGTGGAAAGCCACCCTTGGCAAAACAAGGCAAGAGGGCCGTGCATAAATTACGTGAGACGTTAAGGGGAGGAGGGGGGAGACGAATCTCACTCAATCTCACGTGGGAGACGCGTGCAAATATCACGTTTTTTTTTTCCGCGAGAAACATTGTTAAATTAAGGAAAACATGCTTAACGAAATCAGGCAAGTAACTAAAAATACGCATTTTTAAAAATCTCACGTGTGATTATGGGGGGGAGGAGGGGGGAGTCGACCCAAACCTCATGACATCTCATCAAGGGGGGAGGGGGTGTCGAAAAACAAACTAATATCGGGACACTGCTACTTGCCTCTACTCTAATCGTATCTGACGTCATGCCAAATGAAATTGACTGGTTGTTCAGATTTTAATCTTTGCCTATAAATGCTACTTTGGACAACTTTTGACAACTTTCGACAAATAATGAGCATAATAAGTACTACTCAGGAAGTCTAAATCAGAAAGAAACAAAAATTTAAACTTTCAGCACTCATGTCTAGCATGGCTGCTCCTTTGGGTAGGTAAAGCTAGACAAATTATTGCATTATTATAATAGTAGTTTATAAATGCAATTGTTACACAATGGGGGTTCTTAATAGGATCACACTCATGTTTTAAGGCCTAATTATGTAGAGTTGCATACATTACTTTATCTACACACATATTATAAGTACTCTAAGGTGGGTTCAGAAGCCGAAGGCATAATGAAATTGTCACGAATTTGGCTGTTTTTTTTTAATCATAGACAAACATATCGAGCTTAACTTTCGTATAGATTTTTTTTAAATGAGGCCTATTTTAAATTGTATTGGTTTTTGAGGACTTAAATTGACTCTCGTAAGGTCATTAACTAAGGTTTCTGAACGCATAATGGAAGACTTACGATATGTGTGTAGATAGAATAATTGGATACTAGCAGGAAATGCAGAAAAAAACGTGAAGCGTTATAGTAGTCCCACGATAACTCTGCAACGAACTGACAACAGTAGAAATCTAAAGTTTGTTTATGGCAACACTGATTTATGGTCAAACAACACGTTTTGAACTTTTGATTAGGTAGATGAAACATAAACAAGTCATCGTTCATACACCATCCACCATTACAATACCTACCTACTAATCACTCGCAAAATTGTCCTCCAATGGACACAGACATATTTAAAAAAAAACAGCGACTTTTGATTAATACTATCATTATTATTTATAATTATAGAAATGTCTGAATGTCATGAAAAAAGTATTACCACAGTGTGATTTTTCAGGGTTGCCAATCTCATGCAGAGTTATCGTGGGACGATTATAATCTTCGTCTAGGCTGAGGACACGCCAGTTAGTACCAATGCAAGCGCAGTCACCAAAAAACAGGCAGACAACGTTTTTTTTTCATACATCTTATTCTTTTTTCTAAAGTGGCCAGCAGTATAAATACGCGCGTATAGCCGTGAACCGACGTGCTGGTGTGTGCGTTGTCCTTTAATGTTGGATCTTGGCTGGAGCAGGGCGCGAGGCGGGGGCGGCGCCTATTCCTAGCCCGAAACTAGGCCGACCACCGACCGCGACCGCGGCCGTGCGGTACAAGTCACTAGCGGAGGTACCATGCTCGCGCGCACGAGTGCTGTGCCCTAAGCACGACTTGTCGAATCCTGCGTTACGTTATCGGTTATCGTATCGAGATCGAGAAATCTCATACTAAATTTTAGTTCCAAATACGCTCACGGGCGGGCGCTGTTCCAAACGTCATACAAACTCGTTATAGTTTACTATTCGGTTTTACGTGACGCAGGATTCGTCAAGTCGTGCTTAGGGCACTGGCAAGTGTGGTCCATTTAAACGTAGATTTAGTAGGTAGGATGCGTTTGGTTTCGGAATCGCTTTAATAAGGTACTGGTATTCAAGTTTCTAGGAATATCTTTGATTAATTTTGCGCTTGATCATGCCGAGAAGGGTAGGTACAAGGAAATAACATGTCTAGTCCCTTTATTAAAACGAGGTTTTAATCTCAAAATGTAGAGCACTCAATGGACTATAAGTTACTACTCAGTTACAGATAAAAATATTTATGTAAGTAACTCGTCTTTTTTATCACTTAAAAAAATACTTATACGAAAATTATATGGATAGTTATTTACGTAGTTTTTCAGATCGCGATAACTCAAAAAGTTGCTAAAGTGACTAGACATGTTCTTTCCGTGTACCCTTCATATTGGAAAATTTGAATTTTAAACTTTTATATGACGTTTCTTTTATTTTCATGTTGAAATCCCACGTTAAAAAAAAACTGTGTACTGAGGTGGTAAGCAGAATTCAGAATATTTTATCCCGTCAGTTAGTCATCAATAAAACTCTTCCGTTACTGACAGATAATGCACAGCCGAGACACTTGTCCCTAGTAGCCTAGAAGCACTAAGAACGGATTTGTTAAAACTCTCTCTCTCTCTCTCTCTCTCTCTCTCTCTCTCTCTGAATAAACGGGGTTTACACGCGTGCGAAGTCGCGGGCAAAAGCTAGTAAAATATAAAATGATTTATCCCCCAATCGTATTCTCCCTTTTACAATGATATTATGATTACCTACTTCTTATTTATAGTAGCAACTCGCTGCATTTCTACACTTGCACCAAACAAGATCTTTGAGTCCGGACGCATGCAGTGCCAACAAAAAAATAGGCATGTGCTTCTAAGAACAGGGGTTCAAGATCTATGCCGGTCGAGTCAGGCTTAAATATCAGAACCTCTTCCCACACGACACTTTAGAAGAAAGTGGCACACTTATTAATCGTAGCAATAATAGGTTTGATGATGCCTGATGCTAAGCCAGACAAGTTAAGTGTCAGATCGCCAAGTCATCAGTCGGTTCAGAGTACGACTGAAGGTGTCAGCTCAGCGCCGGAATATGTGCTCGGTGGTTTGCAGAATGGAGATTCTCTCCAGCCCCATTTATGTTGGAGGGAATAACAACGACCACGCCCTTTTCTCAGCCTGTTGGATCAGTGTGTTTGTAAACGGAACGTAAAGTTAACCCTGGGTTACTGTCTAACCCATGTCGGTGTAAGTCTTCCGTTAGTGACTTGAGTGACTGAAAAACAACGCACAGCCGAAACCCTTGGCCCTAGAAGGCTCAAATTTCTTTGGATATAGACATGCACTAAGGACGGATTTGTTGAAATTCCCACGGAATACAGGATAAACGGGACTTATATATTTATGCGCGTACGAAGTCGCGAGCAAAAGCTAATTGTAATACCTATATAAATAAAATGACGTGAAGGCAAAGCGAAAACCAGGCAAAAACGTGTAATTTGAAACACTACATGAACCAATTTGACACTTATTCTAACTTTGATTCATGTAATATGACCTGCATTTTGCATGTATATTTGCATTGCTTCCAAATGATTCTTATCACCGCAAAAAACATAAAAACATTAACTATTTTAGTCACAATAGTAGCTTACAAGATTTTATTAAATAAGCATATTTTATACACCTATTTTAGAATCTCTAAGTGTAGGTATGTCCACCAAAGTTTAAAGTACAACATATACATTTTTTTTATTGGATCGGTACCTTATATTAAACCATTTGCATAATTTCCTTTACGAGCACATTGTACGCAAAGCAGCTACCTCGAGTACCTTTTATTTCTGGCATTAGCTAGAAAGCTAATCAGTTTACTTCATGGGTGAAAAAAGAAACGGATTTGGCCTAAAAACCGGGCGTTGAATGCCTTTTTAGAAAATGGAAACTTGACCTAGAAACGTACGAAGGAATTATGGCTATGTTGAACTTTAAAAGTGACTCATGCCAGAGCTTCGCCGAATTTTAGCGGCACGAATTTTGTTACATGATCTAGTTACTCGAAAATGTATTTACCGGACGTAAGTTGGTAAAACTATTAATACGCGCTCGCCGTGTTGACAAGCAGAGAGTGCAATAGGTACCGATAGGAAGGGGGCAATATAAATATCGTGTTCTGTCAAATATACCAGGCGATCCTTTTCTATTAAGAAATTAAAGTACTATTTAAAACTACTCAGACGGTTAAGACTTCCATTACCTCATTACACGCAAATCTACACAATACGCGTAAAGGTGGCTAGGTATGCCTCAAGCTATGAGTCATTACAATATCTTTGACATTTTAACCTTTTCAATTTTTATCAAAACATATTGCGTGCTTATAAACTTAGCCAGTACTGGCATGCAGGAACTCGGTTGTTAGTCTTATAGTGAGTACTCGCTACGCGAGTCAACCGGGCCCATGCAATTACGCTCACCGCCGGTCCATATTATGAAACATCGGCATTCATTAAACATCTAGTAGATGATCTATGGTCCTCGGCCAACAACCGAAGAGCCACATTTCGCCTGCACTTGAGAAAGCGAGTCTTTGTTTTCACTTCGTAGCGGTAATTTATAGTAATGAGGAGAGATCATTGTACGCCGTTTTGTAAATTGCCCAGGAGTCCATCGTCTTGCCGCATTTGGCTACGTTTCAAATGTGCCAGATTTCTTTTTTTGAATTGTTTCATTCAGCATCCCGGTACCTGTGTGCTGATTGCGGGAAGAGTTGCGTGCGACAGTAGCGCGAGCCTCGGCTCCTCCGAGGGAACCTTGGCTGCATAGTGAACGCACTTTCACTAAAATGCATGTACACTACAACTATTTGATGTAGATATAGAATATAGGGCACGAGACGGCGACTCACACACGCGCAAGCCGTGTAATTGCGATTTCTTTGTGTGTATTTTATGTCATCTTATCGCAAAAATCCTTCATTTTTCGGCGGTAAGATGCTTATCTTTATCGTTGTATTTATGTCATAAACAGAGTCACGGCCGGTTATCGATCTCCTAATTTGATGGTCACAGTACTTGTTTTACATGTTTATTCAACACCTTTTGTATTTACAACGCAACAAAAAACAACAGTATTGACGTTGTGATACCTATTAAGTGGTCAATTCAAGAATGAAGATATAATGGTTTCCCTGGTCAAGGCCTCGAGCAGAATTCCTTGAGAGACACAAGTTCACATTACATTATTTCTTGTTTCACCTATTTTTCTATTAGCATGCACTTTGAATACGTTTTTGCATACATACATCGTATTACCATTGAGACGTATCTAGGTTAACTGGGGCTTAACCATGGAAAGGTGAACAATATCTATGACTCAAACTATGTCATCACCGGCTTAAATTCGATCGCTTTCCTACTCAACACATTGTTTATGCAAATGAGGCATGTATTTCGTTGGTGAATGGCGGTTTTTTTCATTAATTGACGCGCTATGGGTTTCGCGTGCACTTTCAAATACAATTCCGGCGCGAGGTAAGTACTCGTACATTCTGAATAGAAGTGGACATAGTTACACGAAATTGAGTTAGTATCGTACCTTATTTAACACCAAACATCATTTTAGCACAATGTGACTTCTGGTTTGGCACTTTTGTGCGTAACTACGTCCGATTACCCGACGGATCGGATCTAAACAAAGCGTGGCCATCGTGGCCTGAAGTCAGCACTGCCGCGTTATTTTGAATGTAGAGCGCTAGAGCGCTGACCACGGCCTTTAACTCGACTTGCCCGATTTAATGGCGTTTAAAAAGTGAGCGAACTTGCCCCACTGACCAGAGGTGGGTGGTTCTTATTAATAAAATGAATCTCAGCACGAAATAGTTTAATAATACCTACATTAGTTGGTGGCACAATGTCTCTACTTTTTCGCTACGCGTCTTAACCGCATGTCTATGTACAGACAAAGGTGCAATCTTTACCATAATTTTGACCTTAAATTTTAATATTTAAATTAATTCAAAACTATTGGACTCTGTCAAAATATTAAGAGTAGAAAATGTTCATATTACGTTTGATTTTTTACTTAGCGCGTTAATAGCAAAGAAATAAAGATTTTAGACAAATTTTCAAATAATCAAGTAAAATTTTCATGTCAGTGGAATCTTTACCTTGCCGCAATTTAGGTAACAAAACTAACAGTGGTAAACATGTAGGAAAAGATGCATTCACTGGTCACGAACTCCGAAATAAACAATTTAAGAGTTTAGAATTAAGTGTCACTTTAAAATGGAAACACTGTCCTGTCAGGTATTAGGTAATTTTGACATTTTTGTAGAATTTTCATACTTAGTTGTTATATTGCCTCTTTTTTATTCAACTATTTAACAAAATACAGATTTTAATGAGCAAAACGAATGTTAGTAGTAACTTTACGTAATCTCTGTTGACTTACCCAACCTGATATTTTAGAAAATATGTGAGTAAAGCACAATAATATTTTAGCTTCTACCTGTCTGTAACGCGTCTAAATTCAAAGTCACCATACCTACATTATCATAATCGAAATTCCGTATTGCCAGCACGTAGGTACGTTCTTGCATAAGCCGCTGCAAAAATAATAACAACGTGTTATTCCTTTGACTCATTTATCGGGTCACGCAACGATGCCCGGCCCGAGCGCCGCTGAAATGTGCATTTGACATTTTCTTGTTAAAAATATTGTAGGTGCATGGGTAATAGAAGTAGTTGCGTGGCGCGGAGCGGGAGGCGGGGGGCGGGGCGCGGGCGGCGCTGCTGGTTCGCGCGGTGTAACCTACATACCGGTCAACACTCCGGCTCAGTCAACACTCGCTACAGGGACGTTAGGTGCGTTGGACAAGCGAGCACACTTGTACAAGTAGTTGAACGCATGTTTGGCCCAACCGCACATGGCTGTCAGAGCAACCGAACTCGTGCCATTTCTAAACGGCGACGCAATCAAAACTTCTGCAACCTCAAACTACTTTAACGAGCATACTGTTCAGTAAATTTCATACAAACCTGCATCAGGCCAGCAAACGCTAAAGTCCCTCGGTAAAACCTCAAAATTGTAACATAGCACTCACCTGTAACAAGACAGAAATAAATATGATTCAACAATAGAATACAAATTGTTTCCGCATAATCCATGCCAATGACCATAAAATTCTTTTGGGAACGGAACATCTGTTTAAACAGTATGGGTTTTACGTTTTGTCATAAACACGGCGTGTAACCTACAAAGTCCAAATTAATTAGTGCATGTTTAACACTGTTTACACAAGTACTGAAAATATCAAACATAAGTCGAAGCTGTTTAGTTGTGTCGGTGAATCGGTACAGTAGCTGGGGCGAGCAGCGCCGCTGCGCCGCGGCGGGCGAGCAGTGCAAACAGACTAATGCCAGCATTAGATGCGACTAGACAAGGCCATAGCTATCAGTGAAATGTCGAGAAGGAAAGAGAGGGATACATAAAGTATTTATTGCACATAACTACATCACAAGTGCAATTTACGCACACACATGCAACTTTTCTATTTCTATTAGCCATATAATTCTACAGTTGGCTATTGGTGTTTATGAAGAATTTGAATTCACTTCGGCGGTCGGTGGTCAATTGGTATCATTTGATTGTTCGCATATGACTGCTGTAGCGTTGCTTTTGTTGGTGCGGGAAGCAAAGTGCAGTGGAATCGCTTGCGGTATCAGATGTAATTGGGTGGTTGGTGTAAGGCGATAAGCCGAAGTTGCTGTATAGATTGTGTAGTCGTAACCAGTACGAATTATCGCAACTAGCTTTGTTGCTAAGTGCGTTCATTTCTAACGAGCCCAGTAGGTAAGAAACGCACTGAGCGACGCTCGAGAAAATGGCACGCAGGCTACCTTAATCGCCCGCCACTTGCATGCGGGGAGATTAGGACAGACTAGAAAAATAATCCTTTGTAGGCAGGGCATACCCCTCCTCTTCTACCCTTATAATATTGCTTATTGAATGGCGATTAGTTCACGATTCGTCAGATTTTTGTTTCGTCGGAATTTCTCAATTACAGAAAATCAGACAAAACTATGGAAATATCGTGGCTTTACCTACCTAATTACTTATCTATTGAATAAAAGGTAGACCCATAACATACATAACATCAAAAAAAAACTTAGTCATGATATTTCCGATGAAACAAGAATCCGACAAAAGAAGACACCAACGAAACAACAATCAGACGAAACAGGAATCCGACCAATCGGGATCTAATCTGAATGGCAAGAGACGATGACAACCTTATTAAAACCCTAGCTTAATCATGTCCCAGCCTGAATAAAGTTTATTCAGCTCTATCTACTTACTCAAAAATCATGTTGCTACAAGCTTGTCCGGTACAATGGGCGACGAGCAAACAAACGGCGTGCCACACCAGCCGTCCTGGTTGCGACAGACTGTCCTAGAACTCGACGTGAACCCAAGTAGCCTCAATTTGGCGACCCCGAATTGTTTCATATCACTATCAGAATTTAGTGCGCAATATTCGTACTGTAAAATACTGGCCAAGCGCGAATCGCACTTGAGGGCTACGCACCAACTATTAGTCTGCACTTGAAGTCAGTCTTGAAGTCTCTAGGTTCAGTGGTTTAGGCTGTGCGTTGTCTGTCAGTCAGTCAGTCAGTCATGGTACTGTTTTATAGGTATAATAGATAGAAGAAGAAGTGAACTTTGTTCTGTGTTTATTTGTTTGTATGTAGGCGGCAATGCTCTGAACCGAATGTTATAATTCTTTCACTAATAAAAACTGGGCTATAACAGCTAGTAAAAAAAAAAATTAAAAAAACTTTTTTTTTTTATTTCGGTTTAGAGATTTCTTTCACTGAGTATAGAAGCCTTAGGTGAAGCTCCTTGGCTTTTATTGTTGTTAGTAAATCAAAAGTAAGTTCGACCCCTTTTATTAAAATACATACAGGCAGACCGGATTCAGTCTTTTGTTAACGCAACCCTAAAAATACCGTACCTACCTCAATTCGCGATTCGCTATCTTGATAAGTAGGGATTGTTTTGATTCAGTGTGACACACTCTTCGATATAAAAGTAGGTACTATGTAATTCCGCTAATTTTGGTAGTATTACTTTTATTAGCAAGAAATTGCTCTTTTTTGCCAAAGTCCGTTTCTTAATATTTAATTATGTTAAGGTGAATAAAAGATATTTTCGCGCAGTAAGACCCGTTTTTAGTGTTTGAATAAGCAAGTAGACGGACAGTTAATTACTAATTAAGTCATAGTACCTAGTAAATAGATAATACTAGAAAATATTTTCAATAGGTAATGTTCCCTTTAGGTTTGTAGCGACGAGGCTGTCATGTCATAGCTTGTTGCAAACTGATACCTGTTTATATTTCACTTTTTCAAAAGCAAAGTGCCTTCCTTCTGTTCTTTTTCTAAACTTCAAATGGCTTCTGATTCTTTGACTTTTATTTTATTCGATCTGCAATGGACATGCAATCTAACCAAAGCACGAGATATTTTACAAACTTCGATATAGGTCGCGCGGCGAATTAAGATCGCTAGGCAAAAGTGGAAGGGGCATGCGCAGAAGTCAATTCTTAGGTCTATTTGGTTACGCAGAGGAGTGAGGGGAGGGTGCGCGCTGGCGCCGACACGTTATTGGTAGATCAAGTCGTTCTTCCCCTACCGCGCTTTGTTCACGCGTCTCGTGTCTCTTGGGTACTGTTGCGTACGGATTGATTTACTATTAGTAGTAAGTACGTTATGATGTCGTAGTTGGTGAAATAAATGCCCAAATTTAAAGTTTGTACACGGCAAGCCAGAAAAATGGTTTACGACGTGAATTGTTATGTTAAAAAGGAAACGAAGTAATTAAATCATGGGTAATTTAAAGCAATGAAAATAATCGATTTATTAATTATTTTTGTTTTATTTTTATGAAACATTCATAGAATGAAATTCAACATACAATGACAATGCAAAGAAAAATTCGTTAAGCAGCTGGACTTGAACCAGCAACCTCGGTAATCCGCACCACGCTCCACCAATTAAGCTATACTTAACGTTGGTGTACCTAACGAATTTTTCAATGCCTTGTGTCATATTTTTATTTGGAAGATCTCTCCTCAGCGCCATCTATGAGTAGCTTAATCAAGCAGCTCACCCACTACGGAACTTCTACAGTTACGCATTAGTGGCAAGAGATGGAGCTATTTTCTGAATCAATGAAAATAATCGATTTATTGATTATTTTTGTTTTATTTTTATGAAACATTCATAGAATGAAATTCAACATACAATGACAATGCAAAGAAAAATTCGTTAAGCAGCTGGACTTGAACCAGCAACCTCGGTAATCCGTACCACGCTCCACCAATTAAGCTATACTTAGTACGTAGTGGGTGAGCTGCTTGATTAAGCTACTCATAGATGGCGCTGAGGAGAGATCTTCCAAATAAAAATATGACACAAGGCATTGAAAAATTCGTTAGGTACACCAACGTTAAGTATAGCTTAATTGGTGGAGCGTGGTACGGATTACCGAGGTTGCTGGTTCAAGTCCAGCTGCTTAACGAATTTTTCTTTGCATTGTCATTGTATGTTTAATTTAAAGCAGGTAAAAATACTACCAAGATTCTGAACAAACATACTAGCAAAATAAGTCACAAGCAAATGCGAGTGTTATAATTATGTTAGGTGACTAAAGGTACAAAAAATGCGAAATACGAAAAATATGTTTCAAAGAAATACACTCAGAACTTAACAGTTTTGTGCGCAATTGTACAGATGCGCCAAATTTCCCCCACCAGTTTCGCCGAGCGATCTTAATCCACCGCGCGGCCTATACCTGTTGCAGAAGTCACTTGTATGCGGTCAAAGGGCTCATTCATTAGAACTAGCAAATTGCCTTCTGTTCAAAGGAAGATAGAGACTATTTGCTTTTAAAAAAGTAAAGGGTATATATGAAGGGTACACGGAAAAAACACGTCGTCACTTTTTTTTTTACAACGACATTTTAATCTAAAAATGTAGAGCACTCAATAGAATATAAGTTGCCACTCAGTTACAGATACAAATATTTATGCAACTTGTCTTTGTTGTTACTTTAAAAAAAATTGTATATGAAAATTATATGGATAATTACATCGTTCCAAACTTTCAAATCGCGATAACTCAAAAAAGTTGCTAAGGTGACTAGACATGTTATAGTCGTCCCACGATAACTCTGCAACGAACTGACAACAGTAGAAATCTAAACTTTGTGTATGGCAACACTGATTTATAGTCAAACAACACGTTTTGAACTTTTGATTAGATTAGACATAAACAGGTCATCGTTCATTCACCATCCACCATTAAAATGCCTCTCATGTTTCGTTTTCTAGATTTTTTTTACCGTGCAACAGCAAAACCTACTAAACACTGGCAAAATTGTCCTCCAATGGACAGAGCCATATTTAAAAAAAAAACAGTAACTTTTGATTGCTACTATCATTATAATTTTTAATTAGAGAAATGTCAGAGTGACATGAAAAAAGTATTACCACAGTGTGATTTTTCAGGGTTGCCAATTAATATCTTATGCCGAGTTATCGTGGGACGATTATATTTCCGTGTAAGTACCCTTCATATAGGTTTGCAACGAGCTATGACAGCCTCGTTTCAGGCTGATACAAGATAGGTACCTACCTACTGACAATACAAGGCACGATTTAACATCGCCTGTCTAAAGCAGAGTATTTAAGTTTCAAGTAATTAATAGCTTTATGCACGTTTTAATTACAATCTCACCTCATTCAACTTGTCGATAGGAAATTGTGTAATTATGAATATTGCAGCAAAAGCCGTCTGCAAAATATACAATTTTACGAAAAGTGGGTTCTGCGAAATATTCTAGTGTTCAACTTAAATAGGTATCAAAGGCTGGATGCGACTCTGTAGGCGACAGCACCAAGAATGATAAGCCTACTTTGAGAGGCTTACTCAATTTTACTTGTGGTAATTGTTGACTTTGTTGCTGAAACTTTCAGTATCGCTCCCCGCACTGAAATCCCCAGGAACTGGGTTATCTTGATAGATCACTCTCGGTTACCAACATTACCAAACGCCGCCGATCCCGAGCCCTGATAACGGCTGGAAGCACCTAGTACTGAAATTCAGCGTATTTTAGCTCCACATTGTTGAGTATCACGCGTTCTGTATGAACAGTCATATTTTGCTGCAAGTTGAAACCAACTTTAAATATATTATGTCGAAACATGGCAGCTAGTATGGATAAACTGGGGACTCTTTTCGACACAATGAAAAACTTACGTTAAAAATGTTGGAGTCTCGAATAAAGTGGCATCCTTGTTTAACTTATATATACTGCTTTATCAAACTGCATTTACAAAAGTATATAACTAGTAGATAGCTAGAGTATTTTCTGAGACACTGCTTAGTCTATGCAGATATACTGATTCCATGAGATTATTGCTCTTGTCAGCCATTAAACTTTACGAGCGCTTACGAACGTGAGAGTACTCAGGGAGTGCATATTACTTGACCTATGTGTAAACGAACCATAATGAGCGCGGTTATGTAATACGACGCATTATTTTTGCGTACAAGTTTAAGCTTTCTACGTTAAAACATGAGGCACAAACTTATCTAGGAATCAATCGCGTGTGAGAATTCATATGTGACTAACGCTTAAGTCAATAGTTTATTCTTAGACATTACAAATTATTACAGTAGGTAAGATATTAGCAAGTGGAATTTAGGAAAAAGAGGGGTGTACCTCAGGGCTCTACTCTGGGCTAAATACTCTTTAACTCTCTATAATAGTAAGTTTTTTTTAAACGCTCAGTCTCAGTAAGAATAACAGCAGCATGCTACACAAAATAGTTACCAGCCCGCCTGGATGCAATGAAACATCGAAGCATCCTTAACTTTTGCATAAAACATTCCCAAAACCCAAAACTCTCAGCCTGATGAAACTGAAATAGTAAATTTCGAAGTGTTTATTTTCACTTTGCGTATTTATTTCCTTCGGCTGTTTTCTGGGTTCAGAATACAGGACAAACCAGAAGCCGCGTTCAATCATATCCGCACGCCGGCGCACTGTGTCCGAAAACTATAACTACTTAGACATGAAATGTAATCTGCTATCTCGTTTTTTTATAAGCCCAACGACATTTCTGCCTGTAGGAACGACAGAAGACGGCACAGTGATAATTCGTATTATTATTGTCATTCGTACAATACGTCAGGATGCGCTGAATGCTAAGGAGAAGGAGTGACTGCGCGAAACTGCACTATTTAAGTGTAGTATTGGTCGGTATTGGTGTTTCAGAGGGTCGAGCACGACTTTTACGAATCCTGCGTCACGTAAAATCGAATAGTAAACGTTAGCGAGTTTGTATGACGTTTGGAACAGCGCCCGCCCGTGAACGTATTTCGAACTAAAATTTAGTATGAGGTTTCTCGATCTCGATACGTTAACTGTAACGTTACGCAGCATTCGTAAAGTCGTACTTGACCTACTGGTTCATTCTGTATTCCGAGTTTCCGGGAATACAAATCAACGAATAGCAGAGGAAAAGTAGCGAGCCACGATAACGGAATAGTTTAATTGAGGAAAATAATCTCTAATAACTAATTAAGCAGCTCGATTCGTTTCCTGATAGTCGTAAATAATTTCTTGTTATGGTAAACCGAATGCAGAGATTGCGTAACGTAAAAAACAATGAGGCGCGAGTGTATACTCTGCTCTATCACTCACTTTCACTATAGTGTAACTCTCTCCGCTCTGGTGGGCAAAGCGGGCCGTGTACCAACACCGCATAGATCGAGTTCAGGCCTTTAATGAATAATATAAATTTTGCAGTGGAAGAGCCATACTGTAGCTATTTCTAGTCGTCCGGGGAAGTACAGTCGAGTTCTCGAATATCAGTACAGCCAACGGTTGATAAATATCTAAACACGGACCTTATGTAACTGGCAATATGGTCTGTGTATAGATATTTTTGAACTGTTGACTGTATAGATATTGGAGAACTCGGCTGTACTACCCTGTCGCAGAAAATCGGCGTGAAGCAACTGCACCTCTGTTGACATTCGTTCGGTCAGTGAGAGTGCCGGAGGCCCGATCCCCCCTCTCCCGCTTTCCTCTATCCGTTTTCCTCCTCATAGGCCGGCAACGGACTAGTGACTCTCTAGGTGTTGCTGGTTCTCATGGGTGGCGGTGATCGCGATCAGGTGACCCGCTTGCTCGTTTGCCTCCCTCTTTCAATTAAATAATAATAGTAATCATTTTGGTGAAAAAATTGACGATCCGACAGCTTAGTGGTTAGTGACCGTGCCTGGGTGGATAGAAGATTCGATTTTTCCGTGAGTTTATTTTTGTTTTTAATTTTGTAGATTTCCAATTAAACGTCCTCGTCACAATATCCACTATATAAAATTTAAAACATAGCCAAAGGCACTCACTCGTAAAGCGCAACATACATACAAAACTCGACCCAGACTAACAAAACTAAACGAGTCCAGATTCCCAGCGCCTGGGTGAAAGACCTGGGCCCCACCTACCCCACGGACTGCGGAAAATAGGAAACCTACTTTTAAAAGTTACCTCTCGACTCATGTGACCTATTTCCCGAAATCCTATTGTAAAGTTCCATTTAGTAAATGCAAGCGGATTTTATTTGAGATTCTGGAGAAACGATTTGACGTTGTGATCTGATGGATCCTTCTACAATTTGTTGTTCAGGACATAAAAGTAAACGTACCAAAGGTGCAATGGAAGAACAGGTTTCTGCACGTAAACCTTCGTACAGTTTGCTTTGCTCTCCTATTGTGTCGTCAAAGTTAATAATGTTAAAATGTCGTCCTCTGTACGAGCAGCGCAGTCCTTTTAAAATAGCGCAGTCTTCCACTACGGTGATTAAGTAATCCTCCTTAGCCATATCCATTATAATTATTTCAATTTGTGTTCACCCCACCGCTGGGCATAGTTTAAGATATTGTAGAACTACGAACGTCGTCGTCCTCGGAAATATTGGTTAGATTTACGATTACAGGGCAATACAATACATGTTATTGTTATATCTTATGAATAAAATGAGACAACCGTCAATCTCTTACTTTTTTATCACGAACGAACTAAACCCGCCATCAAAAGCGATACCACACTTCATTACGTATCAGCAACGCCATCTGTCGGCAACTAACTGAACTAAACCAGTTCTAGCTACTCACGGATAGGTGGCGCGCTAAAATGAACGTAAGTTTTTGTTTTCCATTAAATTCATAATTAAGCCATTTAATGAAAATAGGTATCTTGGAATTTATCTGTATCAAAAAAATACTCACGATTCATATTTATAACTTTCACAGTGAGTTTGTTTTCTCACTAAGCTTGGGTCTCTGAGGCTATCCGGCAATATTACTATGTATTGTGTTGAATTTATCTTTCTTTGGCAGAACCGAACAGAGAAAACCTGAATTCAAGCCTCTTCTGATTTTATATACTAAAATGTGTAATAAAATAAAAATACAAAAGACTGCTATAGATATTGGTTTATGACAATATTTTTGAACAGCAGAAGAAATTATAGACGATGACTTTGTGCTATACACCTACTGCCTATATCATGATATACATTATCAATTAAAGGGTTTGAAAAACCCGCATCCAATCCCTATTTTATTTACATGCTTAATAAACTTAATTAAATTACATATTTTTCTTTTTTTGTTTGTTTGTAAACATCACGAACTTTTAGGGGGAAGAGCGCTGCTTATCCTAAACAGGTTTTTACCTATTTAGGGAGTAGAGTTCCAGTTTTAAGGAAACCTTTGTGATGTTTTCAAGAAATAAGTAATATTATAATATTATTTTCAACTGAAAATTTTAATAACACTGACAAATTTATAAACTCTTTCTTGCTTCATACCCAGTAGATAAATTTACATTCACTCAAGAAACCGATACCATTTTTTTTAATCTCATTTATTTTATAATCCATACATCATATGATTAAGTCGGCTTAAAAATAATAACAATGTTGCTTAGACTTTAGGTGTTACTTCAAACATTGGGTTTACTACTTAAGGAGTATTTTTATAATATTCAAATCTTAGGCTCATTGAGTGTATAATGAAATTTAACAGTGTACCTATAAAATCTCTCTAACCACCAATCGCGGCTCACTTTCGACCAGATGACAAGCGAGTTGACAAGCGAGTTGACAAGCTGTGAACCAATCACGACGAATTCCCCCGGCCCGCTCACCGCGGCTTTCGTAATAACTTTCCAAGTAAATTATAGAAGATACGGTGTCCAGAGGGTGGTTGGTCCGTGCCGTCAGTAATCCAGTATCTACACTACATCGCTTGCAAAAATAAAAGTATTTTTTTTTTAAGTAACGTTATATCTTGTTCTCATCGTGTTGTTTCATTTGAATTACAAATTCCGTGGAAACGCAAAAGCCAGTCTGTCGGGCGCCATATTTTCCACTCAAGTGTAAATAAACCTATACATAATCGATTATTATATAAGGGTGGGGAATAATTAAAAGGGCTGTGACGTGAAGATTTAGGTATACATCATCATCATCAGCTGGGCACAGGCCTCCTCTCCGAGTGAGAGGGCTTGGGCTCCACAAGCCCACCGTCTCATTGTAATTTTTTCGCAAATATATTAAAAAATGTCGTTTGGTACACGTGCGGAAGTGTTACTTTCACTCACCCTCGCCTCTTTCCGCACTTATATCAAAAAGTACTATTATTCTTCGATCGACATCCTTAATACGTAAAGGCACGTTATTAACATCTGTCCTAGATAACAAAGCCCTTTGCAGCCTGCAAGAGAAGGTCTATTTGAGTCGAGGACGCGATCCATATTCGATTTGCTACGGGACGACACAAAACGTCACACGTTACTTTTTGTTTTCCGGGAAAACGTCGCTCGACCTCACTAGGCCGAATGTGGGCTATCGTTTTTGTGCTCACCAGTTAGCGCCACTGTCGAGTGAGGTCCAGTAGGCCAAGCAGTAGTAGTTTTCAAATCCTGCGGGTTCTGTCGCGTATGGACCCGTTCGCAATTCGTCCCGTTAGCAAGTCGTCCCGCATTCGCACTTCGTCTCTTTCGCGACTCGTCCCTTTTGCAACTCGTTCCGTTAGCAAGTCGTCCCGCAGTGTCACGTCGTCCCTTTCGAGACTCGTCCCTTTAGCAACTCATCCCACTCTTTCTATTGGTCCGCTTGAAGCTTGAAGCTTGCAAAAGGGACGGATAGAAAGAGTGGGACGACTTGCTAAAGGGACGAGTTGCGAAAGGGACGAAGTGAGAGTGCGGGACGACTTGCTAACGGGACGAGTTGCGAAAGGGACGAGTCGCGAAAGGTACGAATTGCGAACTGGTCCATACGCGACAGAACCATCCTGCGTAACGTTACGTTATCGTATCGAAATCGAGAAATCTCATACTAAATTTTAGTTCCAAATACGGGCGGGCGCCGATCCAAACGTCATACAGATTACAGGTTACGCAAGTTTCATATATTCGTACTCAGGCCTCTGAAGCATGACTGTCGAAGTTTGTTATTACGGAAGTGGAAAAGAAGTTTACATTAAAGTCATATTTAATACCATAGGTCCGTGCCGTAAGAATATCGAGCACGCCACAGTATTGCGCAGAACTGAAATTATTGAGGAATGGGAATTTAGTTCGGAAACAAAGGAGGAATAAAGATAAAATTGTCTCAAAACACATTCATTCATTCACTCATTCATTGACCCGAAACTCATATATGCCATAACTAATCATTAGTAAGTATTGCAAAATATTTACAACAATTAGTAAAAACCCCGGCAAGTACATACAGCTTTTAGTACTATTTTGCCTTTCCTTTAGACTAAACTCTACACTGGCGCCTCGTACGGCGAATTTCATCTCATTACATCACGTGTGCTTAGAAAGATCTATAATGTGTAACTTTGTTTCATTCCACACTCGAGAGCAAGAACGATAAAACCAAAACGACTGTCATTGTCCATACAATGTCGCGTTCCTTTAAAATACGAAGTATGTATGTATGTATCTTTTATTGCACATAAAACAAATGCGAATCTACAAAAGGCGAACTTATCCCTTAAAGGGATCTCTACCAGTTAACTTTCGGGCGGTTGGCAGGACATCAGAAAAAAGAGTAGACATACCAAGTAAAAGTAAAAGGAACCGGAACCGGAAATTAACCTAAATAAATAAAGCATTTAAAATACGCATACATAGAAATACAGATACACTCTAGCGCATACCAATAGCATAAAGATAAGTTAATACATATCAAAAATACATATATATACAAATTAGAGAACATACAATATCCAATTAAGAGGCCAGTACTTCCTCAAGCGAGGAAAGTTTCACCATAAAGAGGGAATTCGTATGGCACTCAGATCTCTGTTTAATATTATGGCTGTGTGAAAAAAAATTAAATTCTCATTAATTAGTTCCTCATGCAATTATCGGCTAAGCCTAGGGCGGGCGGTCTGGGCATATATACTATATATATGTTGTTACCTGTACCGCTTTTTAAGTGACTTAAGTGCAGACGACGTGAAAAATTTACTTAGTCGAGAATTAGCAAAGGCTAAACTAGACATACGCGATTTTTTTTTAATTAAACCCTCTTTTTACGGCCTCGTCCAGAATGGATAATAGGTATTATTATATGTATTGGTGAGAGGACGGCGCGGCTTGGCATGCGCAAGGGTAATTGTAGGTTTTCGGGGATTATAAGTAAGAATAATTATTTTCCCACTACTATAAAAGCACACACATACCTACAATTTCCCTCTCTACATACCTAAATATTTATTTTATGATAGTTATGATGTGACTTTCAAAGAGTTTGTACAATGGCGAACTTATCCCTTAAAGGGATCTCTACCAGTTAACCTTCAAGCGATTAACAGGATATCAGAAAAAAGAGTAGACATACAAATAAAAGTAAAAAGAACCCGAACCTGAAATGTTTATGTAACGTTTCTTTTATATCACTTTAACAAAAGACGTATACGAAAATTATATTGCTACCTAATTACATCGTTCCAAGCTTTCAAATCGCAACAACTCAAAAAGTTGTTAAGGTGACTTTTTTTTATACGACGAGGAAGGCAAAGGAGCAAGTGGGTCACCTGATGGTAAGTCATCATCACTGCCCATAGACACCCGCGACCCCGGAGGGTTGACAAGACATGTTCTTGCCATGTTGTTATGCTGGCCATACATGTACTTTCCATGTACCCTTCAAATATAGTGCCTCTTTGCGTGTAATTTTGCCAGCCAGTATGAAACCAACAGCCTGACCTAGCTCGGAAACGCACGGTGATAGAATTACGCGCCCGCCGCCAAAAAAGCAATTAGTGCGGGCAGGTGCGGAGGCAGATTTCAATTAATTAAATTATTATTATAATTACTATCACACTTGAGGGGAATTATTACAATTTGAAATCGGAATCGCATTCCGGTGGAACCGTCGGGTGTTTGAGTAATGCATGGAGTTATTTAATGTAATAGGCTTAACCTACGCTCGGTTTTACACACTTATTGTGAAAACTGTTAGTAAATAGTAATAAAGGGTGGGCGATTAATAGTGCCGGTGATCATAATTATTTAATAGGTAACATATTCTTTCCATTAATGACAAACTTCCGCGAGGATTTTACGTTTTACCTAACATTTTTAATAAAATGGACCACATCGAAAATATCGCATTTGATATAAATAAAATAACATAGGTTCACGAGTTAAAATGGTCAAAGGAAAAAAAGGAACTTTAGAAAAAACGGAAAACTATTGTATTAAGACAAAAAGCTATATCACGCTAAAAACAATGTCATTTACGCACCTTTATTATACCTGAACGTAAAAAATATATGAACCTCCTGTTCCATATAAATATTCACACACGCCGGCTTAACCGACTGCATGAGACTGATTAAATCGTGGTTGGATTAAGTTAGTAGCGGTTGAAAACATTTAAAGTGCCACCCTGGGTTTCACAGTCGTGTGTGTTCACGTGCATACAGTGGACAATGCACACAGATGTCACGTTAGGGTAGGTCTAGACTCGAGCGTTCGTTTGCGAAAGAAGGAATGGAATGACGCATACAGAGCAGTGTTTAATGCAAGCAATTAGCAAAGTGGGGACTTAGCTAAGAGAATCTTCCTTATGTTCCAGAATAGATACTTGCGATGTGTGGAAATACGCCGTCAGTTTTAGATTCAGCATTACCTGCTTCAAATTGCGCCACTGGTTTGACATATTAAAAAAAAATGACATCCTGCTTGTCACTTTTACTGCTATGAAGTAAGATTGAAGCTGTCAAGATTTGGGCCAGAGTCGGGCACTCGGTCGTTTACCATATCTATCTTTTTTGGCAATACCAAATAAGAGCATACCAATTACCAACCTTAAAAAGGCGTCTATTAATAATGAACATAATATTAGGTATAGTAGCTACAGCGGCATAATGAATCGACCCGAAAGTTTTGAAACTTTTGGAATGAGTTTCAGCAGTAAACATTGTTCTTTTTTAAACTTTTTTGTCAGCATAAAGAGTACAAAACTCTGAAACGATTTTCAAGCAAATAAAACTTCCGTAAATGCACAATCTACATCCCCCCGCACACGTACAACGTCATTACTCACACAAGCTAGTGCTATAGATGGTGCGCGTGTGTGCGCCGTACCTAGGTATTTGGAGTACAGTCGAGATCATCTAGATTGGGGTGCATCGCTGTATTGGCGTAGGTCAGGCTACACCCCGTACTTCGACTAACTTAAACTTAAAACAGCGTAAGTCCATGTACATGTTTGTGCTATTAGTCTTTTTTTATCTAGAAGCGTGACTGCCCTTTGGTTAATCAAATGAAGCCATGTAATAGTCGAGGCAGATTACGCTAATCGGCGATGTACGTAGTTGCAGTTGCGTTTGCTTGTTTAGTTAGTGGAAAAGTTGCGTAACTTAGTAGGTACATAACGTTTGAAAAAAAAAACAGTTAAAGACCGGAGGCCCCGTTGCGTAACTATATAGCCAATCGTCATCGGATTGCAATATCAGTTTTTGTACGACTGTGACAGCTAGCTGTTTCCGATACCAATTGTCAGCCCATACAAAATGAACAAGGTGCTGATTGCGAGCGAGTTATGTATTGATTTAAACTTTCGCGATTTTCACACATTATCGTATCATAATATCGAGACCATGGACGCAACTTCGCGTCCGAAACTTCGAGGTACTTAAATACTTTTATGTGATTAAGTCCCGAGTATCATGACAATAAGCATGCTGATTAGGAAATCATCAAGTGAGGAGCAACCCGAACGTCATCTCTATGAGATATCTACGTGACGACGTTTCGGTGCATATTTGCACTTAAAAATGATTAATGAATAATGGCTAATATTTACCAATTCGATTTATGGCACAGGTACAAGAGAAAATGTAGAGACCATACTTATTGTCGACCATACGGCCTGTTCTGAATCCCAGTATATACGTTTCGTTAGAAATAAATATACGACGCGCGATATAAAAAATAACCGAATAATTAATAAGACAAACGCTGCAAAAAATAAATTACTTAAGTAAATACAATTTGGTCAAAAATTAGAATTGTATTCGGCACGATTTTGTTTTGAGTATCAAACATTTTTAAAGTGTAAGTACAGAAAGTGAACGCTTTCCCGAAATTTATTATACAACGCGTTACAAAATAACCGGTATAACATATAGGGTTTGGGTTTGCATATTGTATGAAAAAAAAAAGCTTTATTTTTATTTCCTACAGTAATTCAAATATTATAAATAGACACTTTATAATGGACCATTTAACCCCCCTTCGGCTTTACGGGTATTTTTGATACAGCCTGTATAATATATAGCATGTAGTTATGTTGAAACCACCGTTGATGACCATAAATTTATCTATAAGTTTACGTGTCGACCGACGTGGGTGATAGTTTAAACGGGGTTGATGAACTTTCTTCTAGGGATGCATTTAGGAGGGATTGCTATGTTGACATAATTATATTTCTTACCTAAGTACACACTAGAAATTGAAATGAACTCCTTTGTTAGCTTGATGGTCTGTGATTGCAGAATACACATTTTTACTCTAAAAATAACGTGACTAAATGTGCGCGACTTCTCTTGTTGTAATTGTTACATTGGTTAATTTATTTTGTTCGCTTCGTTCGCGTTTCGCAGTCGGGTAAAAAGATCAGGTTTTTACAGACAAAATGTCACGCACTAGGTACCCTCAAAGTTCATCTCCCTATCGGTCTCCTAATTTATAAAAAAAAATGTGTTGCTCAAATTGGGATCGTTAGCATGTCTACTGACCTTTTCTTATAAAAAATGTTGTTTTACAAAGCGTGCACTGTGATCGTAACAACTTCGTAAGTACATAACACCCTTTTCCACGACAGAGCGAAAACAAACAAAAACGCGAAGACTTTAATATTATTCATCGTTGCATTTGTTTTTCCACTTACATACACTGAAACGCTTTCTTTAAAAAAAATACTCCATATCACTGTTGAAAAGATAGAATTCAGAAAAAGTCAGAGTCTATTAGTTAAAAAATCTATCGCCGCTGGCCAACTCTACCAATGCTAGCACCGTTGGTAGAGTTATTGAAAATTGTCGGCGAATCGATGACAAAAGCAACGATTGGACATCGATTTACCTCTCAATTAAAAACGCACAAGCACTCAAAATTGGATAAAAATGGCGGGTAAAAAGTAAAACTGACAAAGGGTAGAAAAATATTTTCTAGTTCCATAGGAAATGGTGACTGTTTACGGCGTCAACTCCACCAAGTTTGCTCAACTTATACTCACATGAAATCAAAATAAAGATAGAAAAAAAAAACTAATTAACTTATAAGTACAGCTCCCACGATTTGTGATGGCGAGTGGGCTGGACTTGTGGTGAAAAAGCGTCTTGTGTGCGAGCGCGGCTTGTGTCACAGAAACATCACATACAAGTGAATTGGCTCCTACTTCAAACACGCACACTGCCGCAACGTATGCACATTTCATTGACATGAAATGCGTACGCGTTTGAACACATGCAAAGCTCACACGCCATCACTAATTGCGGTAAATATAACCGAAATCATAATCAAATAAAACAATTGAAAACTTTATTTTAATCACCTTTGCTGTACGTGGGGACACGAACGCCCGCAGACCGCAGAATATTGACAGAATACAGGGCATCCACTAGGATCACGACAGAATAATTACTTGGAATGATTTAATGTACATTAACATACTTGAGAACTTGTCATTTTTTGGTCATGGAAGAATGGACACCAATTCATCTAGTCCCAAACTGGGCAAAGCCTGTCCCATGGATTCTAGACAAAGGAAAATCGTATTTATTTATTTATAGTTAAATACATACTTACTTATATGCATACTAAACATCCAAGACCCGAGAACAAACATTCGTATTATTCATACAAACATCTGCCCCGACCGGGGATCGCACCCGCGACCTCAAGCTCATAGTCAAGGTTCCTAACCACTAAACTATCCAGTCGTCATCCGGTTTATGGGTAGGTAAGCACTCTTTATTTAACTCTTTCACAAATTACCATACCAAAATGAACGAAGTGAATAAGTATGATTTGTTAACCTGTACGTTTCTTCCAAAATGTAGGCTCGCCCGGAAGCTCAAACGTCAGGGTCACTTTTTTCTACGATAAATTACAGCTAATTTGACACTGCGACTCTGAAACAGAGGTCCGGGCAGGAATGTTCGAATCCTACGTACGTATCGTAATCGACCTAACGTTATCGAGATATACGATTTTCTCAATATGATAACGTTACTACTTACGTTACGTTGGGATTCGAATATTCGTGCTCGGGCCTCTGGCATGACTGACGTTAGAGAAAAACACTCTTGAATGCTAATTAAAAATGTATCTTTTAGTTTCCTTCCAATGGCCGGGAAAACATAGCATATGTACGAGGGCTGTTTGATAAGTACCCGTTTATGGAAAAAAATAACATTTTTTTTTTATATATGCATTTATTTTCTACGTAGTCACCTTTTAACTCTATACATTTGTTCCACCTATACTCAAGCTTCAATAAACCATCCAAAAAGTATGATTTTGGACAGTCATTAAAATAGGCCTCTGTGGCGGCAATGACTTCGTCATTTGATCCAAATCGCTTGCCACCGAGCCATTTTTTTAGGTTGGGAAACAAAAAGAAATCGCATGGGGCCAAATCTGGAGAATACGGGGGGTGAGACAATAGTTCGTAGAGTAACTGTGCTAATTTAGCCATCAGAACTCTGGACGACTGAGCCGGGGCGTTGTCGTGATGAAACAGTACTTTTTTCTTTTTTAAATGGGGTCGTTTGTCCTTCAACACGGCGTCAAATTCATCCAATAAATTGGCATAGTACTGCCCTGTTATTGTTTTTCCCTTTTCTAAATAGTCAATATGTATAATACCCTGCGAATCCCAAAAAACGGTCGCCATGACCTTTCCAGCCGATGGGACGGTTTTTGCTTTCTTTGGAGCAGGTTCACCCGGTAAAATCCACTGCTTCGACTGCTCTTTCATTTCCGGGGTGTAGTGGTGGACCCACGTTTCGTCCACGGTCACGAAACGACGCATAAACTCCTTCGGGTTACGTTTGAACACGGCCAAACACTGCTCCGAAGTAGTCAGTCGGTTCCGTTTTAGCTCCTCCGTGAGTAAACGCGGCACCCACCTCGACGATACTTTCTTCATACCCAATTTTTCTTCTAATATGTGTTGTACCCTCTCGATTGAAACGTTTACAGCATCAACGATTTCTCGAAGTTTAATTCGGCGGTCGGCTAAAACGATATTTTCAATTTTCTTAACCATATCGTCTGTAGTCACCTCAACTGGCCGGCCTGGGCGATCCTCATCAAAGACGGTTGTTCTCCCCCGCTTAAACTCGTTATACCAATATCTGACGGTTGTCATAGAAGGAGCACATTCATGGTAAACCGCTTGCATTCTTACTTTTATTTCATCATATGTTTTTCCTTCCAAAAGTAAGAATCTAATTACAGACCGATACTGTTCTTTCTCCATTTTAACAATTTTAAGTTCACGCCTTCACTGAATCGTTGTCAAATGAGAAAAAAAACAAAAGAATGCCATTTTTTTTTTAATTGTCCCCCCTCTGAAAAATGGCTTAAAAAGGTGGTATACTTATTTGCGGCCAGTGATATTAATATATTTAGAAAACGGGTACTTATCAAACAGCCCTCGTAAATGTACATAAACATTGTGTCGGCAAGCAATTGATTTAATTGGATATTGTGGTATCATTATTTTCGTGCACTGAAGAAATGTCTAAAATAACCTATATTGATGAACATAATTGCAAGTTTCGACGGTTGGTCAGCGATGTTCCATTGTCTGCAATTAAAATTTTAATTACAGGGATCAAATGGGACCTAAGAATAACAAAATCATACCCTGACTCAAATTATTTCAATCAATACACACCCTAACTGTAAAGAAGATTTTTTTCAGACGCTTTCCGTTCTTATACCCATCAACACAACAATTCATTTTTAGTTCAACATTTCGATTTTCGATGTGGCATGGGTATAGTCGTCCAAAATTTGCTGTACATTTTCAGAAAAAATGTACTTACAGTATTTTTATAAAAGTTGTCACCGAGACTTTTTGGTAAATATAAAAAATACACCCGATCCATTCTGAACATTGAACGTTAAAAAGTAATAACAGGTCGGTAAAGCAATTTTGTGGTGGACTATTAGGTATTTACCTACTCGTAGCTACAAAATTGTCTAACTGGAAAAACATGCTGTCACATAAAAAAGGTTAAACATTCGATCATCCACACCAGTGAAATTGTTAAAAACGACGCGACGGCAAAAATGTGCGTATGTTTTTCTCTATATGGAATAAAAAGCGATGGGCACTATTGGGGATCAAACCGGACAAGCAATCAGCGTCGCTTAGTTCACACGCGTACTATACCGACAATTCTGTGAAACAACAGATAATACCAAGCGACATATACAATTATGCAACTGTATACTCACCAATGTTTATTTACCAATAATATGGTGGTCCCCGGTCGTCGACCCTTGTTCCTGGTCGGTAAAATTCGGCATTGTTCGTACATAAGAACGGGACAGACTTATACGAGAAGGTCTAAGTAAGAGTGCGTTTCCTCGAAGGGTAGAGACCTTGAGATGGCAAAATCAAGGGTAAGGTCGTTTGGATGTGTGCGTAGGTTCCGCGGACCGGCTGTGTTAGTTCGGCGATAAATGTACTATAGCTACTTGGGTGTAGATAGCTAAATTTACCGGTATAGAATATTTGAGACGCTACTAAAAGAAGCTTTGGGTACCCAATAAGCCGTCTTGTGAGGGTGTGCTCCCAGCTCGAGCGAATTAAGGAAACGTTTATTGTTTTTCTTTTTCATTAGCAGTAGGTACTTTAAGGAAGGTATTCCCTTCTCAGGGTTAAAGAGTATGAAAATACCTGCATAGAACGATCCGCAATCGTATGATAAATAGACTTCAAAATTCATGATTTTTAATGGTCGGTAAAATTATAAATAATAATATGCTCTAATGTATTATTTTCTTGATTCAAAATACATATTATAACAACAAGAACAAGACAATTTTACTAATAGTTAAGTTAAAGTTTACAAGCTTAATATCAAGTTTACAGATTTATTTAGGGGACTTAATAAATCGGTTAACCTGTATAGTCGTTAATTAAACGAAGATCCCTTCAACCATTTAATAAACGACTCAATCAGATGAACTCAAAAATAAAACTGCATGTCAACAAGCAATCGGCCCATACAATTCTACCAAACCAACGACCACGTGTTTCACCCAAAATAGATGTAGTTACCTATACGCACACACGCGCAGCGCACGCACTCAAGCGCGCCGTCCGCAGAGCCCGCGGAAAAATCAATATTTTGAGCAAAACTTACTTCCCTACAGTCGCGTGTGTGCATTAACGACCTCAGAGCCGGTAGCCAACAACTTGACTCGGAAGCGCAGACGGAATATGACCTTATCTTTTGCGGGACAAAGCCGCGTTTGTCCTATTGAAGCTGGGGGTAGTTGATTCGTGAGGGTGCCGAGAGGTAGCGCCGTCCCGCTCCAATCAATCGGATGGGTCCGTCGCACGGCCGCGTGGCGGAGGGCATCGACCCCGGCCCGGTCGTTACCCCGCAAGTTGCACCCTGCTACCCCGTGCCAGTAAGTACGCACCCTCGTCTTGCCGAATTCTGGACCAGAGCCGCCGCTGACATTGACTCCTATGGGTTCATTCACCTATAGCGCGTTCTTCCTTGTTTGACTAAAACCATACCAATCGAAATGTATAAGTATATTACAAATGCCAAAAAAAAATTACCACCGATAAATTGTATTACGAAAATTCCCCAAAATAAGTCCCGTTTTAAACGCCGATTCATTTCAAGTCAATTAAAATTTTATACGCGAACTACGTTAACCTGCTATTTATTACGTTTCCAAGTGCAACCGCAATAATGAGGCGTAAATATTTAAATTGAATACACCAACATTTCAGGCCGGGGCGCTCATTTCAACGAAGTAATTTTAATCATCAACCGCATGATTTCATTATCATCAGATGATAGACTGTTAATTGATATTGATTAAAATTTTCAGAAATTGAAACGACGAGGACGGAAACCAAGCCAAGCCAAGCTTATGAACTCAAAAGTTATGATTGGTCTTTAAAAATAAAGCATGGTTTTGTTTACATCACGTAATTAGCTTTATATCGATCGGCGTATTCAAATGCATTCCATTCAGCATCAATCCAACGGCAGCGATTATTCGAACACTCAACTATTCATAGACCCTGTGAATAAATGACATGATAATGGTTGAATGTCAACGTCAGCCCTGGAGCTGAAATACTGCATCGATTTCATGAATTAATTGTAATAGCTATCATTGATCTATTACGTTTTCAAGTGCAATGTCACAGCAAACAGCAAGGTGTTTCATGGGCTTGTGCAGTCACGTCACGTATCTGCTTTGTTCTGTGCTTTTTCTTCATTACATTATGGTTGCCTGGTAGAGATCGCTCTGTAGCGATAAGGGTGCAATTTTCTGTGTGCGCCTTTTTTGTTATTTGTTATGTGGTGATGAAGAATTAAAAAAGGTTTTATATTGTGTTGTAAAAGATGATTGGCTTGTTGGATTCATGTAGGTACTATTGATGCATGGGTAAGCAAAAACGGAACCCTTATAAGATCACTTCGTTGTCCGTCTGTCAACGGAAAAATCCAAAAATAAATAGATACGGAAGTTACGGCACCCTCGATGATCGAATCTTAGTCGCACGCACAAACTAGCCCAATGATAGCCCGAGATACTGTGGCCCACTGCTGGGCAAAGGTCGCCGTTTTCTTTTTCTGTTCTGTATTTTATATAAGATCATTATTTAATGCAAAGTAAAGTTATTAAGATCTAACAATTATAGGTAGCACACCACCGAATAATATTAGGAACATTAATAAATAAAATAAAAATAAATATCAGGGCACAATTGACACCAATTGATCTAGTCCCAAACTAGGCAAAGCCTGTACTTTGGGTACTAGACAACGGATAAACATACTTATATAGATAAATACCTGATAAATACATACGTATATACATATCAGACATCCAAGATCCGAGAACAAACATTCGTATTCATCATATAAACATCTGCCCCGACCGGGAATCGAACCCCGGACCTCAAGCTTCATAGTCAGGGTCTCTAACCACTAGGCTATCCGGTCGTCATTTTGAGGACAATAAAACTTGCCGCCAACGGATACAACAAGCCTACAAGCTGAACATAGAACTAGTCATGGATGATATAGTCCTCTTGATGTAAAGGCTTTTCTGGCAAAAGAGGTTATATACTTAGTAAAACGGATTTAAAGGTACCAGACAAAAATGAATTTCGTAGGCATTAAATGGCTTAAAATGTTATTACTTGATAAAAGACAGACTATGACTCAACGAAAGGAAAAAATAAGGGAACACCTACGCGTCAGACATGACTCCAAATTTAAAGAGAAATAAGCGTGAAGGCATGTCCACCGGAATTGAGCCACATGGAAAGCAAAGACGGCCGCGATCCACTCTTGTTATGGCTCCCTTTCCTACTATGTTAATAAGAAAGGGACACTCTGCGACAAACGGGAAGTGGCATTATTATAGTAGCAGACCTGGAGGTAGGCAAAATGGCATGTTGCACCTACTCAAATATAACAGAGTGACTAAGTGTGCATTGTGGATGTGCTTACGCATAATAGTTCCTCAGAATTATATTTTTGGTGACCTATTATAACAGCCTGTATCTAGAGAAGAAGGTCGTCATGTTTTTTCATACACTCGATCTGTTTCCGGGATAAAGATATCTCACATCCACCGTTTATCTATCTGTACCTATAAATAGTACCGTGACTGACTGACTGACTAACAGACAACCGCACAGCCTGGACTTAGAGACTTGAAATTTGGCAAACATATACCTCGAGTATCCTAAAGGTGTACTAAGAAGGGATTTTTCGAAATTCCCACGGGATAGGGCACTAGCCTATCATGAAATATTTCACGGGGGCATAAGCTAGTAGAATATGAACTTCGTCCATCCATTGGCCACTCAGCAATAAATACACTGACAAAAATAACGGGTCACTCTGCATACGAAGTTGTATGAAAAGTGACCCCTTATTTATGCTCTTCAGTACATTTGTCGAATTCTTCAAAATTACAAAGCAAATTTCAAGTCGACACAACCACTGAAAAAATGTACGACTTACAAAAAAAAACACTCGCCTAAAAAAGTTCGCGTAAGCAGAGCAGCGGCGGCAGCTCTCCGTTTCTGATCTTTGCGAAAGCCCGCCACTTTGGCCGAGCTTAGAAACACCACGTATTCAATATTAACATAGTCTGAAGTGCTTTGAAGGCCATTCCAACCCTCAGCAAGGACATACGATACTTAAGACCACCTCAAGACTAACTAAATATACTATCAGTTTAGAATACACTCAACACTGAATGCAAACTAATTTCAGACTCAGGTAGACTGATGATGTTACAAACTAGTCCTCTTCGTTGTCCCAAGTATTTAAGTCCTCCTTTGTATAGTATAGATAGAGCATTCATGATCTCAATTGGAAAATCTTTTTTATTTATTTTTTCAATTTTTTTTATTTTTACGGTCTTCCCGTGAGTATCAATTATATTTTTAATAAACTCACCGAAACATGAATACACAGAAAAACCAGAAAAAATACCAACCCCGGGAATCGAACCCGGAACCTCGACACTCCGGGTCGCGTGCCCACTCTTACACCAGAATTGGTATATACCAATTCCAATACCAATAGATAGAGCATATTAAAATTAATATCCTGACGCAGAAACGTATCGACCAGCCTTTGTTAGGTAGGAATGGTCCTTTAATCGGATTTCTAAGCGATATCCTCATATCTGATAGGCTGTCGACGACAAGGAACCGCTTCGAAGTTCACTGACTTCATAGAAAAATCTCGTTGGCAAAGGAAATCGTCGATATATAAAAAAAAAACAAATTAGAATACACACATGAACTAAAATAACTTACAATAGAAGTGAATTATAAATTTGAATGTTGTCAAGCGCAACACCTAAGTTCATAGTAATTCAATTTTATTCCAGATAAATGAACTTTCCATATTTCAGCAAGTGATTGAGCACCCAAACATTCTCCTCTGCATTATAATTGCATCTGGTGTTTAACAATAGGTACTAGTTGAGTACATTTTTTTTTAAATTTTTGTTCACAAAAACTTGAGTAATCAATTGCTGAAATATATTCGGTTAATTATGTGAACATTTCATCCGAAATATCTGACTTGAATCCTAAGCATTGATGACGTCGCTGTGTCCTAAGATGTACCTAATGGGATTGCTGATAGCAAAAACGACGACGGGGTTGAACGACGGGTTGCGATTGCGACGAATACGACTCCGTTTTCTTTTTAGTACTTACCCACGTTGTAGGAAAACGCTAAGGCATTAGACATCAACCCACACTTCTTGGTAATGTAATTACGAAGGATTTTTTACATTGTGAAGTTAAAGACAAGGAGATCCTATAAGGCGAAACCCAGAGGTGATGATGTCAAATGTAAAAACAAGTTTACTCGGTCATCCAAACTCCTCGGAACATTCTAATATTTTAAATAAACTCGGGAACCCTACTCCAACTCTCAAAACATATATTGGTCGGGTAATAAAACTGCATGTTTACACTCACTCTATCTTACACTTAAGTATCTACATTGCACGTACGAGTACATTGTGTGTACTAGGCTCACATAAATAAACGGCATCGCGATGCGCCGCGATAGATTCAGCAACAGCTGTAGATTCAGGCCCACGCGGTAGGGGTCAATGCCCACTCGTATTTTCAACATGTGCCGACGTTTTCCGCGTTCCACGGAAAGCGCTGCGCTCGCTTGTTATCCCTTCGGGTTTCTTCGGGCATCTTCGGCCACCGTCGGCTGAAGTCGATTTGGGCGTAATTATTATCTGGTCGCGTCTTTTATTTGCTTGTTGCGTTTTATTCAAGCGCATAATATTATCAGTGAGGAGTTAACAGCGCTTTGTAATAAAAGTTCCTCTAAAAACCTAGAATCCTTGGGGTTTGGACACACAGCTCGTCTCTACAACTCGCTTCTTAATCTTTGTAATGAATGATAGTTCTTCAATTATATCTGTTAGAGCCATTATAAAAAACATTTGAATTCAAGGGACGTTTGGCTCTATCGAGACCATGTTATATTTAGGTTCGTCCTCAGTACTTTTTTTTCCACGACTACAATTTCTATTTCAAACTAGATCTATTTCAGAATAAATGGATCTAAAAACGACACAGTTTATTTATGATTGATACTGCAAAATAACATAACAGACATGATGAATACAGAGAGAGAATATTCCATTCAGGAAATACGTTCAAACCGATTGAGAGGATGACATACGCCGTACCGGTATGAGTTTATTTGCCGCGCAGCTCCAAATACTAGTTCAAATATTAACTCTACGAATACCTCCCTAAGTGACCGAATCGAAACTTAATCCCAATACAATTCAGTGTCCCCGTGTCCAGTGTCAAAGACGTATTAATAAACCACAACAAGGCACACGCTTTAGTTCTAATTCTTACGACTTAAAGGCTATTGTGCCTTAGATTGCAGAAGATTGTATCTTTGTTTTCTAACAGCGTATGTTTACAGTGTCCGGAGATGTTATGGCAACAATACGGGGCACAGTCCAGACCGTTCTTATGCAAGGTTATTCATTGGGATATGGTTAAAATATCTACTGAAACTGGGCGTTTTTTGAAACCGACTTGTACTAACCTGAATTAGACGCTAACCCGGGGTCAACTTGACATATTTGTATCGTCTGACGTTACATTAACCCAAGTCGCAGGTCGGTCAAAGCGTACTTAAGTATACAGTTCACTGGTGTCATAATTAACCTTAAATTTTCAGCAAGTGACAGAGCAAGTCTAGGCAGGCTTGGTGAAGTGTTTTTTGATAAATAAATCCTACTAATATTATAAATGCGAAAGTTTGTGAGTGAGTAAGTATGTTTGTTACTTCTTCACGCTGAAACGGCTAGACGGATTTGGATGAAATTTGCAATGGGGATAGCTTATACCCTAGATTAAAACATAGGCTATCTTTGATCCCGAAAAATTGTATAGTTCCTGCGGGACAGCAATAATCGAATTCTACGCAGACGAAGTCGCGGGCAACAGCTAGTAATAAATAGAAAATCAAATCAACTAATATTGTTCACAGCAGAGGTAATGAATGTACTTACAGGAGAAGTTTTTTATTTATTTGTATACTTACCTATTTAATACAGCCCTCTCTATAACACGGCGCACCAAAGTCAGAGTTTTCAATTCCAACGTCAAAATCAGTCCTCCTGTTCGGGTATGAGACGTGGCTCGTCAAGAAAGCGATCGCCAATAAGCTTCACGTGTTTCTGTTCAGTGCCCTAAGCACGACTTGTCGAATCCTGCGTCACGTAAAATCGAATAGTAAACTATAACGAGTTTGTATGACGTTTGGAACAGCGCCCGCCCGTGAGCGTATTCGGAACTAAAATTTAGTATGAGATTTCTCGATCTCGATACGATAACCGTAACTTAACGCAGGATTCGACAAGTCGTGCTTAGGGCACTGTTCGCATACTGGGCGTTTATTGGCCACTAACTATTTCAAACACGATAATGGAAGTTGACAAGGCAAAAGCCGATTGACAAGGAGATCCTCTTGAGGAAGTGGCGCTGGATCGGACACGTGTTGCGGAGACCCGATGCTCATCTCGCCAAACAAGCGCTAAAGATGGCAGGCTGTTGGTAGTAGGAGACCAGCACGTTCCCGAACCACCTGGAGACGGTCGGTTGAGAAAGAAATTTCCCAAGTCCGGTACCACTGGCAGGACCTTGAAGCCACATCACAGGACCGTGATGCATGGAAGTCCCTACTGCGAGCCCTACGTCCCTGCTGAGGGACTACAGGAACACAACATCATCATCATGGAATAGATAACAGATAAAACACCCCCACTGTACTTTTTTTTTTCAACATTTTATAGTACCTACCTATAGTACATATAGTATATATTTGTCGGCGTGATTAATTTGTACATCTATGCAAAATTACAGCTTTCTAGTATAAAGAGTCTCCAAGCCATGCCGCGGACAGACAAACAGACGAAACTACAACGGTCCCCTATTGAGTACGGAAACCTTAAAAGTGTTTGAATTCGGCGCCTTTGTAGCTTTTTAAGCAAAGTTTGTGACGATAGCGCGAATTAATTTTTTTGTTTGAAGTATGGTAAGTGAAGCTTAAAAAATAAGCAGAAAAGTCAATCTTTCAAATAATACACAAAAAATCATCAACCAAATATTTTTAAGGGGGCTTTAATTCTTTTCACGGCGTCCGCCTTTTTGATTAAGTACATAATTATTAATATTCGGAAGTTTTTCAGTGGCTGCATCGAGGATTTGTTTGAACTCTTAATATAGATACGAGTACCCTATAGTGATAAAAGTTTTTCCACAAGTCGGGAAAGGCAATTGAACGAACGAATGGTTTCACTGCAGGCAAAACGACAGCTCGGAATGGTTTAGTTTGACATGAGTTTGATAATGCTGATCGTGCTCGTAATCGGAATCTTTTCGTTACACGAAAGTAATGTTTCGAGGCGTTCGCAAACGCGATTATTTTCGTCCGTCAAGACGATTGTGATCCCGAGTGAATTAGAAAATAAGGCTGCTGGTCATATATTATACAGTTTGACAGGTAAAAACGTTTTTAATTTTAAGTATAATAATAATAAGTATTTATTATTTGTATAAAAGTGTGATATTTAATAGATTCGAGCTTTGGGGAAGTTGGGAATTAAACTAAGGACAAATTGCCGTGAATATGAAACACGGAAATTCAGGGAATTCATGCAATTCATTGGAATAATATGAAACTGCTGGAAAATAAACAAGATAGTAAAATTAAGTGGAAGTTTTTGAATTTATTAAAAACTTCATTTTAAACGCATGTTTGCATGCACGTACCAACCGCAAAATGATAAAATGTTTACTCTGATTTAATATCACCCCCGCAGTCTCCTGAATTAATTAATCCAATAATTGAGTGGGGTTCGCCAGTATTTCATTATTATCGGAAATGTTTGCTGTGAAATCCTAAATGGAGAAATTATATGACTTTTCAACAAATGCAAGACGGGTTTTAACAGCGACGATGTGAAATTCATCATTTTTGTTTGCTGCCGCTTTGAGGCAGCTTCATTTTTCATTTATATCGTATAATTTTCTAGAAGTGTAAGTACGAGTAGGTAGGTGGCACTGGAAAATAATCTGTTTGGGTTTAAGTTTTATTGCTTTTGCAGTTTGCATTTATATTTGTCGAAAATAAATTACTTATTAATATTATTTCATTGTTCGTGTATGAAACGTTATAATAAGATACTTAATTAGTACCATCATGAACAACTTTGAAACATTGTCTTACACAAAATTACTACTTACGAGTATATCGAGATTCAATGATTTTCAACATTTGATTTGAAATTTGCACACATTATCACACATTACAAAGTATAATATTTTCTTCACGACATCTTACGACTGAAGCCATAATGTTGACAAAATAAGGGAAAGGCATTCGATGAACGCACTTAAAAAGTCGCCAGAAATACATAATGAATTCCAGTACGCGTTTTGCGTTTAGATAATATTGAGCATATCGTTAGATCAAATCAAACAATACACTTATCACACGATAAGTACACACTTACACGAATGTTATTGATCTTTAATTGTATACCGTTGTAGATATACACGGACGTATCAATATAAGTGCGCAAAGTTTACGGGAGCCTTATATTTTCTTCCAGAAAACCGATGCATCTGTATCCACGAAACAAGCGCCCCTAACGAATGTCATTGGGCTCACAGCAAGGCATCCTGAATAGATCATTAAAGATGCAACTATCATGCCAATTCCATGCACGTCTTTGCGGCGCAAAAAAGCGCCACTGCGCCATTGGAGCCAAATTAATGTCAGTCATCAAACGTCCGCTTAAATATTGCTAATTAAGCGAAGTGCAGTCGCACAGATACGGCGTTGTTTATGGTTTCGTAACAGTGATGGCGGTGGCATGCATGAGTCATGGCCGAGCAAGTTCATTGTCGTCCGGCCGAACTTGAACCCGGCGAAGACTTCCCTGTCACACTGCCAGATATAACGAGTAGCGATCGCTAGCTATACTATAGGTGGACTTCGGCAGCACGCGTGAGTCGTGATACCGCGACAGAAGGGCAGATAATGTATCTTACGCGGCGTCAGTGTCGCTGCGTTCGAAAATACATTTCATCTGCCGGTATGTTGTGGCGACACTAATGCCACTGACGCTTGACTCGGTAGTCAACTTTACCTTAATCTTCTTTGGTCAGGGCTTTGGTGAGCTACAATTCCACACTTTTTGCGTTTCTTTTCTTAATAATAAAATAAGAATTTTGAAAGAAATCAATCAAGTCGATTAACAAGTGAAAAATTCATGCAACTCACGCTGTGACACGACTTTCAGACAAGTAACATACTTTTTAAATCGCACTACGACGCCACTTAAAAAAGTTACCATATATCGAGTGAAATGAAGGAACCCGTAACCCCAAGGACACATTAGAAAGTAGAACGTTTAGCGACAAGATCTTATATAGCTTCTTAGATGGCATAATATATGCGAACGACCGAACGCGCGATCCGTTTGGAGCCGGGAATACCGCGGGCGGTTAGCGGCACTCTTACTCTTTGCAAGAAGAAGTGCGATGTTGCCTGTGTGACTTCTGACATGGCCTAAGCCTAAGTTTCCAGCACACGTGTACTCGTAGTCAGACTGAAATTATTTCGCAACTCAACTCACCCAGCTTTGTTTTTTGAGTTCCGTCCGTCAAATTGCGGCCGACTGCGCTCCAGTTAGTAATTTACTTTGTTAAATTCTAACTGACAGTGACAGGTTTCGCGGGGGGCATCAGAAAACTATATGGGTCGATTATTTAACATGAAATCCTTGTGTATTTATAAATTAAACTTACCTATATTGAAATAAACAGGTAGTAGGTAGGAAGCAAGTTTAATGAGATAGAAAGCGTGTCTCGATTCGTTCGTCCTTATTTTATGTAACACGTAACTTGCCGAGTATATCAGATGCATTAATATTAATACTGAACAACTTGATGTGGTGACTTATGTGCTCAAAACGTCTGAACACATTTGTAGCGAGCTTCACTTGAATTTTAGATTTTGGTAAAATGTTTCTAAGGCGACTGTAGATACATTTTCTTGTAGTAGCGTTCCACGTGAAAGCTAGCAGTGTAGAACAGGCTTGGTGGTGTTATTGATAAGGTAGGTAAATACAAGCGGCTCGCACACTCGGTATGTACACGGCGACAATGACTTCGGGCGCTGTCTCGCCGTCGGATACGTGCCATGTGCTGATAGCCGGCCGATCGCTCATTGTTTACCACGGCAACGAGAAAACAACCGCGACGCTCGTTTGTTTAATTAATAATTACTTAAACACTCCGGCATAGTGCATGCGCGAGTCCGGTCTCGTATGCCAGCGACCTAAGTAATTTAATTGTTCTTCGGTGGCGAATGAAAACACAAAGATTCGCCATTGTATTTTAGTTGCGACCGTGTTTTGTTTTTTTTTATAGGGCTAATGACGTCCGAAGCGCTAGATATTCGGGTCATATTTCACGCAATCTAACACATACAAAACAAACGGCTGTCTTTGCTGACGTCTCTCTATCTTTCTGACAATAAACATGGCTGTTCGCCTGTCTATCTTAATCGCATTTTTATGAAATCTTACAGTTGGAGAATACGCCAACCTATAAATCTTATTACGGTAATTGAAGTCTCCGCTGGAGCTAAGTGCTATTTTTAGAAAATAAGTCAACTAGGAACTGAGTGAGACTTTCGAATACGTATTAGTACCTACCAGTGCCCTAAGCACGACTTGTCGAATCCTGCGTCACGTAAACTCGAATAGTAAACTATAACGAGTTTGTATGACGTTTGGAACAGCGCCCGCCCGTGAGCGTGTTTAGGAACTAAAATTTAGTATGAGATTTCTCGATCTCGATACGATAACCGTAACGTAACGCAGGATTCGACAAGTCGTGCTTAGGGCACAGGTCAGGTTTACTTTTTGATATCATACGGCCCCTAATTGAATGTAATCAACTGACTGTTCCTTGTAATTGTAAACAAGCACTTATCTACTTCCTACCCTTAGTAGGTACGTATTAATAATGTAATTCTCGAGTGATATCACCACTGACGTATTCTAATTGGAAGAATTCAATGTCAGGTCATCGACCCTCGGTTACAGTGATACCGAGTAGGTACGAGTACTGTGTGCGACTTGCACGATTCAATGTAGGTATTCCTTTAATTTAAATATTGCGTACTACATATATGTGAGCAAATGGACAAATATCTACTCATATAGTATTCATTTACATTCTTCACATACTCGCAACTCGGAATCTAATTTTATTATCGTCACTCTATCTAAGCTACAGAAATGTTTTTGCTAAGAATTGCAATAGAATCTCGATGTCGCAATAATAAAACTAGGTTATTATTTTATGTAATCTTTCCCTTAATTAATTATGTAACGGAATAACAAGCAAGCTCGAGATAATGGTCTTCAATTAGCATCGGAATAATGTTTTTGTATTTTTTTTCAAATGTTTTTTATTTGTACAGTTGTCTTAGATGGCGCTTTGAAGTTGTGCTGAGTGATTTTAATGTAACTAATTCGAGAATCCATAAAAAAAATCGTTTAGAGTAAACAGGCACCGCTGGTGTAAAAGGCTGCGCACTTGACACGGAACGTCAAGGTACCGGGTTCGATACTATCTTTTGTAGTATTCTATGCTTTCTTGTTTTAGTCTGTAAGTATTTAGAGATTTGATAATTGACCGAGAGGGCGAATCGAGTGAAGCGTCTCCGTTGCAGCTTGGACTGAAATGCTTTCGTGTGTCCGTCTGTCCGGCTGTTCTCCTCTACAGGTCGCATTTCTCAACCGATTCTCGTAAAAATTTGTGAGCAAGTTAATTTATGTAGAATTTTTTAGTTTTTTTTTTTAGAGAAAAAGAAACTAAAAATGATAACAAAAAATGCCGATTTGCATGAAATTTTGTGATTTTAAGTTCTATAATTAGATTTTTTTTGTTGATTCGTTTTTTTGGATAAAAATATGTTCAAAAATGAGCTCGCGTGGTCTACAGCCACTGCGAACCTATTAGAGTAATTTTTCTGTAGGACTTCAGTGATATTGATATCTAATGTTGTTCCCTGACAATTAAGCAAAATCGAAAACATACATTTAATTATACTGTTCGTTCTAACAAACCAATGAACTCTACGGTAACAATTAAGATGCGATAGCAAATACCTACTTGCAATTTCGCTGAATTTGTATTGTACCAGTAGCTGGCATTTCCACTTCAGAGCACAATCAAGTCCAAATACATGCACACAGGTCAGATATAGTCAGTTGACGTCAATTAGTAATACCGGTCATATCCTCATATTCCGCGTACAGTGTAACTCTCGGAACGTTACCTTTCAATTTTAGGATATGGATATCGAGCTTTGATTTTAGGTTACAATTGCCTTAAAATTGACGTTTAAATAGAATCATAGCTACATTCAGCATACGGCAGCATACGTATGTCAAATTATACTTACAATGTAGTGAGGATGACACATACAAGGATATCTACCTGCCAAGATACTCAGGAATGTACAAATTTCAATGGTAGCGTCGAACCCGGCGGCAGATATAAAAGATTCTTGCTCTAACGCCCGATTGGAGTACACAATTATTTTCACAACACTTTGTCCGCTCAGAAATAGATATTTGGCACTGAATTTAAGAGATAGAACGGCACCAACATACACAATACGCTAACAAACAAACACAGCACTAATGAAATAAAATGCCCTCCGCCACAACCAACGTAAACAAAAGCAGCACGCCTCTTGAGACCAACTGCCATATCGAGTTTGGCGTTTTTCTGCGGAATTTTATGAGTTAGTTGTCTCCGAAGTTTGTATATAGGTACCTGCAGCAGTATATTATTATACCATACCCACGACATTAGAAGTTCACTCGCGGCTGCCGCGGGGCAACGACCGTCCTTAGCACAGCAGCGCGGAGCTCGCAGACAACCCGTTGTCTCGCTCTAGCGGACATTGCGAGCTACTGTTTTCCATACTTTCATTCAAATCAATTTAACTAGGTATTGTTTTTGGGACGAGCTTTACGGTATTATTGACCGGTGTTACTGCAGTGAAATACCGCTGCCCACCGCTTCAGCTCCCCCATTTTTGTTCTTTGCGTTGTCGCGCCAAAAACAAAAGATGGGTTGTACTTGTAGGTAAAATTGTTTTATTCCAACATTGTCCAGCATTAGCACTCGAGTCTGTCTAATATTTGAGTCAATTTATCAATGGAAAAATACCCTTAACCAATGCTCATTACGAAGGGATTCCAAAACGCTCAACGTTGAGTTCGTGGAGTTGGTTCCCTCTTGGAGATATAAGAGTACCTATTTCTATATGAATGCAAGTGGTATCAACACTGCACCGTATCGCCGAGCGGGTGACTCGAGATACCTATGAGGAGCTTCTCCCACTTATTACGCAAGAGCTGCGAAGAATGGATTTTTAGCCGGCTATTTGTTGGGAATTTCGAGGCATTTATTTTCTCAATGACGTATTTTCATGTACTTACAAAATAGGTGTATCCATTGACCGTTCGCCACCACTAGATAAGTGCTTATCATTCCGTCGAGAATCGTTGAAGCAGCTCGGATTTTTGGGAGCGGTCCACAATTTCAAGTTCAAGGTTCAACGCCCCGCGACAAACACTAGAATGGTTTTAGGATATTCGAGTTGGAAAACGAAACGAGAACGAGGCACTTGATCCTAGCTCTCCCAGGTCGACGAACTCGCTCCAGGTCATAGAATTTTAATATAGTTAGCTGTCATGACTTTATCGGAAGAGAGAAAGAGGGGAGGAGATTGTCGTTTGCTTTTACGAGTAGTTGCAATTTCTTGTCAAGTTATTACGTCACTTGAAAGTTCTTATATTTTCCAATAGCCAGCGGAAATCTCCGTGCTCTGACTGATATCGTATTCCTAGCAGTTGCCTTAATTTACGTAGACTCGATGGAGTTATAAAGCCTTTTGTCCTATAACGGATTTCTGAAAAAACTGTGCTTTTTTATGACATGTCTTTACATTTATAAAATCGTAATCCTAACTAGTATTATGAATGCGAAAGTAACTCTGTATGTCTGTCGGTCTGTTTGTTACCTCTTCACGGAAAAACCGCTGCACCAATCTAGATGAAATTTGGTAAGAACGTAGTTTGAATATTGAGGAATACCTAACATAGGCCAGCACAATAGCTAGTTAGGTATAAATTGCAAACTTCAAATATAAGGGGGGTGCGGTTTTTTTTAACATTTTACATTATAATTAATTATAATTATAAAACTATGGCGCTTACGTTTTATTCTATTGAGAACTGGCTGTTGCCCGCGACTTCGTAAGCGTAAATTTCGGTTATCGCTATCCCGCAGGAACCATATAATTTTCCCGAATAAAAAGTAGCCTATGTTATTCCTCAATATTCAAACTATTTTCTTACCAATCTTCATCTAGATTGGTGCAGAGGTTTTCCCGTGAAGAGGTAACAAACAGACAGACAGAGAGACAGCTAGAGAGACAGAGTTACTTTCGCATTTATAATATTAGTTATTAGTTAGGATGAGCAAATGTTTCAGATAGGTACCTAGTATCATTATGTCGATAGGCGCCATTATGTCGCTTGTCGCGCAGTGCGTCCCTTTCTTAGTGTTTTCTTTTTAATTTTTAATTATATTATTATTTTTCATTTGCAAAATACTTAGGCAAGCATGATCCCACAGATTTCAAAATGTCAGTGCAGTCCTCATATCTATATAGGTACATACCTAAGTAATATGAACACTTTCGGGGGTGGACTCCATATACTTACGAGACAGGATAATAGTGAAAGTGTTTAATATAATATCGTATTTACAAAGTAAACATGCTATCGTCTCAATAACGTAAAAAGTTAATAACCTGATGGCATGTCGCTGAGTAAGTATCTAAGTTTTCAGAAAAATTACGACATGTATACAAGGTGCGTGTCAAGAAATCAGCCAGGAGTTGTAAGTCGAGAGCACCCCTGAGAATTTTTTCTTAAACAAATAATTAAAAAAAAATCTCCCATAGATATTATCAACCATCAGAGGCAAAGAATGTACGCGGGAGTGTTTTTTTATTATTATGATTTTCCAAATATAGTCGTCCCACGATAACTCTGCAATGAACTGACGACAGTAGAAATCTAAAGTTTGTTTAAGGCAATACTGATTTATAGTCAAACAACACGTTTTGAACTTTTAACTATAGATTAAACAGGTCATCGTTCAACCACCATTAAATACCTCTCATATTTCGAATTCTAGATTTTTTTACCGTACAACGGCAAAACCTACTAAACACTGGCAAATTTGTCTTCCAATGGACAGAGCCATATTTAGAAAAAAACGAAAATTTTTGATTACTACAATTCATTTTTTTTTAAAGTATAGCTAAATCTATACTATCCATGATTCCGCAAATGTCGAGGTTGAAGAAGACACTGTCGGTAATTATTTTACCATTATTCGGTAGTTTGATTACTACTATAATTATTATATATATTACTACTAGAGAGCGCCCGCGGCTCCGCCCGCGTGGAATATTAGGAATCTTTGTAGCAATAGGAATGTGTCCTCTGGGTAAAAAAGTAATATTTGTAATTAGTCCGTCAGGCAGATTATCGGAAAAAAAAATTTTTTCAACTTTATATATTAGATTAAAGAAATGTCTGAGTGACTTGAAAAAAGTATTACCACAGCGTGATTTTTCTGGGTTGCCAATTACTCGTAATATCTTATGCAGAGTTATCGTGGGACGATTATATAAGCTTTATAGGGGTGTTCACTTAGACTTACTGGAGCCCTGGCTGAGTTCTTGACGGTTCATTAAAAAGCAACCTGTGTAGTTTTATATTTTATTCAATGTACTCTTTGAGGTCTTGTGTTATTTAGTATTTAGGTAGTTGTTTCGAATCAAGAGCGAGTGTCATAATGATTTTCTTGTCAGGCAATGTGATGTCATCATGACATTTTCTAGAAAAAGGTTCCACAGTGGGTCACGGTTCAGTTGATTCGGTAGTACGTCCCGTCATCAGAGTACAGGTTTTTTACAAATTTTACAAATTTACAAATTTTATTCAGCAAATAGGCAGTTGAAATGCTCTTTTACATGTATTTTTTTTACCCCATAACATATAAATCCACGATGAAATCACAACAATAAGTGTATTGGGTAGGTATGTAAATCGGAGTTATTAGTGGACTAGTATAAAACTGTCGCTCTAAATGATTATCTATCTGGACCGGTCGAAAATTTAATTCGAACGGTGATTTCGTAACTCCGTATCTCGTCGTAATCGGTTCCCTGGTGCTAGAACTTTATTACCTAAGTACTTAATATACTTTATTCTAAAAATAAAATTAAACTCATCATTAGACGGAACTAAATACTGCCAGCTTTCTTGGCACAATGAGCAATAATATACCTACCAGTGATCGGGAAGGTGATTTTTCAACTGCAGTTTACCTAGGTTTATAAGTTTATTTTGTACATGGATTTAATAATTTAATGTATTTTAATCTTATGCTTACTTATTCGTATTAAACAAGTATTTTAAAGGGAAAATGGAAAATAACTTTTCTTCGTGTGCATTGGATGCGTGCAAACGCACCTGTGGGTCGTCGGCCCCGCGGCCGGCGCTCCCGTGACGTCACGAGCTACGCTACGCTACAGAGACGCGCCTACGCATCGAAAGTGTTCATTGACAGTTGCAAATTATTGGAAATATGGTTTTTTCTTATCTTTGGTAGGGATTTTAAGGGTGTTTAATTGGGCATGTTTTTGGACTACCAGTTAGGTATTGCTTTGTTTGACGTGTCGACTGCCTACACAACAACACGCTCACACACACACACAAACAATCACACTTTTCTATTTAGAAATACTTATTCTTTTATATTTATGTTAAAACAAAGAAAAACTGGGTTTCGTTTTGTAGCGTATAAGTTTTACACACTGCATTTTGCCTCGTGAAAAATTACGGCTTTGCTGTGAGTAATGTGGAAACTTCACAACTTGAACTCTCTCAAAAGTCAAACCATGCAGCACAGATAAATCTCTGAATTTTCACTGCAAAATAAGAAATTCTTAAACTCATATCTTTCACACAAAATCGGCAACTCGACAAAAACGATTGCAGGAGCGATAGCGATTTCTATAACACGTCGCGTACACAGTGATCCTGTGACAGATTTAAAATGCATAGATCCTTATCCTCCCCCTTCACCCGACTGACCCCATCGCATTGTGAGGTTTCTATTCTTAGTACACGTTCGTTGACTCGGGTAACCTACCGGTGGTGACTCGCTAAGAGCTAATTGATAATTCATTCATGAAACGCCTTTCCGACATTCCTAATCCATGCTAAGTAAGCGCTTAAGTAAGATTAAGCGTTGACTTGACAATGCAAATTCGGTTTGACAAGTGGGTTTAACTTCAGTGTGACATCGGCCGTGACATTAGAGGTAAACCTAAGCGTACCTTATAGTAGAATAAAAAGTAAACATACTTAGGAAGAAATCTTAAGAAACGCCTCTAACCAATTTTCGTCTATGCTTAACTCTTTCCATTCTCAAAGATTCCTACTAAAATCGTCGCAAATGAATTAAGCACAACAAGTAACTCATATAACAGCTTCATCTAGCCAATTAATGTCTGTCTGAGCACGGCATGGGTCAGACTCTTTATACTAGAAAACTCTAATTTGAAATGGATATACAAATTAGTCACGATGACAAAATGGTACAATAAAATCTTGTCATTTTTTTAGGTCTACGCAAAAGTAAAGTTAAAGTGCTTTTTTGTTAGCCTCAAATCGATGAACTCTTTTCTTCTATCCCGGTACAGTTCTAGTTCTATGGATTAAGTACTTAAATATGTGCATTTCCACTGAACCTGGTCGAAAAACTGCGCAGGGGTCGAACGAAGCTATCACTGTAGTTCCGTAGCCCAGGGATATGGAAATGCCGGGCCGCGGGCCATTTGCGGCCCGTGTCAAAATTCTGTTCAACTAAGGGTCGATTTCACCAATGTTTTTACTCCGGTATGACGCTTAGGTGCTCTGAGAAACTAATGTCAAATCGCCATAGTATTTCGACATTATTTAACATAAGAGTAAGCGTTATTTCCGAATAAAATCGTCGGTGAAATCGACTCTAAGTCATCTAGTAAATGCGAATAGATATGTAGCGACACTAGCGCCACACGCGAGTGACGTCACTGTTCTACGTCACTGTTCTACATCGCGCTAACGAAGTTTCTCAAGTCGGTTGCATAAATACAACTTCCAACTCTCTTCCTTCGGACTTCGGTCCCCAGGCATAACATCTGCCTGGAGAGAGATCTCTCTATTGGAGCCCGCCCCAAAGATACGAGTGTATTCTTAAACAAACATTAACTCACCGTATTTATACCAAGTTGTAGACAACATTAAATTTGCCTCACCAACAACTTAGCACGTCTCAGCAAAACCGTTTTTTGTTTTACCCAAAACTATAATGTCTCGCCAACATTTTGGGACACTCTAAAATCGAAACCCGAAAACAATGAAAACGGATAAGAAAACAACTCTGCACCGAATCAAACTCTCACAAAACTCTCATAATAGATATTCTAGACTAAACCTCTTAATGTCTGCATTAAGAGGTTAGATCTGTATGAAAATGCGAAAGAAGGGATACGAAAAACTGTTTACGCTTTAGTCTGCTAAAGCGGGAAAGGGGGAAGAACAGGCGCGGAAGGCTCACATAAAGCCGGGCTCACAATAGCTTTGTTCTATAATTAGTCGTTATTGCCGTCCGACTTCATGTTTACAGATAGATATCGTGTAATGCTTCGATGATGCATTATTACATTATTACGTTTGCTGTTTAAGCTACGAGAAGATTGAGGAACGCGTCAATGCATGGCGCTTTAGTAAGAATAAAGCTTTGCACTACTTGGTCGAGCTCGTTGCGTTGTGTCACTTGTGTCGGCAAACAGAACGCGGCAAGGAACGTCTGATATTAAATAAGTAAGTCCTAGCTCAACTTTGTATTTTGATCGCACAGTAGTCTGAAAGCCTTTGTTCAGCATAATACAATACGAGAAGGAGAAACTTTTATTTATTTAAAAATTGTTGCCTCTCGCAAGGAAGACACACGTTAGGTACACGGGCATTATTTTATATTGCTTTTTTTATCGAATAAAAACAGAATGCCTTCGAAAGTTTATAAAGGTACCCTTTTAAATCTAATTTTGTTATAACCTCGTGTTTTTATTAGCGCTTTGATTGCCTCTTGGTCACGTGACTGATACCACCACTTCTTCATAAAAAATCTCAAAAAAAACCATCGAAAATTCTGCGTTCTTCGCCAATTTTTCAGATTGGGATCCTGTTCTTTAATTACTTACATTGCAATAGGTACCTACAGGAGACTTGTTGAATTCGAATATCGTTGGTGTTATAAATATAAAGTAGATTACAGTACCTAAGAACCTATTAGATTAAAGTAATGACAATTTCAGGTAGTACTTTAATATTTAATTGCATTTTTATTGTAGCTTTTTTTATACTCCGTAGTTAATTTAATTTTAAGTCACGCGTCGGTAGGCAAAAACGTTTATCGAATTTGAAACCACGAGACGAAGTCCTAGGCTTCGAGTTCCAGTTTTCCCAAACACAAAAGACTTATTGACAAGAGTTCTTTTAGTCGTTCCGTTAAAGTGAAATTAAAAGCAAGTGCTAATTTATTTTTATATACCTATCCGTAGTTCCTTTTTACCACATTACAGCTGTGGTGCGCGCGCGCTCGTCGCAAATCGCAGTTACGTTCAAACGCTTCCGCGTGCGAGCAGGAAGCGCACTTTCCCTTTTGCGCGCAGTGGCGCACTCCCGCGCCGGCGCAGCCACAGATCTATTGTGCGCGCCGCTTTGCTATTATACTGTGCTACAGATGAAACATTGAGGGGAATTTTCTTTCGAAAACCAAACCCTTGTTCGGCGTTCAATGTCCTGCATGCAGGTTGAATACGCATGGAGTATTAGATAATAAGAACCTTTGTAACCGTATTCTAACAAATAAATTGATTCGATTTTAATTGGATAGTTAGATGCGTAAAGGTTTTCGACAAAAAATAGGTAGATGATCGTCGAAGTAGATTTCCTATTTGAGTAACTAGGACGTCGTATTTATAGAGTACTAAAATTCGTCATGAAAGTTTAGTGCCGTAATAAGTTACCTACTCGATTTCAAAAGTTGATAACTCTATGATTTTTATAACGGATTTAGGTAATACCGAATCATTACACCGACAAATAATCCGACCAATTCCGCTGCACCACACTGCATTCGGTTATGGGTTAACTCTAGGACAAATAGTTCGACGAATCGCTACCAATAAAACATTTTTTAACTTGACCATGTTTAAAAACAGATTTCGACCGAACGGACGTAGGTAGGAAGTAGGTATACGATAGCAACTTGCAAAAATCAAAATAACAAAAGATAAACGTTGATTCTGATTCTAAAACTTCGAGTAATCAGATTCGATTGTTAAAAAAAGCAAAGCACAATGTACCCATTGTCACACAACCCTTTCCGTATAGCACGCATGTAGAGACACGGAAATTTGATTTATCATTACAATAGGACCGGTTCCTCTGTCCTAGTATTATTACCCCGTATTTAAGAAACAAGTTTGGGATGCGATCAGTTTTAAGAACGAATTCGCGAAAGGCGTTCAGTCAAGAATCAGGCTGACATAATATTATTATAGACGAGCAGGCGCCTTCGGTTGACCTATATAACGCTCCCGGACATTGACCCCGGTCGGCGACTCGTGCGGTTCTGCGGTTGGCGATCAGTCGAGCTTTGGCCCACCCCATTACTTGCGAAATTTTAATGTCACTCGAAATTTTACCGTAAAGTATTATTAAACGGCAATACCATTAAGTACATCGCGCATTGAATTTTAGTTAATAAATTTCAGTAGGTAAATTAATAGGTTTTAATCTCCATCTAATTTAATTTCGCACGCATGCGAAACGGTTCACGTTTTTCCGAATCAATCAAATTACCGACTTCAAACGAATTATTTTGCTATTTTTGAGGAGTTGAAACAAAATATACTCCTATTTAAAGGTGAAAAAGGTTACGCAATCCGTAAAAAAACACCGGGGCGGCAGAAATCGAGCGGAGCGCAGGTTCACGATCGGGCGGCGACCTCCCGAAACTGGAGCGGGTCTAGTCCGGGCAGTCCCACAATAAATCCATTAAACTCACCGAGACCGCGAAATCTCCCTCAAATTTTCATTTAAACTAGATACTTATCGAAGACATCCTTCTCGCATTACGAATCTATAACGGGGACGCTGGGACTGACAATGGCGCTGATATTGCTAAATTTTAACTGCATCCGGGGTAAAACAATTAAAATTGTGATTTAAGCAGGTATTTAGTCATTGTCCACTCGCGAAACCTTTATTCTCTACAAATTATCATTTCTATAACAAAATGATGCTTGGACCTAACACAATACTTATGGAAGGGTAGTCACAATAATGATAAAAACAAAACAAAAGAAAGCTAAGAAATTTTAGTTCAAGACTGATTTTTTGTCAGATACAAATTGACTAATGAAATGGAAACAATATGTAGAATCGAGGGCGTCAGGAACTTATAAGCTATCGCTGAAGGAAATAATTAACCTAGTGTTATTGCTATTGCTTTGAACGATAAGCGAAGTTTCATATGACCTAAATAATTATCTTGGATTGGATTATTACTTTTGCACCTGTACTTTCTACGAGTAGAGTGAAGCTGAAGTGGGAAATATGTTTGTGAAAGCCTTGACTTTAACCAAGTATTCCAAAATAATTATACAATCGAACTTACTGCCTCTTATAATAAAAAAAATACTGTATGTTTTTTTTATGTGTGTTAGGCGATTATACGTCAGTTACGAATTGATTTTAATGATTATTTTTTTGTTTGAAATGGCATACTTCAGAGGTGGCCTCATATAAAAAAAATCACGAAAAAATCGACGCAGTAGTTTGTTTTCAAACATAAAATTGTGAAGTAAAATGTCTTTTTAATCATTGATTTACCAACCGCCATGGACTTCGGGTTGGCGCTTCAAAACGTCCGAACCAAAAGACCACTAATCGAGCGTCAGTCAGTCTTAGTTTGGTAGAACGACAGCGCTATGACGTATGGCTGTCATCAAAAATGCCGTGTTGTACTGAGACACATTTCTCGTGAATTTTGTATAAGACCCAAAGTCCATGGAGTTAGTAAGTTGATACTTTTAACAAAAATATAAAAATTCATTCAAACAATATTCCACTCGCGCCATAATGACTTCATATTTGTGCTAAGCCATAAAACTGATGGCTTCAGAGGATTGTTATATACCCATATGTTTTTAAGGCGGTGTTATTTTTTGTGTTAAAAGCTTTTTAGTAAAATTCTATTGAGAACCATGAAGGCGTCTTTGTTAATTATTTATATAATATACACGATGATGCAAAGTAAATGGTTACATGACACCTGCCTTAAATTGGACATATGTACATACTCCCGCTTCCAATAGAGCTTAAATTTTGCTCGCATATCTAAATCGGATGACAGTGCCAGGACACTCAGCAAAAAAAGCTTGTGAGCATTAAAATTTTATTTATTAACTAAAATCCTATTTTCCTCCTACATTTGATCCGTTTGGTCACTTTTTTACGTGTCATAGGCAAACTTGTCTGTCTCATTAGACGAACATTGCAACAGTAGTCGCGCCGAGCAGCCACGGGGAGCGTAACTAATCTAACTGACCCATATAATGCGTCGGTGAAAGACCTCGTAAACTGCCGCCAGTGCATTATGCCCGCAACAATAGACCGCAGTGTGTCCATCACACGATTCTGCACCTTCCCCCGTCAAACATAGGCAACTAATCACTTGCACACACCCCCGCGGAAGTTTTGCTTAAAGATAGGTACGTGTTAAATTAATGGCTATTTAGAAATGTTGTGCAATTTGTATTTTCGTCGCCAATATAATCGTTTCATTGGTCCGTTGTCGAAGCTTGATGGCGCCTGGCAGGTTTTAATTATTCTTTATAGAGCATAGCGTTATCCACCAACGTAAGTATCGTCAGCTCGGATAAGAATACATTCGGAATGACTGGAAAAACATGGAACTGTGGAAGGAGAGTATTTATTAAAATTCGAATCTACGCAACACAACTATATTGTTTCGTGAAATAAACAGTAGTAAGTAGCAAAATGCTATCGATCACCTATGTGATCTCACTCCTAACACATCATTAATTTTAAAGCTTCACTGTGAGTTTATTAACTGAGTACCTAGTTAGAATGCGAAAATTTTCCTTTACCTTCTGTTTTTTTTTTATAAACGCTTGTAGGTACATACATGTATTAGGTACCTAATTAGTATACTCGTATACTTTAGGATTGACTGCTAAATTAGATTTTTCTTACACCTCACAATTTCTTGCTAGGATTACTTTTTTTTCATATATTTTGTAACACAGTTATGAACTACCTTGGTTTTTAAAGCAATTTGGTCTTCTACGTTCCTCGTAGCAAATTTTATTACATAAGCAAATTGGCTCTCGCCTAGCGGCTGCGGCACCGACGATCTCATTTACGATACCTTCCCGATCCGATCCCTTTAGCTATCTGCCTAGATTCTCATCATCAAAGTAATTAAAGTGACATAACTTGAGATAACGTTCTTAAATCTAACTACTCATTACCTGTTGCTGTTGTAAGGCCGCCGAAACATTGATGTTAATATGTTTAACAACAAAAACAATATCATCGCAGGATCACAAAAACGCGTCGTATAATTGCTAAAGTGTAGCTATTTGTAGTTTCACAATGTTAGTTTTCAAAATGGTAGCATTCATGCCAAAGTGGTCTGAAAATTACACGTAGGTACATACGGCTGCGAATACAAACCGCGGAACACACATATGACGAGCGAAACTGAATTTATGAAAGCCTACAGCAAACAGACTGTATTTATTGTACATACTTTTGTATAACAACATTGCCGGTGTAAATTCCACGCAATTGGAACTCAAAGGTACAATTTATGGACCGTAATAACAAGATAACAAAGCAATTATTTTAATCAGCCATCAACATCTAAAAGTTTAGTACGCTGCTCATTAATTGTCACACATTTGATGTAATGTATAATTACAGGACTTTTCCCCGTCTGATTGTTGTAGTGATTGTCTCGAGCGAAAATGGCTACTTTAAGTTACGCAACAATGCAAGATCTCGAAATTCTTGGACAAACATTTTTTTATATCAAATACATGAAGCACAAATAGACAGATTTCAAGATAACATAGGTATCCGATAGTTTCGGGTACGAGCTCCATAAACAACGCTGATTGGTAACCAGGTGCTTTTGACGAGTGTGCTCACTTCAGTTTCGGTTCTCGTAGAACCTTGTGGTTGGCAGGTATCAATAGTTTCTAAGGTGTGCAGCTAAGTTCAATGCAACTAAGCTAATCCCAACTGACGTATCTTGCTGCGCTTCAATTAAACTACTTTTAAACTTCACCGTTCTTGAACATGTAAGACAAGTAGAAACCTCGAATTGTATCCTAGTTAACAGTTTAGCAGTACAATTTTGTTACAACGTCTGTATTGCTCGAAACTTTTAAACTTTAATTTGATGGGACCTGAAGCTCTAGTGTATACATACGTCTTAGAACGCGTAAGTTTACGTTAAAGCGTCAAATAGTATGAGAATTGTTTGGTGTCGATACGTGCCACTAGTGGCGCTGAAAATTTGCCCATAGTTCAGACGGTCATTGATTACGATTGAACGGCTTGCACCCGCGCCGTATTCTCACTTATATCAGTTATAAGCACAAACCATACCGCTTCGTACAACTCCGATACTGGTTTAAAAAGAATTGTTTATGTTTTAGTATTAGATCAACGACAAATCTAAAAATATCTTGATTTGTGGAAAAAATATAGTTCAATTGGCATGGCTGAAATTTTGAAGCTGTTTAATCTAGCTACTTAAATCAGGGGATCCCAAACTTTCAATTTGCGGTGTACGTTACAGATACCGTATTTTGTTCCGGCGCCCTATTCCAAATGTGTAATGTAAGCATACAGTAAATTATTAGTAAGGGAAGAGAAGATTCGAATGCGTCGAGGGCCACGGGATTGTCTACAGCGCAGCGGCCCTGCCAAATCCTGTGCCACCGAGCTTGGGAGCCCCTGAACGAAACAAAACGTGTGACTACTTACATTTTAATTCTTGTTCAACAAGTTCTTCATGTGCTCAGCCTTTTTCATTCATCTCTCCAGAACGAAGATGAAGGCAAGCGGGATTACAACTGGGGAAAAGAAGTAAAGTTTATTAAGTTTAAATTACAGGCAGTCTAAATTACATTACTGTGGCAGACTAAAGAGGAGAAAGCGGTATGGCTGGCACCAACACGCTTCATAGAGAAGAGTGGAAGATTGAATAGAGAAGCCTTTGCCACAGAATATGAAGGGTACACGGAAAAAACATGACTAGTCACTTTTTTATAAAACGAGATTTTCATCAGAAAATGTAGAGCACTCAACAGACTATAAGTTACCACTCAGTTACAGATTCATATGCAGTTACCAGTCTTCGGCTAAAACCACGAAGAGACAGGCAAAACATAGAGATTGCTGATGCGATGGTTTTGGTGAAGACGTAGTAGATAAATCAATATCAGTTACCATAACAAAAACGAGCGTAGCAGCTGTTTACTATAATCGTTTATATACACGTTTATTTCAAAATAACAATAGAAACTCGGTAGGTCTCTTTTCAGGCCCTAGAACTGCAAAACAACGTTTAACAAGTAAACAAAAGGGAAGTCGAGTTCGAAGGTTGTTGCTTCAGAATTCTAGACTTTACAAGTCTTAATAATTTTATTTGTATATTTCTTAGTGTTCCTTAGGCCCTTCGTATATGATACCCGACGATGTTGGTCTCAAAGCGACTAGGTACCGCCAAGTTCATAGAGATTCGTACACAGGCACGTTGTTTGTTGACGTGATTTGTTGTCGATACGTGCCACTAGTGGCGCTGCTAGTGTGCAGAAAGTAATTCATACGTAAACGCGATCGAGACGGTTTTTTGACCGCTGATTGCACTAAACGCTCTAAGCGCATTCGCAAAAGTATGAGGGAACCGGTGTCGAAGAGTTGCAGCGAATCCTCACGAATACGATGAAAATGAGATTGGATGGATCTAGCTACTTCCCACAAAAATATAATGAAAGGGGTGGAAGAAATGCAAAAAACTCTCGAAAGTAGGTACTATAAAAATGAGGCGGAGGAGGTACATGAGTCCTCAAAAAAAAAAAACGAGGATAGAGAGGGAATATACAGGAAATCATCCAATTATTAGGGACTAGCTTATGCTAGGCTTTGCCCCCATGAAATATTTAAAAATGGGCTAGTTCACTATCCCGTGGGAATTTCGAAAAATCCCTTCTTAGTGCGCCTCTAGGATAATCAAGGTATATGTTTGCCAAATTTCAAGTCTCTAGGTCCAGTGGTTTAAGCTGTGCGTTGTCTGTCAGTTAGTCACGGTACTGTTGTATCCAATTAAAACAGGGATTATGGGCTGCAAGAGACGCAAAGTATACCTCCTGCCAAGCAACTCCACTGTGTGTGGGAAGTTCCTAATCCGCATTGGGCCCGCGTAGAAACTATGGCCCAAGCCCTCTCATTTCGGAGACGAGGCCTGTGCCCAGCAGTGGGACGTAAAAGAGGCTGGTGATGATGACATAAATTGGGTCGGGGTGAAATAAAAATCAAAATTATGATATTAACCAAAACGGGGCAAGTGTGCAAATATCGCAAAATTAAGTTTTTGCCTCTCTTTCGAGTATTCGGTTTAGGAATTAACGTTGATACGGGATTAATTTTCTCTAGCTTTTAAATAAATCCCAATGCTGGGCTCAGAGCTTTTGTCGCAAAGAAATAATTGGGGTTTAAGATTCATGCTTTAGGGGCCCAAGCCGCATAATAATTTTTAGTATCTACCTAACTAAGTAAGTAAACACTTCTTGTACAATAAAATAGGGAAAAACCATAAAATATATGTGCAGAGGCCGACCTTTCCCTTTAAGCGATCTTCGCCAGTCAACATTTGACTGGCGAAGATCCCGGTAGTGACGTTGACGTAGGTCCTCTGGTACAGAGGCGTTGAAGCTAATACGGCTATTAAAAGGACCGAAACAGCGGGATAAATATAGCTTATCAATGTCTTTGCAGGGTCAGCACACGTCTTGTTTCGCAATCGTTCATAGGCAGACATACTTAGGTATCAGCAATTGCTGACCTGGCCACTTTTACACGCGAGACGCATCCCTTTCTTCAACGGACGTACGTAATTAAAAAAACTATAAGATCCGAAGATTGACAACAGCGTCGTCCTGAACTTTGTATCATCACTGTTTTGCAAGGCATCATAAAAAGTGCACTGAATATTGACGCTGACATTAAAGTTATAAATAGTTATTTAGTATTGGAATCAATGGTAAAAGTAAAATAAATAATAATGTACAGTAAAAGCAATTGCTCGACTTGGCGGAGGCGCTGCCGTGCCCCCAGATTAAGGATCCAAGAGTCTGACGCCTGAATACTCGAAATATTCAAGTAACATTTGCAACGAAAGGACAGCAAAATTTATTCATATTCTTATAAATCCTAAAATTCTAAACTGCAATAAAAAAGAAAGAGTTTCAAAATCATGGCACTACAAAAAAAATCGCAATCTGAAATCTTACGTCGCAAACATCTGCAGTATTAATAGCCAAGAAAAAAAAAATACATACAAGAAAAGGAAGTGTACGGACAGTGTTTACACCTGAATTTTTCAGTGCACGGTAAGTCTTCAGAAATTTCAGCGTCAGTCAATCACAATCCTTATTTGCGCTAAAGTCGCACAACTGTCACAATCCGTAACCTCTGTCGCTAGAGTCTTAAAAGGATCACATCACAAGTCTAGTTCATACGGGGTACCAGGATCGTTGATAAGCAAGAGGCGCAGGAGCGACGCCACAGAACGAGCGCGCGGCGCGCCGGCAGAACGGTGACTGACCGGCACACACACGCCGCCCCGCGGGACAACTCCTCCGGGACCCTTCCACCGGGAATCGGGACTTGTAATGCTTTCTCGAACCCTACTGCACTCGTACTGTACCGTGTCCCGTGTACCGCAATACCCGTGCGATTGCGCTCTGAACTAGCAAAAAACAAAACACGATCAAACTTATTATCACAATGGACCACCCTAGATTGTAATTGGAGACAGATGAGTCGATAATGGGCGCGTGTCGGGTTTCGCTAGCGCAACCTGGTGTTGCGGAGTGGTGCGGTGGTCCGCGCCGACAGTGAAAGTGGTCGGTGCCGGCGCGGTCTAGCGCGATGCACCGACCGTGCCCTCCGCAAGACCTTGACAAGTTTGTCTCGTCTACGAAACAAATGCATCGCGGCAATGTGAATGACATTCGTCTGTTTTTTTCATTGCTGGCCCGTTGGAATAATAAAAAAAAACCTTGATGCTCTAGAGGTCAGTGAGATGTCAGTTAAAATCAGGGCTGCCACAAGCACGCAACGAGCGTTTTATGCCGCATAAATTTAACAATATTTAATACAAAGGAAATTTTAACATTTAACTCTAAGTAATTATGAAATGAATACGAAACGAAATGTAAGAACGCTTTTACAGTAGAGATAATGTTACCAGTTTTCAACTTGCGTACTTAATGTAAAAAGACAATTTCAATGTCAAAAAAGTAGAGTTTAAATACCTATTATAATAGGGTAGACTGAAATCCGATACCTGTCTTTCAATGCAATGTCAAGACCAAGGTGCGATTGTGGTCAAACGCAAGACTATTTTGCATTTAAAAATGCAGTGCTACCATACCCATTATATCTGCTGAAACGTTTCACATCCATTTTGAGAAACCAGGCTTAGGCGTGCGAAGTCCTTCACATTTAAACACATGGTTTTCATTTTGAGGTTTATTGATTGTTTTTTGGGTTCCGTGGAAAAAAATAACTTTTGTAGGATCATTTAGGCGTTTTATTTTTCTTTTTATCTTTAAATCGCAAGCAAATCAAAACATCAGACACTTCCCGTAACCTTTTGTTTTTGATTTAAATTGTCAAAGTTTCTCTCTGTAATATCCAGAACACTAACTTTTATTTCAGTATCAAAACTGCTCCAACCCATACGTGATATACATTTTTATAGGTGTAGGAAGGCAAACAAGCAAGCGGATCACCTGGTGGTAACTGTTCACCGCTGCTCATAGACATCTGCAACACCACGGGGATTCCGGATGCCTTGGCAACCTAGAGGGCTGAGATGAAATACATCTTGTGCTCGTAATTTCCACAGCTCTCTTATTCTCCACGCCGGAGGAGAACAGCGCAAGCACTGCTTTTTAGCGGCAGGATTAGCGAGTAAAATGGCGGAAGAATAGGGCGCACCCAATGGCTTAAATTCACAATTAGCGTAGGCACAGTCGAGGAAATTAATTCCTGACCCACCATAGAGCATTTTCATAGTAAACATCATAACGATTTTCCTTGTCAAGCTATGCGATGTCACTATGACGTTTACTGAGAAAAGGTTCCATGGTGGGTCAGGAATTAATTTCCTCGACCGTACCTACATACATTGCGTGCATCCTCGCTCGCTCTGTCTGTTGTGTATGTTACTCGCTCGCTCGAGCGCTAGTGTCACTTTTCGGTACTAAACACAGAGCGTCTAGTGTAATCAACAAACAAAAAAACGTATCGATCGCATTCGCGTTTACGTCTGAATTACTATGGGCAAATTGGCAGCGCCACTAGCGGCACGTATCGACAGCAAAAAATTTGACACTTTAACGAAGACGTGATCGAGACGTTTTTATGGTCGTTGATTACACTAGACGCTCTGAGCCTTATATGAAGCGCGCTAAAACAAAAGATCTTCAAGTTAGCAATTGACACCGAATTGTCATTGAAAACTGACATTTGTAAAGTTGGTGAAATAGGGGCCAGCTCACCACATATCGCTCGCCTGGCTTAAAGCCCGCTAGGATCGCTAGCATGGCGTGAGGTCTATCTGTGAATTTCCACCAATCATAGGCCAGTAGCTTGTCTCTCATTGGTGGAGAATGACAGATAGACACTGGCTATCCTAGCGGATTTTATATTCGCGATTAGTCGCGATAGCACTAATTTAAGATTGCCAATGGTTATACATAGATGGGCATGCTTATTATCTAATTCACTCGCTATCGGCATCGTGTTAATTTTCAACCGACTTCAAAAAAGGAGGAGGTTCACAATTCGTCGGAATATTTATTTTTGTATGAGCTGACAGTTGGTATCGGAAACAGTTAGCTGTCACAGTCGTACAAAAACTGACATTTCTGTCTAAACAGTTACGCATCAGGGCCTCCGGTCTTAAACTAGTGTCTTAAATAACGAGTGTCAAAGGTGTTGCGTATTGCGTACATTCCCTCCAGGGCCGTGTTTTATAAAGTTACAAGTTACAATTTACCTAGTAAAGATTGCGGGACCGCGGTGGATGCGGAAAGCACAAGACCGGTCTGAGTGGAGAGCCGCGGGGGGGCCGCCGTCCAGCAGTGGACGTCTTTCGGCTGACATGATGATGATGATCAAGTTACAATTTACAAGCGGAAGTCTCATTCTATCACCTTTTATTAGAAAGAGACTTCCGCTTGTAAATTGTAACTTGTAGCTTTATAAAACACTGCGCAGGTATTGCGTTCATTATGGACACTTGGACAGCCAATTAGTTCTGAAAGTATCCACTTTGACGTTATTAGGAGTCTGGCCCTTTGTAAGATTTTATTTCTTACCAATAGAACTCTAAAACTTGCGACTTTGTATAGGAACCCGTTGTTGTGAAATAAACGGATATAAGTATAGGCAGACGTGTTGGGGAAAAATATCTACGGGTTAGTCTTAAAACATGTAGTTCCATGTTAGAGTAGCCCGTTGTTTCATAATAATTAGTATTGTCTTTTGTAAACAAAACATCGATGTAAGGCTATAGTTGGGAATAGGTTGGGTTGATAAAAACATTCAACCAACGGTTTTAGTAATAATTATGGATAATGATTTACAGCATATAAATTACAGTTATTTCATTACATACATACATTGCATTGCAATAGGGCAATAGAGTCGTCGAAAACAGCAGTACTTAATAAAGACTATGAATACAGAAATGGAATAATTCAAAAACGTACTTCGACTTCATACAAAATATTTGCCTTTAATCCGGGACCTCAAACTTCATAGGTTCTTTAACCAGTAGGCTATCCAGTCGTCAAATGACAAAACAATACCAACATTGAGTGTTAGCCCAACTTTATATCTGAAACTAATAAAATCAATACGGAAGTAAGCAAAAAATAGCTCAAAACATTATCAACATTATAAGTACAGCCAATCAAAATGACTCAGAACCGACACCAGCGTTCATTGGCCCTCATTTGCCTGCACGCTGAACGCATCCCAGTCCGATCGGGGTTCTTTCTCACTGGCCGCATGATTATTGAATAGGTGTTTGTACGAGTGCGCGGGGTCGAGTACGCAGGAACGATTACGCAAGCCGAGCTTCCCCGAGGACCGAGGTCGTTGGCAATGGACGCGGTTCAATGTCACCAAATGTATCACCGAGCCGTACACGCCGACCGACCCAACTTGGTACTCGCAAGTCATTTGCGTGTGCATGTTCTGGTAATGTTGAACACTTTCTTTGATTGCTTTATTAACGGGAAGTGGAGGTGTTCAGTAGTTAGTGCGATGAAGGAAGTGCTAAATTGAATTTATATTATAATTATAAGCAATCGTCGATTGGAAATTCATGTTATGAGAAAGGAGTGTTCAGTCGGCAGGAAATAATTTTCATGCCGATTTTTTTTTTATACGACGAGGAATGCAAACGAGCAAGTGGGTCACCTGATTTATACGAATTAATGCTATATTGTGAACTTATTGTATCAAAAAAGCAATTACTTCTACCTAAAAGAAAATATACTCTACTGAAGTAAAAATACAAGACTCGCAGGTATGTGCGTGACCGTGTCAGTCTAAACCAGTATTATTGCTCTCTGACAGTTTCGGTAAGGTGTCACGCGTTCATCTCAGTGACCTGGAAACAAATCCTAATTTACTTTCTGTTAATTAAATTTGAACTATTTGAATTGGAGTTTACTAAGGTACTAATTTGGTACAGTTTTCAGAAAGACGCATAAGCATAATAAATTACATAAATATTCAATGTGTTGAAAACCAGATTTTTAGGTACACTGAATGATTTAATGACCAATTGTTTTGGTGTGGATTTAAACAATGTGAGTACTTATTTATCACAAACTTCTTGGAAATATTTGTACAAATTACACAATCTTCTTTTAGTTTGGATATGTAATGGTCGTTCTCGACCAATGTTCAGGAAATTATGATATATTATTTTGCCTAACTGAATTCAAATTCGATTGACAACTATTTATATACTAAAAACAATTAACAACTTGAAGCTGAGTACATGGTTTACATATGTCAGTAGTGGAAGTGGTGGCATGTTGAGCGGTTGTTATTGTGCTTCGTAAATGGCCTCGTGGAGAGTGCCGAAACGCGTCAGCGTTTAGTTTAGTGGTGGTGGTGATAGTTGGGTCTGTGTGGGATGTGTTGATTCGTGTAGCAGTGGAGGCGGAGGTTTTGCATGGAAACATACATTTGCCGCACAGATATAACTATTTGTCATTAGTGGTCGCGGGTGAGCAAAGTAATTGTTTTTAGTTCATAAATATGGACCTCCGCAAAGTAACGCCTGATTCAATAAATTAACTATTTATATCTTATCATGACAATCAATAGAATAATCAGGAATGAACAGGAATGATATAAACTTGAATGATAAGCTAGTAATGAGTTATTAGATATTAATTAATATTAAATAACGTTATTTTACAAATATCAAAAACAGAATGTCTATTAACACACATTACTCACATACAACAGGTCCTTTACTTAAGTTTTTCACCTTATACTGTACATTACTTTCATGAAATATTTTACCAACGCGTGTTATTTTTATTTTAGTACTGTCACTTCCTTACAAATTCTTAAATAAAAAATCAAATTTATCTCAAAATCGGCCAAAAAATCAAACTGCAGTGTGCCCGCAAAGCTCAAGAGCTCTCGTGCGCGCTATACGGCCGCGCTCCTGACCGGGTCGTCGACCGCCGCTTTTCGGCAGGCGCCCCGAGTTTCAGCTGTAACGCGATCCTGCACACACGCGCGCACACACACACATGCACGCCCGGCCCAGGCGCATACGTGTAGTACGACATCTGCGACGATAGTGGAACCGGAAAACCATTGTCCGAAATATTGACATCGTTTTTGGTGCGTGCGCGATAGCTAATAGCCAATAGGAAATGTTTAGACATTGTTAGCAATACTTTTTAGTAAGTCTTTTTTTGTTGAAAAAAAAAGTGATATTACGATTTTCTGACATCTTGTATGGTTTAGGCTGTACATTATATTTCATTTACAAGCACCGTTTGTCGGTAGAGCGTTAAAAATAAAATTAGACACTGATATACTCTTGACAACATTGGTTGTCAACAATGGTTTCATTGGAAAATAAGTAACTACTTATATCATTGTAGGCAGATTAAAGAACTAGTGATTCATTTCTGCCTGTGTACATTGAAGTCGGTTTAATTAAAAATTGAATGTAATTTGGACTTTTTCCCGATATTTTTTTGTAAAGAATTCATTTATTTTAGAATTCATTTTGATTACCAATAAAAATATTGACAGAAAAACAAAACAGACGAAACTGTTATCATAATAAGCGAAGAAAGTTGTACATAACGTATCGAACCAGTATCTAAAACGACAGACGAAGTAACGTTTCAGTAGATAATGATTTAGTTTCAGGCGTGACCTCCGTGACCTTTGAACTTGGCTGGAGTGAACGTACCCTTGACTCGAGCAGCCACGGTCCTTACCCCTCTATAATTAGACCTTGGTACTGATAACGTTTTGGTATTTTTATACGCTACGGCAGACGAATCCCTACCGCCACAGCGGTGACACATCGCGTGAAAATATATATAATAGGTACAACATAACACAAATGTTGTACATTAAAAACTACCAAATTAGTTATCCAAAGAATAAACTTGGGTGGGCTTTTAATAATTATTTTTTTCCATAACACATCCGCAGTTAGTATTTATATTTACGTACGTTTTTGAAGTATCCAATTTAGACGCGACGTAGATACGTTTGGTAAAAATAAAATGTCTCCTGTAAGCATTAAGAGGTTGTTCACCCAGTGTTTGGGTGTTGCCGCTCTTTGGCAGGGCTACTATTTGTCAAAGGATATAAACTTAGGCTGGTGCCATCTCAATTTACACGTTCAAGTGTATGGACAAGAGCCACCTGCTGGTGGAAAGGGGGCTATTAACTATACTATCGGAGGACAGGGCTCGGGAACAAATACTCATTTCAAAACAGCTTATGCACTTGGCTATCAGTTTTGCATTCAGTGTTAGGGTCGCGGTCCTGTATTCATCGGTACTGTAGCGGTATGAGAAGGATTGCTTTGCAAGTTTTGTGACACTGCGGTGCCCTAAGCATGACTTGTCGAATCCTGCATCACGTAAACTCGAATAGTAAACTATAACGAGTTTGTATGACGTTTGAAACAGCGCCCGCCCGTGAGCGTATTTGGAACTAAAATTTTGTATGAGATTTCTCGATCTCGATACGATAACCGTAACGTAACGCAGGATTCGACAAGTCGTGCTTAGGGCACGGGAATAATGTAACTCGTAAATACTGTACTGATTCCAAGAAAATTCTTAACGGTTTAGACTGTAGAGCATGCCAACGAATTAGACATACATACATACTACTGAATACGGCAGTTGGGTAAAAACTCGTGTTAGTTAAGCCATTTATAAGTAAGTCCAGTTATTGGACCGATTTTTATAATCTTTGATTTGTTGGATTTGTCTACGCTCTAAACAGCAGAATAACTATTAAAAGACATGAAAATTTCACGAAATAAAAATTAAGATAATTCATTTTCTCATACTTTTTACATGGAACAGCATCTAGCGGTACGAAGTTCGCAGGGACGGCTAGCGCAATTAATAATTATGTATATCTGTCACTATTAAGTCATACAAATTATAACGAGCAATAAACGTCTCAGTTTCAGGTTGGACAATAATTATTTCGTATAATTCGTCCGAATTTCTGTCCCGCCGTTCTCCAGTCGCATTTCTCAAACGATTTCGTGAAATTTTGTGAGCAGGTTTAATAATGATACAGGTTTTTTTGTGGTTTAGTTTTTCAAAAATGACATCGCCAGGTCTTCAGCTCTTAGAACCACTAGTTTAGTATCCAATGACTGCCCTCTTCCTGGTGGCCGTGGACTCGCCGAAATTCAGAAAGCTTCGAATAAAAACCCGAGCGGGTTTTTTGTAGACCGTTTTGGCAAATGGATTCGAATGTCATCCAACCTTTTTGTTAATAGCGTTTCCTTGTCCGGTGTTAATGTTTAAAGGGGATAAGGATTTCATCTCTAATTTTTTCAGCGTTGGTTCTTTTAGGCCAGTACGGGAGCATGTTAATTAGCCTGTAAACTCACAAAACTTACAAGTGGGCAATTTTTTGTAGGCAGTTAGAATTTACTGAATACTATTTGCAAAAAAAAAACAGATTTTGACATTGCTTTTGGAGTTATCTATATATTTGCTAGTAACACTAGTAAATCCAAAGAAAAGTAAGTGTGAAATCACGTAAAAAAAACATAAATCTCTTGTAAAAAATTACAAGTCAACGATGGCTGCTGAAATGTAATTAAATCTGTTAAAAGTAACCACAGTTTTAATTTCTAACAGATTTATCAATAGCGTCTTTTTTTATAAGCAGTGGAATTTTCAAAGCGTTCTATTTTCCACAAAAAAAAAATCATAATTCTCAAGTCGGCTTCTTAGATTCGGTTTCATTATAGTAATTTATAGACAAAAATTCTAACGAATTCATCAATAGCTTCAAATTTTATTAACTTATCAGTATATCCATTTCAAATACAATGCGTGTATGCTAAAACTATCATAGGTATATCATAGAGGCGGTTGCGCCGCCACATAAGCAGTCGCAAATATATAATCGTACAGTCAACACGTGTTTCCATTCTAATACAGATATCCTTACAACCTTCAACGTGAGTTAGGCCGTATACAATAAATAATACCTACATTAAGCATACTTGGAACCTTTTCATATCGGAGTGAACGAAACTTAGAGACTTGTCTTATATGATTAATTGAGGAAATTCTATATTCCAATTTGCAGTCTACGTCACTAAATGCTAATCGGGTTTAGTCGGTTACACTCGCATATCTAGCCAGACAAGAAATGTGACCAGACTTCGTATAATAGAAGAAGAAAGTTGTATTCCTATATTTTTTGTCGTTGTGTGTGTGACAAAACTGTGACAAGCGTGAAATGTCTTATGATTGGTCATTTCGACATCGGAAAAACTTGGAAGCCACGATTTTATCCGAACGCTGTTCGCGTGTCCGGGTTATCGTAATGAATCGGCGATTTCCCGCCATATTAGATTAATATTTAAGATTCTTTATGTCAAAATATCATTAACTTTGAGAATAATATACGTATACAGCATTCTGATAAAGTCGGGAATGACGAATAAATTCATGTGGCCTGTATAAAACCACTGTATACTGTATTGATATATTTTCAAGATAGGTGTGCTTACATATATTCGATTAAAAAATAAGAACATAACTATATCATGACCATTTATTTGTTTTATTTTGTAATAAAACAGGTAAAAGAATACATATTTAATTTAAACAAGATAACTCTTGTGGGTAAAGCTAGTAGCTGGTATTTGCATCACAGGTGTCCATTACAGATCGGAGACGCGAAGACATAGCCTTCCCATACTTCTGGTGACAATGGCTTTCAACGGCTTCTCTTGATCGCTTATTCCGAGTTACCCATCCTATCTCGGAGAAATTAAGCCCTATACATGATTTCGATGTTGATGGAACCAGTCAATCACAATTCCGGCCGTGTGTATAAACTGCCCTTACCGTGGGCAGCATGCTTTCGTCTAACACAATGACGTAACATCGAGCATTTGCTCTGAGAGGTTGGAACCAGCACACCCACCACAGCAGAGCTCATCCAGCCCCGCCATTATCTTCGTAGCTCTGTCGCATCACATCGCGTTGTTCAGCCGAGATTATCGAAAGACCATGGTGCATTGGTTGCCCTGACGATGGTGATTTACTTATAGCCCCTTCTTCAGCATACCTATTCACTCACAAACTAACAGTACTCCGGTTCATATTGAAAGCGGTTGCTATCATTAGATGTCTGTGGTTTCGCCGCTAATCGAAGGTGGCATTCCGAAAGCTTTGTTAAAGTTAGCAATCTACTTCACGTAATATTATATTTTGCCATTACCATTACACAGCATTGATCTCGCATTGAACATTTTATTTGACAATCCCACTGTCAGATATTTTTTTCAAAGTTAGAGTTTCAATGGTTTCAATACGGAACTAGAGTAACCATGAAGTATTTAATTAACTTTTCCGGTAATCGCTGACTTATCGAAGGATTATCTAAAGTAAAGAAAAAAAAAGGTTACACCTCGAACTTGAATGAGTGGGTGATGAATTGACAGCAGCTGTATTAAACCATAAAATGAGCCGTAAAATAAATTTGATTACTTTGACATATTTCACAAATGAAAGAGACAAATAGATCATATGACAATACGGTACTCTTGTCGGTGACTGTCATAATTCAAAATTCGAAATCTGTTTTTGCAACGTTAGCTGTCCAGCGACAACTCTTTGCCTTTGTTTAATTTGACACGGTCCTAAAGTGCTCAACGTTTTCATGGGCCGACTGTAAATAAATAGAAAATAAAAACGAGTAGGTTATTAGACATCGAATGGCAGCGGGAGTGGGAAGCACGGCCTTGTATGTGATTGGACGAGCGCGCTGCGGCTGACTCGCGCGAGACCGCGTGTATTTCAATTAGGGATATAACTGATAAGTTAATAAAATTTGAAGCTATTGATGAATTCGTTAGAATTTTTGTCTATAAATTACTATAATGAAACCGAATCTAAGAAGCCGACTTGAGAATTATGAGATTTTTTTTGTGGAAAATAGAACGCTTTGAAAATTCCACTGCTTATAAAAAAAGACGCTATTGATAAATCTGTTAGAAATTAAAACTTTCAAATGTCTGTTTCCTTTTTAAATAGACAATACAGGTCTAGTGAAAAAAGATTTTCCACAGGTCAGGCAAACAACGATCTTATGTCAACGTCATAAGCATTTTAACACATAAAGACATTTCTCAATTCACTACTTTATTATTAGTAAAATTAGAATTTAAAAGATAATCTACGCTTAAAGCAAATTTTACAAATCCTACTTTATAAATGCAAAAGTTTGTGAAGAGGGTGCGAGTGGGATATAGTCAGGGCTATCGTTTTTGTGCTTACCAGTTGGCGCCACTGCCGCGTCAGGTCCTGAAGTATGACTGTAAAAGTTTGTTATTACGGGCGTGAAAATAGCGTATTTACCGTAAAAATATCGAGCATGTCACAGTGTTGCACTGCACAAACCCGCTTTTTTCGGAAAAAAGGAAGTCAAGAATTACCGAAAGATAAAATTGTCCCTAAGCAGTGGCATTAATTTTTAGTTCACTCACGGATAATAAGTTAAGTATATAAGTTAGACAGGTCAACTCATATTTGCCATAACTAATATTCAGTTTTGCTAAATATTTGCAACCGCGAAAAAACCCCGGCAAAAGTACGACTTTCATATAGTAGGTACCATTTGACATTTCTTTAGACCTCACGCTACACTAGCGCCTCTAGCGGCGAATTCATGCGCGATAACCCTCATTATGCTAGTTAAGTAGGTACTCTTTCACGCAAAACCTACTTTGCGCATTTTGATGAAATTTCACAGTAATACAGTCAGCAGCAGAAGTAGCTACGCAACCGAAGCGGTCACAATGATCTGCACAAGCTCTTATGTCTATAACAATAGAGCCGTGCTTAGATCATTGGGAACGCGTCAGTTGCTTAGCAACTTTTGCTGCTGACGATACATAGAGCGTACACCTCAGAATAACACAGGCTTGTTTTATCTCGGAAAATTGAATTTTTCCTGCGAGAGAGCGGAAAGGTAACCGAATTCGACGCAGACGATGTCGCGGTAAACAGCTAGTATGTTATGCATAAGTTTACTTAGATTACTTAGCATTTTTTCATCTTGTTGCTATTTTACCTAAGCTTTGGTTATGCTAGGGACGTCCATGCATATTTATTTCAGTGAGACGATCAAGTATCACGTCAAATAATTTTACACCGACCTCACAGTTAATAAAATAAATACATATGCACAGCACACTTCCACATACATACATATGCACAGCACACTTCCACATACATATGCACAGCACACTTCCACATACATATGCACAGCACACTTCCACATACATACATATGCACAGCACACTTCCACATACATATGCACAGCACACTTCCACATACATACATATGCACAGCACACTTCCACATACATATGCACAGCACACTTCCACATACATATGCACAGCACACTTCCACATACATATGCACAGCACACTTCCACATACATATGCACAGCACACTTCCACACACATGGAAAAATACTTAACCTCTAACTTGACTACTAACACCATGGACTTTGGGTTTAAGTAATACAAAATTCACGAAAAATGTGTCCCAGTACAATACGGCATTTTTAACAGAACATACAATGACAATGCAAAGAAAAATTCGTTAAGCAGCTGGACTTGAACCAGCAACCTCGGTAATCCGTACCACCGGTCCCGGTGTACCGTCGGTTTGGTACGGATTACCGAGGTTGCTGGTTCAAGTCCAGCTGCTTAACGAATTTTTCTTTGCATTGTCATTGTATGTTGAATTTCATTCTATGAATGTTTCATAAAAATGAAAACAAAAATAATCAATAAATCGATTATTTTCATTTATTTTTAACAGACTTCAAAAAAAAGAGGAGGTTCTCAATTCGTCGGAATCTTTTTTTTTTATTCGATGACAGCCATATGTCAGCGCTGACGTTCGACCAAACTATAACTATATTTGACGCTCGATTAGTGGTCTTTTTTACACGACTGCCCAAACAAAAAGAGTGTATACTGTTTGAAATTAGTGGTCCTTTGTTTAGGCGTTTTCAAGCGGTAACCCGAAGTCCATGGTGTTTGTAAGTCAATGAAACCCCTCAATATTTTCATTTCAATGTACAATCTCAACACGAAATGAAACTCCCTTGAGAATTAATCATAGTGAAATAAACGGATCACTCACTCACCTATTATAAGTTGAGAGTAGCCCGACATGCTTCGGACTAATCCTAATATCTTATCCGACTATGAATGTAGATCGACTATCGGCTCTCAATGATCTTTATGAAGCTTAGCTAAGAACTATCTCGATTAAACTAGCTTTAGATTAGAAAAAACCGCGTCCAAATCCGTTTAGGAGCTACAATGGCACAGACAGATACACAGATACATCCATACACAGGTCAAACTCTTTTTGTATCGAAAGTTGAAAACTAAGTACAGTCCAGGAAATTAATTGGAGTATATTTTTGCAATTTTCCCCAATTATTTTTTATTTTTAAGGTTTTCCCGTGAATATCAATTATACTTTTAAAATACTCACTGAAACTTGAATACATAGAAAAAAGCCATTCATGTTTCAGTGAGTATTTTAAAAGTATAATAAATTCCTGACCCGCAATAGAAAATTTTCATAGTAAATGTCATAACGATTTTCCTTGTCAAGCAAGGCGATGTCTCTATGACATTTAGGTACTGTGAAAAGGTTCCATGGTGGACCAGGAATTAATTTCCTCGGCTGTACAATCGAACAAATTGGTTTGTAACTTACTGTTAAGTAATCATTATGATAGGACGATTAAGTACTGTGAAAGTGTTATTATTATTTATTTACAAGTTGGTTTTACTATTTGCTTTCACTTGTTCCGGGTGTCTATCCGTCTGTATTGAAATGTTTAATTTATTCATTTATTTTTATTCACAGAAGGAGGCAAATGAGCGAGCGGGTCCCCTGATCGTAAGCGATCACCGCCACCCATGAGAACCAGCAACCCCAAGAGAGTCACTAGTCCGTTGCCGGCCTATAAGGAGGAAAAGGGCATTCTCACTGAAGCGAAACGCAATAGGGGTTGCTTGAAAATCCACTTCCAGACCTGGATTAGATGAAAGTCAGCAAAAAGTAGTAGTCAGAAAAAACCGGCCAAGTGCGAGTCGGACTCGCGCACGATGTAGAAAGATTCTAACGCTTTTCCCCAGTGTTCGGGTCACCTGATCGTAAGCGATCACCGCTACCCATGAGAACCAGCAACCCCAAGAGAGTCACTAGTCCGTTGCCGGCCTATAAGGAGGAAAAGGGATAGAGGAAAGGGGGAGAGGGGGGATCGGGCCTCCGGCACTCTCACTGACCGAACGAATGTCAACAGAGGTTGGATTAGATGACAGTCAACAAAAACTAGTAGTCAGAAAAAAACCGGCCAAGTAAGATTTTAACGCTTTTCCCCAGTGTTTTAAGAAGGCCAGTGTTAGCAGAACCCATACTCCTAATCAAAATGTACGCAGTGTGGGGACAACTTATATTGGTCTTGAAATCTACAGACAGACATAAAAGTTTAGATTTTGAGAATTTCCTGAATGGTTGTGCTAAAAGACCTTCATAACAAATTTCAAGTTTCTAGGACAACTGGAACCTTTTAGGTTTTCGGGATACGGCGATTTGTATGGAAACAGCCTTTTGAATGGCTGTATCTTTTGATTGCGTTAACTTAGAAGGTTGATTTTTTCGCAGCTTTAAGGGGCCGCAGGCAGTATTTGATATTAATTTCAGCATGCTACCTTCACGCGTTCCAGAGAAAAAGGGTCTTGACAGACAGACAGACACACGGACAACAAAGTGATCCTACAAGGGTTCCGTTTTTTCCTTTTGAGGTACGGAACCCTAAAAAGGTATATTTTTTTTATAAAAACCGAATGAAAAGCGCTAAAACGAGCTTAAAAGTTAAAAGCTTCGTGTCAACGCGACGCTCAACGGCGGTAGAATGGTAAAATGGTACCTTTTTAAATACCAAATTTCGCTCGCTCCTTACCTATTCATGGATTTTGTAATTCAAACGTGTGACGGGTTGGCCCTGCGCGCGAGACGTCAATCTACACCAGCAAATAAGTTTACGGAAAGCTCGTCTCGAACAATTTCGCCTGAATAAGGTATACTTAATCGGAATAAAACTTTGTAAACGTAATATGACGGAATGACAGGATGGGCCCTCTCAATCTGAGAAGAAGCCTACGCCCAGCTATGGGGCGTAGAATTGGAAGTGAAGCAATAGTGAGGTAGGTATAAAAAAAGCCAAAATTAACGTGATCATACCTTGCTTGTATTCTGTTTTCAAATCAGATAAGTTATTCACATGGTTCGTATACAATACACATATATACGAGGCTAAACAAAATCTTACAAAAATTAGAAGACTTGAACAAATTATTGCATTAAAGGTAATGGCTGTCGATGCCTATCCCTCGTTGCATAATGCAATGCGTGGGCGCAGACCACTAAGAGCGTGCAGAATAGCTTGCCATTTTCTCAATGTGTCTCTTACCCGTCAGATTAATTAGAACAGGACACATAACAAATAGCGAATTACTTGTGTTACGGAAATTCATGCTAAGTAACGACAACAAAGAATTCTCATACTGTGCCCTTAGTAGTCACGATCGCGTTTGCGTTAAAGTGTCAAATTGTATGAGAATTGTTTAACTCGAACGCGATCGAGACGTATTTCTTGGTCTGGTCGGCGATTACACTAGGCGCCCTGTTTGACACCCGCAACCCAAACGCGATCGAGACGTATTTTTGGTCGTTGATTGCACTAGACGCTCTGACGACATCCTGCTACAAGTTTTGTATGGAGATTGTTTGTCGAACAAAGTTGGGCAACGTTACGCCACATCACCCGACATCGCCAGCGACACGTCGCGACACATTTGGCCCCTAGTGAATTCCTGGCTTTACCACAGAATACATAATAGTACAAGGCTTTACGCTTGTGGCTCTTGGCCACGGGTACAGCGTGTAGATCCGTAATTTGTGAGACATCCTTATTGACCAAGCGAGAGCGAAGCGAGAGAGACTCCGTTTCAATTTGGGCAAAAAATCTGTTGTATGTCCGGCTATTCTAAGAGAAGAAGGTAAGAGATAGGTCGCATTTCTCAACCGATTCTCATGAAATTTTGTGAGCAGGTTCCATAATGACATCGATTGTTTATCGATTAGTTTTTTGAGATTAAAAATAATCAAAACGAAGAATGGTAAAAAAAAGAGCTCGCGAGGTCTATAGATCACAGAGCCACTAATAATAACAGTTTTAAATGATTCGCAAATTGCATTAGACATAATGAATATCGGGATCGGGAGCTCATCAAACCTATTATGGTAATCGCGGTCAATATCCCGTTTTAATTAAGTCTAATTCAACTGTTAATATCTATCTGCAGGTTGGTGCTATCCTCCATACAAAAAGTTGTGATAAATCGATATACATAGCTACTCAACGGGATACTTAGTTAAGGTGCCGATAGACTTGAGAATTCGCTTTTACTGAGCATTACAGCGAATGTTACATGGAAAAATCTCAAAAATGAATAGGAACATTCTCGTGAAACGGCTGTAAATTTGCTTCGAGCTTTTTGCCGTGCCGGCCAATTTTGTCATCGCTCCGCCACCGCCCCGCTCTGTCCAGACTCCCCGTACGCCTGACAAGCGTTTATGGCCGCCTTCCACTACGAGCGGAACGCACTCCAGGGCCCTATTTCATATAACTTGACAAGTAGACAATTTGTCAAAAATGACGGCATATGTCGGGTTGTCATGAAATTTGTTGTTTCATAAAGCCTGACATTTCTATAATTGTGGACACGAAAGAAGTGGTAATTGTCACCTTTTTTTAGAGTGTTTCATAAAAACTTTTAAATGACAAATCTTGTATTAAACACCTGTCGGTAAATCATTGTCAATGATAGGTGAATACCTATCACTAACAGGCAGGACCAAACACCTAGGTATCTACCTACTTATTTTCGGTCACGGGCAAATTAAAATGATAATTTTAGAGAACTGCTTCTACTACTTCGACAAATTGTCAACTGAGTATTGACAACTTTGCGTTTCATAAACGACAACTGTCGGAAAATCTACGACAATTTGTCGAATTTTCGTAGTCACTTAAAAATTTTTGATACGCAAAAATGTCGAATTGTCGTGACAATTTTACACACTTGTCGGATTTTCCGATTACCATTATTTCTTGACAAAAGTTTTATGAAACGTTGAACTGACAACTTGTCCACTTATCACCAGTCACCTGTCGCTGACAATTGTAAGTTAGAGAAATAGGGCCCAGTTAACTCACAATAGTGAACTGCATGACAAGTGCTTCAACTGAATATGAGCGTAGCGCGCTACACGTGTAAGAAGAGTCACAAAAGTGGCTACAGAGCTAAACGGACTCCGTACGGTCTACGGTACTCACGGATTCCCTCCGCTTGACTAGCAACACTGATCGAGTTAGTTACTTAAAATGGGTCCGCTTTGTCATGACGTCGCGCCTAACTATCGCGCATCACTATACTTCGTTTTTATCTGCATTAGAAAAAAGATAAACAACAATGACCAGTCTTTTCAACAAAAACTACTTTTTCAAAATAAGTTACGGAAAGGACATAACGGATACTTATTTTTAACAAGTGTTTTTTAATAAAATGACATGTCGAGGTTGTTCACCGTCTTTCTATGCTGAAAAAAAAACGAGGTATAGTTTTGAACAGGCTCCGCTCATCTGTTTCATGATTTCATCTGCACCATCTCATTTCCCACCTTGCTCGCTCCACTAAACCCGCTGCTGGCACTGAGAGGTAAATTCTGACTATCGTTTCTGCTTAACACTTGTTTGTTCAGTGGAATAAGGCTAATAGAACGATTGCGAAAATTTGCGTTGCGATGTGTGGATGTATGCTTAGCTCTGTTCGTCATTTATTTCGACAAATTAAAATCTGTCTTCTATTACAAGTGAATTCTTTATTTATAGTCCATCGGCACCTTTAGGTTATACACACCCTGTTAAGTTGTAAAAGCTGACAACACTGCGACTCGCGAGGCCAAGCTCCTTAAAGCGGCTTGTAAGCGACTCCAATTCGAACCGCCCGGACTAAATAAAAAGCATAACACGTTTCTTATTCGTAAATCATCACTACTCAACAACAATAAAAAATCTACTTAATATTGAATGTAGCTGTTTTACCTTCTTCATCTTCCTCCATTAATGGCGGTTTCTAGGGCTTGTACCAATGCCAGTATGCAATGCAAGTTTGTGATCGAGTAATAATATAAGCAATTTAACTAAATAAGCCCCTCCTTCGATATCGGGTTTTTAACCAACAGCCAAGGATGTCTCCATAAGTCTTGGCCAAGAATCATTGACCTATGCTGTACCCACCGCTGGATGGATTCAAAAGGGAACCGCAACTCTTGGGCGCACAAGGAGGTAACTCGATATGTATCTCTGTTATACCTTGAAAAAATTTATGAAAAAGCGGAAAAAGCCCAAAGCACATGTCAAAATTGCCAGGAATGATCATAAATAATACAGATTTTAATGTTTTTTTTTTACGTAATAATTTAAGGTTTTATAAGATTTAAATTAATTGATAATGTCATTGATGTACCAAAAATGTTTAAAAGTCGATGGATAATGTCAAATAATATACAGAAAGAAATGTATGTGTAATGTAAATAAATTAATTAAAAACTAAATTAAATCTAAATAAGGCCCCCGTGGCATAGTGCCCAAAAGGCTGGCAGCGTTGCCTCGCTGAATAGCGATGCTGATTCTTTGAGAGAGAAAACTGCCAGCCTTTTGGGCACTATGCCACGGGGGCCTTATTTAGATTTAATTTAGTTTTAAGTTGTAGTTTATTTAGTTTAAGCTTAGATTTAATGTCATTGTAAATTAAAAACTTCGAGTACCTACCTAATAGAGTAGTCGAGTTTAAAAAAATTTGCCCAGATATTCCGACAGATCTTACAGTTATAAGGTCACAAGATGAACTGCGTCCAATGGGTAACTACAAGTAGGTAAGACCCGTACCCTGTTATTCATAAACCTATTTTAACTAAAATGCCCTTAAAGTTCGTTTGTACTTTTCTGTCACATTGACATTTCCGTTAGTAAGAAGAAGACAAAACCTATTTTAGCTAATGGAGGCCTGAGTGACGTTTATGAATAAGGCCTTTATTGTATACCTAACCTATTCAAGCCATCGCCGTCAATTGATGGGTCACCTTTGTTGATATTTTTTTTTAAATATGTGGTCAAGATGGAGCACACTTGCCTAGAAAATGCCCATTTAGGTACATTTAAGTAGGATTGTAGTGTCCAGGGAACACAGACTCAGGTAGAAAATTTCACTGTCATTCATTCCCCTCCTTGTTCTCTCCGGGGCTTAGAGTTTGCCATAGCAATTCCTGTCCACTTCTAAATCCTCTAAGGCGTCGCCTGCGCACACAGCCGCGAGCCACGTGCACGCACACTCGCATACGAGATAAGAGGGGCTATTGACCCCGCGGGGAAATGCCCACTGAAATTACTACTAGAAAGCAGACTGAAAGCAGAGTCATTAATGCAGTTAAATTATAATAGATTCGTTTTGAAGTGCATGCGTGCTTTGGGTTACTCGTAGCTTTCGATCAGTTTGTTTCAACTTCAGTTTTATTCATACCTTTTCTTTTTATTTATTGAGTTCTGAAATTATTAAAATAACAATGTACAACCATAACTGTAAGAACGATGAATAATCAAACTCCTAATCATAATCATGAAATAGTGTTTTTATTTAATATGATGAAACTTGACAAAAGGCTTATTAATTATGGATGGGAATGGGATAGAATTTACATATTATGTACATATTATTAAAAATCTATTTTTAACATGAAAGTAAACTATACAATATGGTAGAAAACTCTTTCCCACGGGCCAAGCAAAAATCAACCTTATGCCAATATCATAAACATTTTGACACAAGAGTTTCTCACTTTAACTCTAACTATACCGTTTTAGCTTCAATCATATTGAAATAAAAATAAACAGATCACTCACGTATGTCAGTCGAGTATAGTATGAGTGATCCATTTATAAAAACCTATTCAAAACTATTAAATCATATTTTGTTTTATAATTTCAAACCAAAAACTGAACTCATTTGTTCATCAATATTAGTTTCGTTCGGACGAAGCTAAGATCTTGAATGGGGTGAAAGTGACTCCAACGCTTCCTGTCGCGAAGAAAGTTGGCTCACGCGGCAGGCGGCAGGCACGACGCCATCGAGCCCTAGGTGAAAGACTAAAACTGAGCAGATACGATATTACTATTATTACATTATCAAATAAATATCCATACTTACTTACTAGCTGTAGTACATTGTGGAAAGGAAACGAGCAAACATGTCCTGGCGGAGTGCATCATGTACGCAGCAGCGCGTTTTGAGACATTAGGTAGGGATGAGTTAGGAGAGGATGAACTAAGGGATATCAACCTCAAAGATGTCCTTATGTTGAGCAGGAGAACGGGGAGATTCGAGGGAGAATGCTGCGTGAGAGCGCCGCTGGGGCAGTAACCGTCGGCTCCAACCACGGGGAACTGGGCTGACTGAACGCACAGCGCTATCGACAGGCCGTCTGATCCCCACACATCATCATCACACTTACTAGCTGGGCGCAGTGACCCGAAGTGGGTCTCCGATAACAGACTACGCCATGCCTTGCGGTCTTGGGCCAGCTCTTGCCAGCCATCGACCCCGAGGTCCGAAAGATCCTTTTGTCCTTCGTCTTTCCAGCGGTACCTGGCCGCCCAACTGGCCTACGACCGCTCGGTCGTCCCAAGTACGCCCTCTTCACGGCTCGATTCTCTCCCAACCTCTCCACGTGTACAAGCCATCGGAGCGTGGACGCGTTAGTCTCCAATAATATTTGGAGGAAGAACCTCGAAAGTGAAGGCCTAGTGTCCAAATATCAATAAAGACATCTTTTTTTTAACCTCACCAAAAATGAGTGGGGTTTTTGCTACGAATAATAATATCTAAGGAGCTCAAAAAATGGCTCCACCACATAGGTACCATGATAGGCGTGGAAAAATATACAAACTTCGCGCATGAGACAGGCGTGACATTCGTGACGTGCGGCCTTGTGTCACGAGAGTTTCGATTGTGAATATGTTTATGTTTTGCGCAATTTAATATTTTGAAAATATGCCATCGTGTGTCGTGAAGTGATGTAAAAACCATACGGATATGATATGAAATACACTCTGAGCTAAATCGCGGACAAACCGACGGATGGACATGGCGAAAATGCTGTTCCTTGCTGTCTACGGAACCCTAAAAATACGGTTACCATTTCGCGTCTGCGCATTTTACTCTCAAGCCTTACCCTAGCTAGGCAATGGCCATGATACACATCTCACGTTCTGCAAAACGGAAAGTTAAGAGACTTTGTATAATTTGACGTTGATCAAAGTTGGTTAGCAAATAATTGTTGAAACGCATCGCGAGGTATTAGTGTAACTACTGAAAGATGACATCTCATCTTTCAGTAGTCACACTAGTTACACTGGGTCATCACCCAACAAAAATCTCGAGTTGGCAATACTTTGTGTACAAGAGGTAAATGTTTAATACTTACTTACAAATTTAAATATATACAGATTGAAAAACGAAAAACTAGATTTAAAAATTAACATTATAGATAGAAAATTTGCCCCAGATCGCTGCCTGTTGGTAGCATGCCCAGAAGGCTGGCAACATTGCCACGTTGGATGACGATGCTGATCCTCTGTGCTAAATATGACCCTGCCTTCTGGTCACGCGTTAACTCCACCAGCCGTTTGGAGCATTCTTTGAAGACTCTGTGGGCGCTTTAGAGGTTAATAGTTATGATAGGTAAGTCATTTTCACTTTCACAAGACGAATTAAAAAAACGCCTACACACAATTTATAATCATTGGTAGGTACCTGTGTCGTATCGGGAGGTGAAAGAACTTGCATTGGAAAGAACGGACTGGAGACAACTGCATCGACAAGAGTAGCACTCTTAAATAAGATGATGATGATGAGGTACCTACACACTTCTATTGTGAATGTCGAGGGTCCTCCCGTGTCATTCCACGGCGAATTATAAAAGCGCCTACACGTAATTTCATACAGTTTGCTCTACGTTTTTGTTTTATACGACACGGAAGGCAAACAAGCAAGTAAGTCATTTGATGGTAAGTGATCACCACTGCTCATAGACGCCCACATCCCCGGAGGTTTGCAAATGCATTGCCAACCTAGAGAGGTAAGATGAAATGCCTCTGGTGCCCGTAAAATACCTCGACGAATTATAAAAGCTCCTGCTTAAGTACACACAATTTCATACAATTTGCTCTCTTAACGTGTCATGTCATGTCAACGATCCTCCAGTGCCATTTCACGATGGGATTTTATATCGCCTATTCAATGTGATATGATTGCTATTTATTATCTCACTATTATGGGTTTATGAAGTCTCCTGTGGCCCGAGTTCAGAAATAACATCATCATCACACCAAACTTTAGAGTTACACTCTTGTCGGTGGAGTTTCTTCCAATCATCTCTCCTATGAGCCAGTTCCTTGACCTCCTGATACGACACGACACCGGCCTTCTCCTTCTGAGAAATAACACCTGTGAAAATTACATTTTTTTTTTTGGAAAATCTGGCACTTGTACGAACACGAGTTTTCACCAGAATCGAGTAAGTAGTAACGTTTCCTTTCATATAAAATTTTAGTACCAAATACGCTCACGGGCTCTGTTCCAAACATCATACAATTTTTCAATTGTTACTCGATCCTGGTGAAAATTCGTGCTCGAGGTACCGTCCGTCGTTCCATCGTACGGCCGTACTCCGACGCTACTGCAAATGACAACCAACTGCTCTCCCCAGTCTCGGCTATTTAAAATAATTGAGTGGTAAATAATTAAATTTGCATCGAAACGAGTAATTGAAGGTTCGTTTTGGTACGAGCCGTTATATTGTCGCTGCAAACAAAGCGTGAATATATTGGGACGCACGTTAATTATAAGCATGTTTAATTAAATCAAACAATGAGACGCAATAAAGTAGGGGACCTACTTGTTATTTACCAACCAACACTTATAGTTTCATGCAGAACCTACCTACTTTCAGGAATTGTCCAAAAACAAAACACTATGACATTTATAAAAACAATCGATCAGCTAAGTATGTTTCCGATTACACTCCGAAATACTAAAGAGCATAAAATATGCTTAATCTCCGTGGAAGATATTCGTTCTTTCGTATTCCGAGGCCTTTACTCCGCGCGGGCCGAAGTACTATAAATTAATCAATGGACCACTTTATTTTAATTGAGTAATGTAGATTCTTTTCGGTGTGTGTCATTGCCACGGGTCGCAGTCAAGTGTAGGGATAATACAAAGCATTACGAGTGAGCTCAATCACGATTGGATTTCTCTAAGGCCTTCCACAAATTATACTTACATACTTAATGCTACTCAAATCTTGCAAATGAATTTTACCGACTGTGATGAAATTTGGCATGTACTTATGAAGTCCGATGCCAATGCAATAAATAATTAGCAGTGAAATTTTGATGGTCCGGTCAGGATCGTCTCCGCAGGAGGCAACTTCAATGGTTAATGTCATCGGCTTGAAATTTTGTATGGATATGTAGTTGGATGACAATACTTCTATTAAAAACAATTTTTTTAACGTGAGATATTTTTATTGCATAAAACTTAAATGCATAATAAAGAATAATAAAAACAAATAATCTAAATTGAAATATCTAAATGTAAATAAAAAAAATAAAAAAACCACCCCGCAACATTCCTGGCGCAAGGTGCCCAACACGCTTGCTGCGTGCCGCGCTGAACGGCGGGACGGCCTTTGGACCAAGAACGATTCGGAGCAAGAGTCAAAGCCCCAGTCAATTTTTAACTGTGATTTTTATTTTAATATTGTGCGGTGGGTATTGTATTGTAAACCTATTAAACCTAACAAAAACTTCGGCGAGGTAACAATGTATTTTCGTGCAGCCAAAAATGACAATAACGTGTTGGCTTTCGTGTTGATTTTGCTGTAAATAACGAACATTAGCCGTAACAGGCGTATTAATTAAATGCTCGTAACACTATCTTTTAACAGTTAAATATTATTTTGAATAAATAATGAATAAATCGCGATCATTTTCAACCGAATACAAAAAAGGAGGAAGTTTTCAAATAACCTTTATGTTTAGCTATGTTGCGGTAATATTTTTTATCCAACATCCCAGTTACAAATTTTTATTTAAAATATACTTTTAAATTTCAAAGCAAAACAATCTAGATTCTATATACATATCGAGGGGTGAAAGGCTATTTGTTTCAAGCGACATTTTGTGAACTTTACAGGAGAGCCGTTTAAAGTTTAAAATTTTCGAAAAAAAAATCTTTAAAAAAAAGTACTTGTCATATTTCAATGACGATAACTTCTCTAGTCATCAAAAAAATTCCTGGGAAATTATGATTTATCATTTATTAATTAAATTACCAGAGGTTCTTAGATTCTTGTCGCTTCATTCATAACTTGCTATATCGACTTTATTCCAGAGTAAGGAAAAATGATTGAAGCGCCAACAGTCTCATCAATCAACAGAAGGCAAAATGGTTTAAGTGACTTTATAGTGCATATATAGAGAAAAGCAATAAGATTTAGCCGACGTTGATCAAGGATAATGATGATATTCTATTTTGTATTAACTGCCATTTGGTATAAATTCAAGTCATTTCGTATAAGGCAAATTGACTGAAGTAACGATCAGCTTTCATTATTAGCTGTTTGATGTCCCATGCCTAAAGAATATTTTATAACGGTTGGTTGTTAATACAAAAAAGACAAACATTTTGTAAGTTTAAAAGTAATAGAAACAATAATCTTATTATTTGAAGCAATTAAGGAACCAAATAAGTTTAACTAATCTTTTATTTAGGTTACTACACCGTTAATTATTACTACCTTATGTAAAAGAAGTAGTATTATTCTTAAATGAATGAATGAATGTATTTAAAATAGCAAAAAGTGCCTTTCCTCGAAATACTAGAAATCCTGGGAGGTTTGTAAACGGACGCGCTCCAAGGACATCCTTCGAGAAATTTGTAAGAAAAAGCAGTCTAAGCGCCATATAAAGTGCTGACAGTTGCAGCGTAGAGAATTCAACCGACCTGCTTTGAGGAATTTTGTACAGGACAAATTGCTTGAAGCGACATTATGCGGTATTATTAGTGGAAGTCGAAATGTATTAAGCGGCTTTGCAACATAAAACAGCAGTGGGCGAAAGTGCTTGAACCGCCATACAATCGAAATTTTGTATAAGGAAAAATAGCTAAAGCTCCGATTCTCAATACTTGTGTATGCTTTAAGTAAAGTACTTTAAAAAAGAAACAGTTTTCATGTCGGATAATACATCATGTGTCAGAAATATACCCTAAAATTCTAATGTTTCAAGCGCCACAAAAGTGCTCAGATTTGCATGAAACCTAGCTCATCCGACGCAGAAAAATTTCCTGATTCCGAATATATGTATAACTCAATATCGCCAAAAGTGTCGCTTAAAACAAATAGCCTTTCACCCCTCGAATGGAAGCTGTGAATAGCGAAAGTTAAATAAATGTACTTGAAGATTTGTTTGCCTAATTCGTTCAGCCAATATTTATGTAATTTTTAAAACACAAATTTTCAACGCTGCTTTTTGTTCCCTAATAATAATATGTATTGGCCGAGCGAACCAAGTGAGCGAAGCGTCTCAGTTCCGGCTTGGACACAATTTATTTCGTGTGTCCGCCCTTCTGTCCCGCTGTTTTTCTCTACAGGTCACATTTCCCAACCGATTCCCGCGAAATTTTGAAAGCAGATTCCCTAATTACTTTGTTTTTTTTCTGTCTATTCGTTTTCGGAAAAAAATAAAGAAAATAAAATACGAAAAAAAATGAAAAAATTACCCGATCTTCGTGAAATTTTGTGATCAGCTTCGATGATTATATAGGATATTCTTGGCCCATTCGTTTTCAGGAAATTAAAAAAAAGTGTTCAAAAATGAGGTCGCGAGGTCCACAACTCACAGAGCCACTAGTTTAGCTATATTTATACGTAGGTATGATTATGTACAACTGCAGTTCTCGCAAGCATATAAGACAGTTGAACGCTCCAATTGCGCAGGACACTGGCTCCAGCTTCATGAATCCATTATGCAAACAAGAAGCTGAAAGCCCTGGAGCAGACAGCGCACACACCGGTCCCCATTTGTCGCATGCATTTATTTCATATCCGACTAGAAACAGACGCATTGAGAAACGCCGAATCCTGAAGCTGACAGTATATAAACAAGATTCGTTTTCGAAGCTGAAACACTAAATTATTTCATTAAACGTTAGCTTTTAATTTACCCAAATGGCATATGAATATCGCGCAGTCTACACAGTTCGAGATTTATGGAGATTGTTTTAGTTTGGGCATGCAATACAATATGTGTGTACTTAAATTGTTAGCCCGTAGTCTATACGAGTACTTATATACTTATTGTTGGCGCTTGTGCCTTGATTGCAGGGAGACTGAACCTACTCTTTGTTAGAGGTTGCAAACCTTCCTAGTTTATAGTTACTATATTATGTTGTGCTATATTGTTCAATGTTCAACACTTATGGCTCTAACTCTAATCTCTAATACTCTTAAAGCATGTAGTGTATTTTGTTCTTGTCGCTAAGTTTACCCTTAATACCCTTATTTTGATTTTTTTAATAAGGCCCCATTAATTGGAACATACTACCACTGAATCAAAGGAATACATACCCGACAAAGGATATTTTTGAAGCGTCGCATTTTAAATAAACACAATTGATATTGAGCCATATTATCCAGATGCTAAGATTGAATTTCCAATTAAGTGTTTGTGGTCGTTAAATCGCCTTTGCCTTATTAAGGGTTAATAGTAGTCCCTTACACTGGGCTTGTTAAAACTAGTCAAAGTATGTACAGTCGAGTTCTCCAATATCTGTACAGCCAAGGGTTCATAAATATCTAAACACGGACCTTATGTAACTGGCAATAAGGTCGGTGTTTAGATATTTTTGAACTGTTGACTGTATAGATATTGGAGAACTCGACTGTATAAGGAGTCAGGTACTAGCCCCAATGGTGCTAATGTGACAGACTTTAGGTAGGCTCAGCCTAGGCACTCACGAACGCATGTAAATATTTTTACATAATTCAACCCTGTCTCGTATAATTGCGATGCAGACGGTAAATTCATAGATGCAGTACTTAGAGAGGCAACAAACTCGATTTATTCACTTCTGGTACTCTGAATACATCAATACATGGTCGGTTTGACGTTACCGGCGTCATACATATCCAATCGTCCAGGATGTAGCTCTTCTAGATGATTTTATGATGTGTACTTTACATTTTTACTGAGTAAATTATTAATTAATTCAATCAGCCGTGCAAAAATTACGTGCGTAAGAAAGTTTTCCGTAAACAATTTACTAATTGTACCTATGTGTAATATGTGGTAATTGTTTTTAGTTCATAAATTTTATATATACTCAAGAGTAAAAAAAATGGACAATTCCATACAAAGCGACCCGTTTTTTTTTTGCACCTGAGTGTAATTAAATAACACCCCATTGTATGTGTACATTGAAATATAATTATTGATAAATACACCGCAGATGTAGGTACCTAGCCGTGCGCATGAAGAGCGTGGTGTCGGTGCCCCCCCTCCCCCCGCCGACCAAAATTCCCCCCCATATTTTCCGAATTGTGGGTAGCAAGGGTCGACAAAATACAACGACGTACTGTTTTTCCGAACCGCTAAATATGCTGGTGATATTCAGAGTTGCTTATGTATGTTATGTATTGTGCTGTACCTACTTTCCGACTGCAACCTTTAACGAAGTCCATTCTGTAAACTAGTGACGCACGGCCCATCAATACGATGTACACAACTGAATTTAAATGTTTACCAAATGATATCCTGTCGCTGCAAGTTTGTATTGACACGCATCCATTAGCGCTTTGTACCACCAGTGCCCTAAGCATGACTTGTCGAATCCTGCGTTATGTTACGGTTTCGAGATCGAGAAATCTCATACTAAGTTTTAGTTCCAAATACGCTGACGGGCGGGCGCTGTTCCAAACGTCATACAAACTCGTTATAGTTTACTATTCGATTTTACGTGACGCAGGATTCGACGAGTCGTGCTTAGGGCACAGAGGGTCAAGCACGACTTTACGAATGCTGCGTCACGTAAAATCTAATAGTAAACGTTGTCGAGTTTGTATGGCGTTTGGAACAGCGCCCGCCCGTGAGCGTATTTGGAACTAAAATTTAGTATGAGGTTTCTCGATCTCGATACGATAACCGTAACGTTACGCAGCATCCGTAAAGTCATGCTCGACCCTCTGGGCTCAGGACTTCGCAAAAGTATTTTCATGAAAGCAGTTCGGAGGGAAAAATCGACTTTAAACATTAAGACGCGCCACGCACCTCTTTAGCGCTGACAAAATGAGGCCTTCACTCATTAGCTGTCATTAGACTGACATGTCAAACTTCAAGGGAATGTACCATCTGGATAATGAGTATATTATTTACTTACGTGTGGAATGTGATTCCTTGTGCTTTGTTTTTCTTTTGTGTGTTATTTGTACAGTTCATAAATGTGCACGACGTCATTTTGAGCCGTTGAAACTGTTGTAATTTGACAAGTCACTAGGTGTCACCCGCGCGGCGGCCGTTGGCGACTAAGTCACCGAGTAACCTAATCACCTATATTGCTTGTCCGCGCGCTGTGAAAGGGTGGCGTATCCGTCACTATTTGGTACATCAATGGCTATGATATTATCATAGCTATTAAAATGGTTCCTTAAAGTAAAACAAAATGGGAAGCTTGTTTGAGTTTGATTAACGAGCGCTAATTTAAATTAGTATTTCTAAAGAAAATGCAAGTTTTAATTGAAATCCTAGACTTTTCTAAGACAAATTTAGTAAGTTCATCAATAAAAGCTTCCTTCTTTAGTATTGCATGCATTTAATTAATTAAAACAATTTAAAATAGGTTGATTTTCTTTTTCAATAACTTTTTAATTTTGCATATCGTTAGGTGAAGAAGGCTACGATTGCTGTAATAGACTGGGCTAGCACGAAGCGCGAGTTTTCGAATCTTGCGTAATGTTACGTTACCGTATCTAAATCGAGAAACCTCATACTGAATTTTAGTTCCAAATACGTTCACGGGCGGGCGCTGTTCCAAACGTCATACGAATTTCTCGATAAAGTCACCACTCGATTACGTTACGCAGGATTCGAAAACTCATGCTTGACCCTCAGCTCACAGAGCCACTGTAATAGGTATTTTATTTAGCAGTGTGTGTTGTCATTGTTGTGGACGGAGTCATGTAGAGATCACAGAGTAGTGACCCGCCATAAAATGAAGATTGCTCTAGACAGCCCTCAAGTTTTCAGGCTTCGAAGTGGTTCAGAAGCTCGAACATTAAGCTCAGGGTTATTCTAAGTCGCTTGTCTCTTCGAGAAATAAAGGAATGTCTTCATAGAGGAAAATATCCTATCTACAATATTTAAGGTACTTCCCCTCTATGTGGCATAGCCGTGGGACATCCTGTATACCTACGTGGCTGCGAAGAGACAAATATCAATCATCTCTCATAATATCTCATGGGAGATATAGTACCTTTGCGGAACCTTTTCACAATCAACTAAACAAACATTTCTTTTTCAGGTGTAGGATGTCAACGTGGGATTTGCAGCCAAAGGGTTCCACGGTGGTGGGCGAAGTTTTTTTGACTCTACATCGAATAACGATTTCATGTTACGGTTATTTCACTAATTAGATTCAGTTAGTTCTTAAATATACAAGAAGACGTACAGAGGGTTGAGCACGACTTTTCGAATCCTGCGTCACGTAAAACCGAATAGTAAACGTTGTCGAGTTTGTATGACGTTTGGAACTAAAATTTAGTATGAGGTTTCTCGATCTCGATACGATAACCGTAACGTTACGCGGGATTCGACAAGTCGCGCTCGACCCTCTTTAAGCACATGAGTGACGTCTTGAGTTTTACATCCACATTGCCCCGTGAATATAAAAGGCCCCAGTTCATTAAAGTCTAAGGATAATACTGAATTGATTAAAAAAGACAATTTAATGTAAATAAAGTATTTCTTCCTTAATTAGGATAAAATAAATCATTATACGTATTTAATTAAATGTAAATTTGTTGAATTATCAGGTAGCCCGCCCCGGGGGTAAGGCTCCACACGGTCCGCCCCTGATTTTAAAATTGTAAACAAGTTGCAAGTTCAATATCCTTTAGAAGAAAATTACGGCAGTTTCAACGCTTCCATAGTCATTCTCTTTTCGAGCAAAGTTTCTGTCATAACTAAGACATCAATTAAAACATGGTTACAATCCTTCTATTGTTACCAATTATTTCAGTCATTTATTTTAATTGATAATTGAGGTTCTGTTATACTTATTCTTTATGGTTATGAAAAATCTCGTTTAGTGTTTTTTTTTAATTCTGTTAGTAACAGTTCATTTGTGAACTTACATAAATATAGATTGCAACCGTTTTTTATACGATAAGGACGGCATACGAGCAAGTGGGTCACCTGATGGTAATTGATCACCACTGCCCATTGACGCAGAATCTAGAGAGCTAAGATGAAATGCCTCTTGTGCCCTTAATTACACCGGCTAAAGCATTGTAACGTAACTAATTTGCCTGTTTATTTATTTTTTCTTTTATAGCCCAGGTAGCGCCTTAAAAAAAATTATGAACATTCTAAACATGTCTCAATTAATGTCTAAAGTATAAAAAAAGGTTTTTAGAGTTGACCTTCTTTGCTCGTTAACTTCGAACACGGATCGACATAGCGCACTTAGCGACAGACAACAGACAATCGAGCATCGCATTGGTAAGCTAGCAGTTGCCCATATGTACACGACAAACGGTTTAATTTTAGACATGCAAAACTGATAACGCGACAAAGTTGAAGAAAACGTCTGGCCGCTTGATTGATCGCTTCCGGAATAATGCATAGAGCTTTGAACATTGAAATGGATTCGTTAGTGCGTATGAATGAGGTGAGGGATTATTCAGGTGGTGGGGGGCATTCACCCGCCGGTCTGTGACCTGCCAGCTGATCGCGCGACGACTAATCACTACCAGCTGACCCCGCTCGACAATAAGCAAAGTAACGAAAAGCATAATTTAATAGTGTGTTTTTATAATGCTTTTTGGTGTACTTTATTAACAAAGGCATGAGAACTATAAGAAACGAGCCGAAGCTACAGATAGTTGATTATAGTTACGCTACTCGACGGTAGATGGCGCTGTAATAAACAACGTGTGGGACGGAAAATGCAATGGCGTAGCGTGACCGTGCAGCCGCCCGGCGCGGAATGAAATTTTGCCGCCCCAACTACGCTACGCCACTGGGAAAAGGGAAAACACGGGGAAAACAACCTTTTTACTAAGGCTGACAACGTCGCCCAAACGTCGGCTACATTCAAAATGACATCTAACTTATTTTGTTTTTGACTATTTCGACGTTGATTTGCTACTACTATTTTTTTCTAAATTGCTGTTTTACATGTTTTTTCGTCACCATAAAGTGCATGCACTTATTTAAACGGTTTTTGGTATCCACAAGCAAAGATGCCTGAGAAGCATGGGCCGGCCACGAGCTACGGCGAGCGCGCGCACAAGCGCATGCAGCTGGTGTACGCGCAACAGACGCGCGAGCGCCAGTACTTCATGCAGGAGCTGCAGGAACTGCGCAGACAAAGGTACAGACAAATCATGAGAACCTTGACAGACCTCGTGGGCCCTACGTGGTACCAAGTACTAAGCGTGCCGCAGCGCGAAGCCCTCGACTCCTTAGAATTTGGCATTTACCAAGATCTACTCGAAGGGCGTCCCACGAAAACGTCCGCGATAATGCGAAAACTTGGTCTTTATCCGCGACCAACCACAACAGAGTTGATAAACTGCAATTACGCCGGCCGCGACGATCCGAAAGCTATGCTTGCCGAACTATATCTTATAACTTATGGCCACCCCATCGGGGGAAAATGCCACTCATACAACCTCAACGCAAGACTGATGTTGTCTGCTATACTTTATTTAGGTCTTAAAAACCTAATCGAATTGCTACGCGAAAGATTTAAGCCCGATCCGCAACCACGAGTCAAGCAGAACAAGGTTAAGGCTAAGCCGGAGCCACCATTAGCGTCTCCATACCTACAAAAAATGGTCGCGGTACTGTACGATCCACCCAGGCCGAAGAGAGGGAAGCCTCCACCTCTACCAACCAACTTGGAAGACCTGAATGAGCCCTTCGAGGAAGACCCGCCAGTAACGAAGCCGCCACCTCTGCCGCCACCACCTCCGCCGCCTAAGAAGAGACTGGCGCGCTCGTTTTGCGACAAAGTGGCCGGCATCATGCCTATAGAACCCTTCTCCGAAGTGACCGCCGTCGCGATCAAGACCACGACCCGCACGAGCACGCGGAGACAGCGCGGAGACAAACTGTGCATGACAGAAGTTAAGAAGACCTACGGCATATGTATGACACGTCCGAAAAAAGGTAGCAGGAGAAAAAAACTGACGGCCCCGTCAACAGGTATCCAGAACACGCAATACCTGATACAAGGAGTCTTTACAATCGGCGGAAAAACTGTGTTTGTCCTATCCAACGTTTCCATTTTACCCGCGGAAGGCGAGCTTATACACGGCGGATTCAGATATATACACGGAGAAGTCATAAATATACATAACGGGTACCGGGGCTACACGCCGGCCCCGAAGCCAGACCCTTGCGACTGCACGAAGGTATGGCAAGACACAGTGTTCAGGTACGTGAAACAAAACAAATGTCAGTGTGGTCACTTCTACGATTACGGCAACGAAGGCACCTTTCCACCCGAAGAGCTGCCATATTTTACGAAGCCTACGCCGAACGCTCCGTTCCAGTTTAATTACCACACAATTTACGATATTGATGAGAAAAGTTTGTTGGTCGAGAAGGAATTCAAGAGGGTCTGGGATACGGACAGCGTGATCGGCCCCAAAAACCCGCTGAACAAGGATAAGAAGAAAATAAAAAAGAAAAGATCGTCGAAGAGTTGTCTGGGCGATCGGCCGAAGCCGGAGGACTATCTGAAGTGCGCGCTGCGGCAGGTGCGGCGCGTGAACGTCGCGGCGAAGCTGCCCGACGTGCACCGCGTGCCCGAGCTGCGCGAGTGGATGCGGCGGCGCATCCACGGCCCGTACAGCCCCACCGAGCGCCGCGAGTACCTGCGCCGCAGCAATGCCTTCTTCCAGCTCTTCACCACGCTCGCCGCCAACGGGTTCGGCCACGTCGCCACCAAGCCGAACCCCCTTTTCGCAGGCGAAACCAACTGGATCCACAAATTGGACCTCAAAGAGAAATTTAGAGAGTACACCATGAAGTACAGGCTAGACCTGTTTCGGTCGTTCGCCAACTTGAATAATATGCTGTGGCCCACCATGTACCCAATTGCGTTCCCGGATAAAAAGTTTCGAGAAATATACTTTTCATATTTGCATGCGAGGGTAGAAGATTTGCAGCTGATGCACCCGTACAATACCATGGAGACGAATGAGCGTGCGTTCAGGATGGCGCGACGCCGCATCATCTGCCTGCCCGCGGGCATCGAGCCCGAGGAATGACGCGGCCGAGACGCACGCGCGCCAGAATGCGCTAACGCTCGCTACGCTTTACTATCTAACGTTAGGACACCGCCATGTTTCCAGTGAATGTTTTAAGAAGTAGATTTTTAAATTCAAACTCCATAAAGCTCCTTCCAATCTGTGACCAGGCGGTCTAGGCGTTATGGGGGTAGAGCTTTGAAGATAACATTACTGAAATGTACAGCCGTCAATTTCTAACCATTGTGGACGGACCGCGACTTTGATCATGATTGCCAATTGCAAATTGTTTAATGTTCAAATATAAAAGAGATTTTCAAGTTTGAATACTTTATTTCCTTTTTCTATTACTAGACACAAAGAAAAACATCATAGACACGACAGCTTTCCATGTACTTTAAAGTGACATTTCAAACATACATTTATTATAAAATAACATTGAAGAATACATAATTCATAATTTAATGTGATAATAAGTTTAAACGTTTATGTTCTGTAGAGAGCAACTAGGTTGTCTCGTGCGCCCGTTGGGTGCGCGGCGGGCGCGACCCTAGAGTGAACGCAAAACAGGAGTCTATATACGACAGCCGTGGGTAAATATCACTCGTTAAGCAGACGAGCTTACTGCGAAAGGTAGACAATTTGTACCACTGACTTGAGTCCTTCGAAATCATATAATGCGAAACTGATTTGATCATACCGGTGATTTTTTCAGGATTCATTTGTAATGAATCCTTATTTTATGAAAAATCGAACCATGTCATGGTCGTATTATAATACTCCGAAGGTATTAAAATATTTTTCTTTTTTAGGTACTAATTTAATATGTCATCTAATACAAATACAGTAACTTATCCTAAAAATATTATGATACAAGACTTACATTAGCATAGTTAAAAATAAACTTTTAACGTTATAATGTAATTACAAACGCTACAATCGTAGTGGGTGTGTGGTACTACAACTACATTCTAACGGATATTCAATCTTCTTTGGTATCAATGTTGCAGAACAAAACATAACAGGCCGCCTAGCGCGAGCTTCGACCGGCTGAGAAGAATACTGATACGAAATCAAATGTTAATGTCATTAAAGCATCTCTTCATTAAACCTAACGAAACAACTTTTAACAAAGTACAAAGAAAATGGCAAAACGAAACATGATAAAGTAAATACGGTTCTAAATATAAATACACTGATTTTAGTAAACATTTATAATTCATGTACGTAACATTAACACTAACTATCCATGTAAAATGCTATCCATGTCGGCTCAGCCGCACTCCGGCCGGCACCGCCTCGCCGCCGGCGCAGAAGCGACGGGATTACAAATAATAATACATCTCGTAAATTATTTAAAAAGCAAATTGCTCTGTTATCAGTGTAAAAAGGTATTAATTACTCTGTTTATATGGCATAAATAAATAAATAAAGGATCTTTAGAAGATTGTTTAAGTCCGCCGAACTTCTATATTGAAGTTATCTCTTAAAATAAAATTTTGCTCACGAAACAATCAGGTATGAATTCATTGGTTAGGAATCTCATAACTTGGTCGATAACAACAGCATTAGGCTTTTTTGTGGTCTAAACATTGCTCGACCAATATGCTGTACCTTTTAATAAAAACTATCTCGCTAGCTCCTTACTTATTCCTAGCTGGCGGTGTAATATATGCCTTACCATCTGTAGCTTGCGGCTGCCTAAATTCCTTTCATACAAATTGTGCATCATTTCATTACCTGCGTAAAAAAGACTTAAGTATAGCTTTGAAAAATAAAATATAAGATTTAAAACATGCCGAACATCGGGACAGTTTGTGCACAGAACTTACATAGATTTAATTTACATAAACATACATAGTTAATATATTAAAGATAATGCCTCCAGGCTTATATTCGTTAACTTCAATCACTTAAGACGCGTTTCGCACGCTACCCCACCGAATAAATACGCTTGTCAACTCGCAATCTTTCCTCGAAGTTTCTAGTTTATAGTAGACATGGAACACGTAACATCGATTCTGTTACGATTAAATTCTACACACATATTGAGAGTAGATGTTATTTCTATTGCAAATGCTAATAATGAAATATGACTGACAAAATGGTAAACGGCTAAGGAGTTAAACAACATCTATTTTTAAATTTGCTAGCACGGCAACAGCAGAGTTGATAACATCCAGATACTACACATTTTAAAATTATTCCAACAGTACGAAACTCATTCCACGATGAGTTACAATTCGATTCAGTCAATTTTGTGTACTTGATAAATATAAAGTACCCTTCCTAGCGCATTCTGTAAAACTAACACCTAGATAAACATGAATAGACTAGTACGGTTACAGACACTTAATAAAACTACCATTTTCGTGTCATCGTGGGTAGAGACAACTGAAGCATCGTCCACACCGAAACTTGACTCAGCGTACACGCAGTGACGACACTTGTGCGTCATGTTTTCTTCATACATTTTGTTAACACACTGTCGGCGTATTTTGAGCACCGGTGCGGCCGATCCTTAAAGTGGGTAAGTGGGTTAGTCGAGATGGAAATCCAATACCATTTTAGGCATATCGTGTATGCCAACAACAAAATTGATGATATTAGTACCGGTATCGGTATGAATGAATGCTTGATTGAGTTTCAAGTCTGCACACTTTATTTCAAGCCGTCAATTAATCTAGTTTAGAGATCAATCAATGTTAATTCCGCCATGTCCAAGAATTTTTAGCTCTTAAGGCTGAGAGAATTTATAAAAAAAGCCTTTCAGATTTAAAAGGAGCTTTCAGTCCCCCTTAAGTGTACTTCAAGTCAACATTGCTATGTTGCATCGTTTCAAGTCATAGCGTATTTTAGAAGTTTAACAGCTTTAACCTTGCAGTTGGTTCAGTGTCGAACGCCGCTGGCATAGAGCGTTGGTCCTTAAAGCCAATATTCACACCTGCCTATAGCTTTCACGTGTGTGCCAGTTAACTTTTAAGTATGTTTTTATTAAAATGTTTGTTCTTTTTTGCTTTACATCGTATCGTATAGGATAAAATGTGCAATGTTATCCGATACACTTATTCATACAAAACAAGTCAATCCGACCACTAAGCATAGGTAAAATTCGACTTGCAAGATTTCAATCGGACTCGTAAAAAAGTGCAAGCTACAGACATATGTGCTCGGAAACGCGTGAAAATGAGTACTCCTCATTAATTTATATTTGTAGTTCCTGGTGGTTATGCGGCGCGTGGGCGGCGTGAGTGGGTGTGTGGGGGTGAGGTTGAACGAGGGGGTTGGCAGCGGGCGCGGGCAGCGGCGCCCTCTGCTGGAGATGGACGAGAGCGGACAACAGACGCGTGTTGGCCTCGTCCAGGGCAGCGATGCGGTGTTCCTGAGCCTCGATGACGCGTTGCTTGTGGGAGAGAGCGGCGGCCATCTTGCGCTGCTCGCGCCGAAGCTCGTCCTCCACACTGATCAACCTGTTCACGTTGAAAAGTTATTTGGGAATTTTTCTATAAATAGTGCCAGCTGCCGGGCGCGGTATAGGCAAGGATGAGAGAATCAGTGTCGAATTTTAGATGAACATGCCCTGTGGATTTTTTCGGACTAATAATTAACTAGAATCAGGCTCGCACCTCTTGAGTTTTTCGGAATTTATGTGCGGAATTACATTTGTAACTTATAATGAGCTTTTCGGTGAAGGAAAACATCGTGAGGAAACCTGCACACACCTGCGAAGCAATTCAATTATGTGTGTGAAGTTCCCAATCCGCACTGGGCCCGCGTGGGAACTATAGCCCAAGCCCTCTCATTCTGAGAGGAGGCCTGTACCCAGCAGTGGGACGTAAAAAAGGCTGGTGATGAATTAACTAGTATCGCTTCGCTAGTCAGAGAGAATGAACATAGGGAGAATGTTCACTTAGACTTTCCCAATAATTTGCTAAAATGTTTCCAGCTCAATTTCTAACACTGAATACTGGTAGGGTAGTGGCAATCGTCTTGACCACCAGGTGAGATAAGTTTGTGGCACTGTAGAACAAAATCTATATGAATCTATCATAGATATAATAAAACATTAAAGATAGGCCACGCACCTGTTCAGCGCTGACAAAATGCGGCCCTCACTCATTAGCTGTCATTAGACTGACAATATCAAGGGATACTAAGTCACCGAATATAACTATAACTGCTTGTCCGCATGAAACGGTGGCGTATGTCTATTATTGTATATCAATGGAATCTATATTTAAAAAGGTCCTTACTGACTCTTTAACGCCCAGCCCAAACCCTTGGACTGGGAAAGCTGAAACTTTCCATAGAGGTACCCTTTATGATGTAGGGAAGGGAAAATATGAGATTTCGGGTGCATGTGCACATCATGTGTTACCGCTCTGTAGTGATAAGGCCGCCTATTGCTACCTTGTGTTGTCTTCGTACTTTTTTCTGTTTTGTTATTCAGTGTTCTAGTTCAATAAAGAGTTCTTGTATCGGCTGTACGCTTACCTGGTGATGACAGCTTTCATCTTAGAGTCCGAGGGGTCTTGCCCGGACTCGGCGGGGCCCAGGCGGCCTCGAAGCAGGTCCACCGAGTTTTTTACCCTATCGATCTCCCGCTCGTACTGCAATCAAAATCATTCTGTCATTAATTTGATTTCTTAACAGTAGACGTTTGGTGAAAGTGTTTCATTATTGCGCCGCCATGATATCTACATACGTCTGTCAATTTCAAACCAACACAATTACTGCGTTACAAAAATTCCACTTTTTTCCCACATCTGATTCAACCAGAAAAGAAGTGTTTTTGAAAAAAAAATGACAACCTGCCTACAGCAATAAACTCAATGAGTAAAATTTCCTGTGTCTACTCCAAAATTAAATATCCTAACTTCCTAACTAATATTATAAATGGGAAAGTAACTCTGTCTGTCTGTTTGTTACCTCTTCACGGAAAAACCGCTGCACCAATCTAGATGAAATCTGGTAAGAAGATAGTTTGAATATTGAGGAATAACATAAGCTACTTTTTATTCGGGAAAATTGTATAGTTCACGCGGGATCTCTACTAGGACGAAGTCGCGGGCAACAGCTAGTTGTATAATAAATCTGAAATCCTGTACAGATCAGATGACTTATTAAGACTTATGATGACATCCATACGAGAAGCAATACGCTGAAGTACAGCATAGTTAATACAATTTTCATTAGTACCTGTTCAATGGTCCTATGGTGCTTGGCGCGCCGGCGGCCCGTGGTGCTATACAGCGTATCTTCATGCTCATCAGAGCTGTCAGTGAGCTCCCGGGCAGATTCCAAGCTCAGCCGCCGCTGTAGCTTCTCTCTGGCAGGCTCGCGAGGCACCTCCCTCACTACCTCCCTCGGCTCTCGGATTTCGCGCACTTCGCGCGGAGCCTCGCGCGGCGCCGCCCGCTCGCTCGCCTCGCTCGAGTGAGACTCGCGACTGTACAGCATCCGCGAAGGGGACTCCCGCCGCTCCCTCACGTAATACTCCTGATGCCTCTCCAAGTCCTCGTTCAGACGGCTGCTCGACATCTTAGCGCCGGAATACGCGCGGTCCAACGGATAGTTCGTTTCGGGAATGGAGCTTTCGGGTAGAGAGTATTTTTCGGGCGCGTTTTTCGCGTTCTCCATGTTGTAGAGCGCCTTCTGGCTTCGAGAGATCTGTAGGCGGTACATTTCTTTGTTGACCTCTTCGACGTTGGAGTCGGAGCGAGCGACGGGGTATTGCTCGGTGGAGATATGATGCGGCTTGCTCTCGTAGAGGGAGTCCCCGCGCTGGCCGAAATGCTTGTAGGGCGGTTGGCCCGTGGAGTACGAAAGCATGGGGTTGGTGCGCGGCATTCGCGTCTTGCTCTTGCGCAGACTCGGCGAGGCAGACGACTCCTCGCGTGGCGAGTTGCTGTGGTTGCTGCGCTGATACACGTCCTCGTAATTGTTGTCTCTGGTTATCTTGCGGTGGGTGTTGTTGCGGTTCTGTTGGTCATAGCTTCTACCCTCGTCGTTAAAGTTGGTAGAGCCCTCCTCGGAGTTGGTCTCCGCGTTGTCCGTGCTCAGAGCCTCCTCATCGATCGATGAACTGGACGAGCCGCAGGGACACCGCTTGGAGTTCCTGTTGTCGGGTTTCTTCTTCTCGGGGGACTGGCGGTCCTCCATGTTGTACACTGGGTTGGTGAACACGAGCGGCGCCATTTTAGCGTTGGCGTTGGTGGCGGCCGCCGCGTTATCCGCCATAGTGAAGTTCTGAATCCCGTATTTCTGAATGTCATATTCGATTTTCTGTTGCACCGGGCTTTTTGGGAAGAACTTTTCGTTCTTGTGGTCGTAGTACTGTTTGTCCCTCTGTTTTTGGTAGTTGAGTTGCGAGTAGCGGCTCATGGGTTGGCCGCCGTTCTCGTACGGCTGGTGGTGGTGCGTGGTGTTTTCGATGGGACTAGAGCTTTGGCTGTAGGTGGCGATGCTTTGGTAGCCGGAGCTGGCGACGTTGGACAAGCCACTGATCGATACGTTGGAGCCGTTGTTCGTGTAGGCCTTGTTCCCGTTCACGATATTGTTGTTGTGCTGGCTTTGGGACAAACTCTTCTTGTTCATGATGAGTTTGTCCTCGACGATGTCAGAGTCGTCGGCGTACTTCAAGAGATCTGATAGTTCCTCGAGCGTGGCTGTGTCTCGCATGAGGTTCTGCATGTCGCTGGAGCAATAGTTGTGGTTGACAGTGTCGCTGCTGGGCGAGCGCTCCGGGCCGGGGTAGTTCGCGTTGTGGAAATGTGCCGGCTGCTGGTAATTGTTGGGCTTGTAGCGGTCCGGGAAGCGCCGCTCGAGGTTTTCGCTGACGCCGTTGCTGATGCCTTTAGGGTACTGGTCGGAGCCAAAGCCGTGCTGGACAACCTTAAGGTTGACGCAGTGCTCCTGGTTGTTGTACTGCGAGCTGTATCGGTCGGGGTTGACGTTCTGCGGGCTGGAGCCGTAGACGTTTCGCGGTAGGGTCGCCGAGCGGAGGTTGCAGCTCGGCGATTTCATGACGCCAGCGTAAGCGTTCTTGTATTTGGATTCTTCGGCGTTAGATTTGGACGGGCTGATGTTGAATTGGACGCTGTTTTTGTTCATGATTGGGGAGCTGTGTGCGAAGTTGGTGGGTTCGAGTTTGCTGGGCGTGTTGCAGGTGGGGTCGTTGAACCGGAATATGTTGTCCAAGGGCGCGGATGCACCGTCGCCGCCGGCGAGACGGTTGCTGAGGTCGTCCAGAATGTCTGTCAGCGGCTCAAGCTCCTGGAATAATTGAAAAAAAAGTAATAATTTAAGGAGTTAATTAGGTTCAGAAGTTGTTCCAATGCCAAAAGTTAACAATTAAACGGAAGTATTTTTCTCAAATACAGCCAACTGTTATACGTGCTGATGGTTACTAAAGATTTAATTGCATAAACTGCATTAAGCGGCCAAAATAGTGTCCCGAAAAATCCCCACTTCCCATGATCGGAGTCATAATCTGTTTGTCACTAAGTTTGTTGACTTTCTACTTGTCTAGCTACTGGACCTCAAATTCGACTAGCCACAGCAACTAACGGCAGTCCTATTAGACAAGGTGACACCATCTTAACAGAGCATATCTCGCTTGATTAAAATGAATAACATACATACATATATATATCACGCCTCTTCCCCACAGGGGTATGCGGAAACTTTAACCACATCCTCTTCCAAACCACAGCGATCTCTAATCACGCTATAAATAACATACAAATTAGAAAAGTTGAAAACCCCCGACGATTTCGTTTCAAAGTTCAATATCTCAAAAATGGTTGAACCCATGTTTATGAAACTTAGCTAAGAACCGCATACAAACCAGGCCACCCGTTTGAGAGCTATGGTGAAACAAATACACACATGAGTCAAACTTACAACACCCCTCTTTTTTCGTAGGGGGTTAAAAAACAATCCGTTGTCTAGTACCCATAGTACAGGCACTTTGTACAAGCTTTGCCTAGTTTGAGACTAGGTCAATTGGTGTCAATTGTCCTATGATAATTGTTTTTTTTTTCAGTAGCCTATTCTGTGTCCCCTGTGGCCTCCCCTTTCTCCTTCCACATGTCAATTGGAATTGTGTTAAATTTATTTAACGATGTACTTTAGTGGCGCCATCTAGTGAAACCTGATGGTACTACTTGCATTTATCATATATCTTAATGATTGTTAATACTATCAAGGAAGCTGTAACTAGAATTAATTCACGTATCATCCAAGAGATGGCGCTGTTCAACTAGAATATAACGATTGTTATAAAGAAATAAATTCTCTTTTTCACTACCACCGACGGCAACGGTCGGCCCACTAATCTGGTCTTTGACTTTTCCCAGCATACTCCATTTGCAATTTAACAAATTGTTTATTAAACATTAATAATGCTAATGCTAAGTCCTCACCTGCGTCCTGCCCCCAGGCAGTTTGGGCAGGCTGTCCACAAGCAAAGCGTGCAGGGTTGCCAGCTGTTTGCCCAAGTCGACGTGGGGCGCCCACTCGGGGTCCGCCTCCACCGCCTCGGTCGCGGAGCCCTGCGAGGCGGACGAGTTGCGTTTGCTCCCGTCTTGGTTCTGCTCCTGAGGTCGCATCTGTAACGTAGAGGAAACGGTGGGTTACCGATATCTAGTGTTGAGTGGCTCGAGTCTTAACCCCGCGTATGTTTAGTGACGGATCCGTGCAAAATTGTAGGCTGACTTTATTCTATATTTTTTGCAATCTCCAAAATCAGTAGGTATTAAAATAAAAGAGACTTGAATGCCGATTTATTTTTACTGCCCGCATACGAGGGGTTAAGAATGGTGATGTTTATTTGTTTTAGTTGTCTTTTTAAATTACAAAGGAGCTTGGGCTTCTGAATGGGCTATATTTTTGCTGAAATATGTGGCCGCCAACTATAGGAGTCTTTGTCTAGCTTTCAGAATAAGAGTCAGACAAAAACGCTACCCGTTTAGAAGCCCCTTTAAGCATACATTTCCAACATAAGTAGTGTAGTAACAATCTGCTTTGCTTACCGATATAGTTCGTAGGAATGCTTTCATATTAGGCGCCTCCTGTTCCAAGAAGTCGTTGAGGAACTCCATAAAAGCCTCCTTGCCCTGGAAACGCGTGAAGTTGGCAAGGGTTTGGAGCGTTTTGGCGACCAACGTCAGATTGCGAGCAGCGCGCTCGTTCGGGTACTCTGTAACGCAAAATAGTTCATCATAGTTCACGTAGTTGTCGATAGATGGCGCTGTAATCTATTACTTTTGGTACAAACAATCTTACTCACCATGAGTGATCCCAAAGAGACTCGGCGAAAGAATAGCGGGGCACAAGAAGCGAAGGAAGATAGATGCGCTTATCAAGTTGTCCGAAATATCCTCCCGGCCCATTGCGATCAACCTGTAAACAACGCAAATGAACCACTATATAACGCCATCTATTGACAAGTAGCAGAACTAATTTTGAATAGTTTGAGTGAAAGAAGTTCAATGGAACTCTATTAGAATATTAGGATAGGACACATTGTAGTAAAAATAAAATAACAAAAACAAAGTGGCAATATTCGCTAAGTAAAAATTAAGACAAAATTATAAAAAGTTACAAGAAAACAAACACAAGTTGTTCGAATTCGCAAGGCTGGCAGACAATCATAAGCAAGTAACAATTATTTCGCACAAAACTTCAACAAGCAATCAGCCGCTGTGCGGATCACACAATTCGTCATGTTATTGTCATCGCATCGTATCAAAACGTTACTAATTTGAACATACCGTTTTTCCATTGTCACTGGGCGAAGGCCGCGCCGGCAAGGTCTCCCGTCTTCGTTGATCTCCGGCGGGCTTCGGGCGCCATCGGCAACCTGTGATCTGCTGAACATTTCGGGTGTCTCATTGCACGTACCTCTCGCGGAAGGTCGCGAAACAGTCCCTTAGCGGTGGGGGGAAGCGGGGCGCGGAAGCAGCGATGGCTTTCCAGGCCAGTGTGACTGCGTCCCTGAGGGCGGTCTGTTGCCGCCTTAGGGCCGCGCCGCTGCCAGCTCGCAGAGGATCCACTTCGCACTCCGCTGCGCCTGGGCCGGCGGCGGCCGCGACCGCCTCGCTTAGAGTATCCTGTCGGCAAGATAGGATAAATGTGGTCCTGGTGCCAGCTCTGTAGTGGCATTAAAATAGTACATTACTGCAGAGGCCGGGAAGAAAGGGGTTAGACGGCCGAGTCACACGAGGCCGGGTATAGTACGAGTCCGGCAACCCCTGTTCTGGGCGAAGCTTGTATAATGCTTTTCTCAAACATTGTAAGGGAATGAAAAAACAATAGTTTTATCAACTGCCTGCTAGTCGACTAGCCTCCTTCAGTGATCGGCCGACTGAAGTTGTTGTCGGCGTGTAGATATAATAGCGGCCAGTAATTTATTTTCGTTCATATTTTCCTGGCCTCAGGCCGGCAAAGAACTGCGCTATCCATAAATGTACCTACAACTTGGTGTCTTCTTTTTTTGAATGTAATGCGAATATTAAAGTCTATGTTTGAGAAATAGTAATTTGAGGAAACTCGCTCGTGTTTAGCATCACCGACACTTGTTGGGAATTGCCTTATATTTCCACGAGAATGTCAATGTCATACATTTTACAATGCATTACACGAGGAAAGTGCCGCTTAGCGTTGGTTAACATATTCATAGAAATTCAGTATATTTTTCCTCAAGCATCCTCAAGTATGCATTAAAGTTGTATGAATATATTTTACCGTACACATGGCACATTCCGAGCATGTGAATTGTAAAACTCTTTTGTATTAAACTTTGCAAGTGCAGCAGACCAACGCCTTTCCTTAAGAAAATCTCTGTCAGTCGTTGATTTCTAAATGAAATGAGATAATTTTAAAATACACAATTATCGGCTATACATATCGTCACATTAAGCGGGTTTTGAAATAAACTAAAAATTCACTCTCGAATGAAAATTGTAGAGAAACCAGCAGTTGCACTCGCACGAGTTGCTGAACAAGCAAAAGTCACCAACTATGTTCACTAATTAAGGACGAGAACCAACCTTATTACTTTTTGAACATGGTTGATTTTCCTAAAAATTTTTTTTTTGCATTTAGTGACTTTTGCTTATCACCCGACGAAATTGCCTTCTCCAACGTGCCAGACGTGAACTCTAGCCCCTCGTATGCGGGAAGTAAAAAAAAACTGCACTTTTATTTTAATACCTACTAAATTTGGTGATTCCAAAAAAAAAAAAAAAGATAGCATTAAATTTGGCACGGATCCGTAACTAAGCAAGCATACGAGGGGCTAATCCGCTCGAAGTCCCAAAACCCAACTGACCTGCAGATACTGATCGCCGACCAGTTTGAGATAAGCCTCCATGCTCTTAGTGGCCAGCGAGTTCCCCCGGAACGTGAGGGAGTGGTCGCCAGTGCGGCGCACGTCCAACGCGACCACATCGGCGAGGTAGCGCGGCGCCAGGCCCGCGCCCGCCATGCACAGTACGAGGGCGCAACCGATGTCCTCTTTGGCTTTCACGCCTGCCGAAGGTGGTTACGTATTGGTGAAAAACAGGATCTGTTATATGTGTGAGTGATGCGTGCGAATAGACGTTCCATTTTTGAAATTTGTAATATAGCGTATGGTTAGCAAACTCATTGCTTGCTTATCTTTCAAGTTTGATTATTCCTGTCCAGTTGTGATTCTATTGTCGTCCCACGATAACTCTGCAACGAACTGTAGAAATCTAAAGATGGTTTATGGCAACACTGATTTATAGTCAAACAACACGTTTTGAACTTTTGATTAGATTAAACATTAAACAGGTCATCGTTCATGTACCATCCACCATTAAAATACCTGTCATATTTAGTTTTCTAGATTTTTTTACGGTACAACGGCAAAACCTACTAAACACTGGCAAAATTGTCCTCCAATGGACAGATCAAAACATAAAAAAACAGCAACTTTTGATTGATCATTATTATTTTTAATTAAAAAAATGTCTGTGTGACCTGAAAAAAGTATTACCACAGCGTGATTTTTCTGGGTTGCCAATTAATATCATGTGCAGAGTTATCGTGGGACGATTATAGTTGTCAATGTCGAATAATTGTCTTCGTATTTTTTGCGTCGTTCATTAACAATACAATACAGTTTACCACAGAAGTAAATTTAAAAACATCGAATTCAGCTAGGCAAATTAATGTGGCACCATTTCCTGAACTTGGTAGAGGACGACCACTGCATATCCAAACGAAAAGAATGTGGTGTAATTTGTACAAATATTTCCAAAAGGTTTGCGACAAAAACTCAAATTGTTTATCATCACCAAAACAATCGGTCATTAAATCATTTATTCATTTATTCATTGATTAAGTCATGTGCAACTAGTAGTAGTAGTAGTGTGTATAACTAGTGTACCCATAAATTTGGCTCTCAATCTCAACACATTAAATATTTATATAATTTATTATGCTTACACGCAATAGGTGCTTTAGTAAAGTTTTTTAGCTACAACCTAGCTGACATGGTCACACCAGTTGTACCGAAGCCTCAATAAAACATAATATAAAAAAATATAAAAAAACTTAGCGATGGATGGCGTTGGTAGTGAAATGAGATTCGGTGAACAGCTGGCTCTAGCCCTCTTATTCTGAGAGGAGGCCTGTGCTCAACAGTGGGACGCAAAAAAGGCTGGTGATGATGAATAGCTATAAGGAATAAGGGTCGTCGGGAGTCAAAAATCCGCTAGGTTTTTAAGTTTTTCACCTTTCATGTATTAAAAAATTCGCTGTGGCTGAACGTTCGAGTTCCTTTGTCCGATAATTTTATTTTACCTAATTAAAAACAAAACTTACGCATGCGTGATTATAGGGAAGCGCCGTTTTTGCTAGTTAACTTGTGTTCATTTAAATTTAGTGTTATTTAATCAGCTGTTTTCTTAAAAACATATTGAAAAACGTCATATAATACACGGTTGGCAAGGTTTCACAAACTTTCGAAGCGGCTAGGGTTCATCACTCGTCAACTGATTTCTAAAACCTGCCTTACCAACTTCGTATCACAAATAACAATTACGCATCACTTTCCCAGGATTGAGCGTCTAATCAACGACCCAAAAAAGACATATTTTTGGCCGTTGATTACACTAGACGCTCGGGTCTAGCGTAGCTAGACGCTCGGGTCTAGCGTAGCCATTAAACTCACCGATAACAGGTTCCAAATACTCGCAGAGCCTCTTGTAGTTCTTCTTCAGATAATCCAGGAACCTGGCATAATGGTCGAGTGGGAGCACGTCGACGCTCTGATAGCGGCACTTGATGCGGAGCGCCGGGATGGGGGGCGGGGGGGCGCGACCCCCCGGCGACTGGGGCTTGTCCCCCCCGGAGAGAGGGTACCACCGCTCGTTGAGGTATCGGGAGGATACGTCGTCGACCGGAATGCAAACGGTACCTGGAAGGTAAAAGTTAAAGTATAATTTTCTAATCTCATCATTACAGACTAATCCGAAGTCCTTCATCTGCTCACTCTCATATTGAATAATATTACCGTGAGAATGACACGGAGTTCGAATTTCTATAAAGCAGTACTAACCGACTAGCGCGTGCTTGTCCCGTTTGCGCGAGCGCCGCTCTGGCTCTCTGTAAACGTTCACGTTGATCGCGCGCACCGCCTGTAGCCCGGCGAACTCGTACACCTCGCCCCAGAAGCACAGCTCCGACTTCAGCTTTGACGAAGACCTGCGGAGCACGACACATGTTGACGGGTGTACAAATACCCAGTGGCGTAACTAGCATGAGTGGCACCCGGTGCGGATATGTCACTTCAAAAATCAATCAAAACCTGTTAAAACTAAAAAAAATTTTTCTTATTTTATTAGTGGCAGTTATGCAATCTGCCACAGTTTTAAGAATTTTTATAGGTGGCACTACTGATGTTCAAGTGCGGTGCGGGCCGCCCCCGCCGCCCCTTCTAGCTACGCCACTGCAAATAACATTAAGCAAGTTCTTATTTCCAATGCCATTTCTCTGCGGAATATAAGTTACGAGAAAGGGGGCAATGCTTATTCGTAATCATACGGCAGCGAAGCCGCAAGTATGCATTTAACAATCCTGACGATCTGGCCCCTGTTTTATAAAGCTACAAGTTACAATTTACAAGCGGAAGTCTCATTCTATCACCTTTCGTTAGAAAGAGACTTCCGCTTGTAAATTGTAACTTGTAGCTTTATAAAACACGGCCCTGATTGGCTCTGGTTAGCTGTAAACCAATCAGTTTAACTGACGATTTCTATGTACATATACACTTTCAGGTAGCTTTTGTACTTTTCCTTCGTGAACTGTTACAGTAGAATATGAAGTTACCAGTAGTAAAAACTAGGCTCATTTCGTGTTTTTGTCGACTTATTATTGTTTGTGGAGTGGCGCCATCTATTGTCGAGTAGTAGCAACTGCGTGGATTTGGGTCAATCAACTTTTACTTAATTGCTACTCGTTGCCATGGAGATGTCCCCTGGGTAACTCGTCTAAAATAAGATTTTCTAAGGCACCACCCCATCAAACGCTAGGTGTTCGACAGTTATATGCCAATTCCTTCAAGTTTCATCTCCTAAGCTTGCAAATCGAGACTTTCGAGGGAGTGGAGTCTTAGAAAATCATATTTTTTAGGAATTGTCCAGGGGACATCTCCATGGCAACGAGCGGCACATATAAGTTGATTGACCCATTTGCATCATTTTGATTTCTTAGTTCCGTTTATTAATTAGCATATTATTTTATTTATTGCTTGAACCATGTTTACATTTTTTAAAAGCAGACTAGTTAATTAAGTGACGAAGTTTCATTAGGCAAACGATAATGATGAATTACGTCAGCTCACCAATTGCAAAGGCAAAACTATGAGTCATAGCTTGTTACAATGTTTCGATCTATCTTTAGAACAGTTAGTTGTTTATTTTGCAATCAAAACGTAAACTATCCCCAAATTAATGCATAACATTTTGTTTTGGATAACAACTGATAGAATCACACGTTGCTTTGCGGAGGTCCACATTCACAACACACGGACTTTAGGTTTTGGGAAGATTTTTACTTCAGAAAACACTGCTAACCTGCTGCTAACCCGTCAACAGCCAATGTCTCACGAATGCCACGAAGCGCACAATCAAAAAGTGACCTTCGCATGACTTCGTATGATATTACCTACATATAAACAGGAAGTATAGATATGTTACCATCGCGCCCGAGTTGAAGGATCATAAAATACTCTATTGAAGACTCTTTCTGACAGTTCACTTCAAACAATGTACGAATGGGCCGGCTCGTCCGGAGAAGTGCCACCTTCTCGCAGAAAATTGGCGTGACGCAACAGCACCCCTGTTGCGTTTCGTTCGGTCAGTGAGAGTGCCGGAGGCCCGATCCCCCCTCTCCCCCTTTCCTCTATCCGTTTTCCTCCTTAAGGGTTGGCAACGGACTAGTGACTCTAGGGGTTGCTGGTTCTCATGGGTGGCACTGATCGCTTATTAACAGGTGACCCTCTTTCGATAAAAAATAAAAAACAAGTCTACGAAACTGACGTCACAACCAAATAAGCAACTGGTTCTTTTTTCAAACGCAATTTACTAGGAACGTAACATATATCTACTCTGTACCTAATATCATCCCCCCCCCCCACAAAAACAAAACCTCCTCCCAACCAAATTGCGTGTAATTCCACAGCCTGCTCGTCAGTGGCCACAACACACATAATTAAACCTAAAACACTTCGAATGTCTTGCCGTCGTCAGCGACGACACTAAACATTATAGGCTGTTAAAAGGTTAAGTAGTAGTTCCCAAACTACGGGTCGCGACGGTTATAAAAAACGCTCTGAAAACCCCTGAAAGCCATGTAAATACCTACCTACTAATAAAGCGTTTACATATTGCCGACTTGAGCAGCAAGGCGTAAAGTGGATCCCCAAAATAAGTTGTCCTTAGAGGTTTGGGAGTCACGGTTGAACAAAAACTGAGCCTAGTGTAATCGACGGCCAAAAAATACGTCTCAAACGCGTTTGCGTTAAAATGTCAAATAGCATGAGAATTGCCCATAGTAATTCAGACGTAAACTTACGCGGACTCGATCGTGACTTATTTTTGTCCATTGATTACACTAGACGCTCTGGTTGGCAAAATACGTCTCGATCGCGTTTGAGTTAAAGTGTCAAATACAATGAGAACAGTTTGTTGTCGATACGTACAGTCAGCAGCAATAGTTGCTAAGCAACCGAACTCACAATGATCTAAGCTCGGCTCTATTGTTACAGACATAAGAGCGTTGTGAGCGCTTCTCTTGCTTAGCAACTATTGCTGCTGACTATAACGTGCCACTAGGATCTGCTGCCGATTTTCCCATAGTAATCGAGACGTCAACGCGGACGCAATCGAGGCGTTTTCTTGCGATGATATTATAAGCAAGGATACGTCATACGCTCACAAAACAATCGAAAAACATGTTCCGAACATGTTGACATTTGCGCGCAACTTTGGACCTTATTCGAGAGCGACTGGGGCCAAAGAGGCTACAATTGTAGCCTTTTATGCGCTTCATTTTCGGCGTGCTGATGTCATATTATCTACCTTTTTTATATGCGAAGGGTACACGCAAAGAACAGGTCTCGTCACCTTAGCAACTTTTCGATTTATCGCTATTTGAAAGTTTGCAACTAAGTAATTATGCATAATTACAATTTTCCTATACATATTTTTTTAAATGTTAAAAAAGACAAGTTACATAAATATTACATCTGTAACTGAGTGGTAACTTAGTCTATTGAGTGCTCTACATTTTAAAGATTAAAATCTTGTTTTAAAAAACTAGACATGTTCTCTCCGTGCATCCTTCATGTAACATCATTGATTTTCTTGTGTCAAAAATTACACTAGAAGCTCAAAGGGTTCAGGTGCTCACCGCGCGTAGAGGGTATCGTCGAGAAGGATCTCGCAGTAGTATCGCTTCTTCGGCGGGATGGCCTTCGCCTCGAGCAGCCAAAGCTTGACGGAGCGCTCGCAACGCCGCGTGCGCACCTCGTCCGGCCGCGCGGCCTGCCGGAGGCTGCAAACAACACTAGTGTATACTAACCGTTATAACACCATGAAAAAAAACCGGCCTTTTCTTTCTTAAATCTTTCCTGAACGTCTAGCACACGCGGTGTTTTCTCAAACGTCGCCAAGTGATTGAATCAGCGAAGGACGAACGGCGCGACAAGCGACAAAATGACGATCCTGCTAGCCGCTCTATGGTTTTAAAAAGCTTTCTCTGGAGCGCTGGCTAGTTAAATATCCTGTCCCTTAAATGAATTTAAATACACGAATGTGAATATGTTATAGTTAGTCAGAAGAATAAAAATTAAAAACCCTCAATGTTTAATTATCAGCGAGCCTAATTGACGATTCACGAAATTAACGTACCACAGAATATTATTTACTCAAATGGTTTGTGATTTACGCAATAATAAATGTTATATGCTAGTTACCTACTACATGTGGAATGATAGTAGTTAATCAGTACCGTGACTGACTGACTGACTGAGTGACAGACAACGCACAGCCCAAACCACCGGACCTAGAAACTTGAAATTTGGCAGGCAAAGGATTTTTCGAAATTCCCACGAGATAGGGAACTAGTCCATTTTGAAATATTTCACGGGGGCAAAGCCGCGGTGCATAAGCTAGTTTGTCATAAATAATTGGCAAAATTTATTGGCATCATACCTGTATATCCAACGGTCACGCTCTTTCCTAGAGGCGCAAGCAAAATATCGTGGGGCGCGGTTTTCAGCGCTCAGCGCGAAGCAGTGTGGTCTGCCTAGCACTGACGAGTGTAGCGCGCGTATTTCCACCTTCAAAACAAAAAACATGTTACTTTCCATCATAGCATAACTACAATCCCGGGCTAAGGCCTAAACGATCTATCAAACTTATAAACAACGTTAGACAGTGAATAGACAAACTAAATAACATTTGATCTAAAGAGCTTTGAGGCCCTTTCAATTGGGCACATATCACGATAGAAAAACAAAAGAAATCATCAAAGAAACTAAACCCACTTGATTGGGCGGCCCCAGATCCATGGTGGAGACTGCGGGGGACTGCGCCGATAATAGGCTCTCGTGAGATCTGAAACAATCCAATTTACTTGTTATACCAACCAACAAGTGTTTCAATTTGTAATAAATACTAGTGATGAACTTGTTTCGTGCGCTCGCAGGGAAGTAATTAAAGAGCAACCAGTAAATAACTCGAGCAGACGGGCGGGGCGACACTCCCACATGTACAAAATTACAACACCTAGTGTCTGGGTAACGTAGTAGGTAAAGTCACGGCACGTCGCTAAATACGCTCGACTGTATAAAAATATCGCACGTTCCGCATTTCGATTGAGGGTTCAACCCCACGACAATATGCATAACTCGACACGAAACGTACAAAGGAAACGCTTTGAAACCTAACTAATTTCACTCTCGGGCACTAATTGAGCGGCTTTGCGAGTCATCCGGCTTAGCGGTGCCTAGTTTAAGTTTTAAACTGCATTTAGTTACTGTTTTTGAATACTCGCTTCAAGCTGGTACGTGGGAGAGACTAAACAGTGCCGCATAAATCGCAATATTGCAACTGAAAGGGGAATAAGTAGGTACTTAATGAAAAGCACGATCTAAATACGCAATACTGTTAAAAAAATTGTTACGTAATTCCACATACAATTTAAACAGTTTCTTCTCGGCATTTCTTAGAGAAGAAAATAAATATGGCGCTTCGACGCTGTAATTCTGCTACAAAAAATTGAAACGAGCTTTATTCATGCGCTGACATTATCGAAAATTACAAAGGGAAACTACCATGAAATTACAATTGTGGCAGCCGAGCTAGGGGGTGGGGATACATACGAACCTTAATATATTTGCAAAATATTCTCCGGAGACGAAAATGGCGGTGAAACGTGTACAATAAAGATAAATTGGGAATAGACGGTTGCTGGGGAAACTTCGTATTCAGTTAACCAATGTCAGATAAGTAAGCAATTATTATGATTATGAATTATTTATGGAACATGAATTTATTCTGGAGATATCTTAACTAACTGAAAAAGCATAAAGGCTGCCAATAAACTGACTTTATTACACCATCCGCACTTTTGGTTTGGCTCATTTGGTTAACCGTGCCTAAAAATATTTTTTTCTCAAAGGAAAATTGACCGTCAAAGTTGTCATTCTTAACTAACATATTAGAAAGGCGAAGTGCGTTGCTTAGTGTAAATTGCTCTCGGATACGGCTGTTACGCTCAACAGTGAAACTACCAACCAAGCACTCCAAGTGGCCAATGGGAGCTGGTGGTTTGCCGTGGACGGTTTTGCTGTTCGACGAAGCGGATGCCGCCAATCATTCGTGAGGTAACCCATGCAAATTAAGTGGCAGCTGAACTGTATGAAATCCTAAGCCTGCGCAGCATCTAGCGGATTTGCAGTCACTCTGCTATGGAGATAATATGTCACTGCGGTCAATGTACTTAAAAAATTTGAACATACACTCACTCTAGGCCAAACTTTTGATAACCTTAGTCACACTAATAACATATTTGGTGACGATGACTGCAGCATTGGGTTGCGAGGTGTGGATTCTTCAATCCGTATTGTTTACTTCAAGGAAAAATTATCCATATTCCTTCTTATAATGACAAAGCCCGTGCCGAGTAGTTTGTGCACAAGGCTGATTTACAACGGTGAGCAATTTCAATCATGTGCTAAGCTGAGCGCGTTCGCATTAACGTATCAAATAGGTACTATGAGAATAGTATGTTGTCGATACGTACCGTTAGAGGCGCTGCCAATTTACCCATAGTAATTCAGACGTTAACGCAAAAGCGATCGAGGCGTTCTTTGTGTCTTTGTGGCTATCTGTCAATTGTCTATGTCTCATTGGTAGACCTCACTCGACACTTGCTATAATAGCGAATTTTGACTCGCGATAGTCCTCATTGAAACGTTAGCAAACGCGATCGAGGCGTTTTTTGTGTCAAAACTTACACTAGAAGCTCTGAGCAAAAACAAACGATAATCGTAGGTGGACAATAATACATAATACGTTCCTGGTGGAAAAGCAGCCTCATATATCATATACTCCGCACTTAGCTCTTACCTGGATGTCCGCAATGCGTGCGTCGCCGGATGCGTAGTGGCAGCGGCTAGAGCGCGGTCCCTTTCCAACTTTGTGGCGGACTTTGTCCTCTTCAGTGGATTGTTCCGGAAGGATCGCTTTGAGAAGAAGAAGGACGCGAGACGCGAGGGACTGTGCTGCGGCTGGGCCCCCGGCACCGGCGTGCTTGGCGCCGAGCCGCGGCGGCACGCCTTCTCGTACGATGTGTCTGCGGGGAAAAGAGCAAATCAGAAATGTGTCCCAAAGTAAGTATAAAATTCAAGAACGAAAATGACAACACTAATTATGGCACTAGTCCCACCGCCGGCGAGTAGCGAGTAGCGAGTGGTTTTTGCACATGTAAGCACGCGCGCCATTTTGTCACTTGTCGCGCAGTGCGTCCCTGACATAGTGATGGAATCAGTGAAGGACGCATTGAGCGACAAGCGACAAAATGGCACGCGTGCTAGCCCCTTAAGAACATTTTGTCGCCCAGCGACAAGAGCGACAGAATTTTCATACAGAAAAACACTCGCTTCTCACTACTCGCCGGTGAGACTAGTGCCTAACGCTCCTACACACAAGACGATCGTAGTCAAATAACTTGAATTACTGTAGGTCTGTATTATCTTATGATACAATTTCGATTAGTTTTGAATTTATTTCGAAAATACTAAACACAAACGCTCATTTAAAAAGGCGTAATTCGAATTTGCTTCCTAAGTATGACCAATACAAGAAACGTGTTTATTTTCACCAGATAAAAGCACTGACAACGCCATACTTTAATTAAGTAATTTGCTCCATAAACTAAACCATTCATTCATTTATTACTCATATGGTGCATGAGGGCCCGGCTGCTTATCACGAACGCAAATCTACGAATTCGAGCAATAATGTAATGCCTTGACTCATACACTATGCCCTCTTTTAACAAGATTTTATTTAACTGGCACTGTTCGTATTTATAGTTGAGTCCACTTGTTGGTATCCGATTAAGCTAAAATTTCAATGACAATACTATAAAATGAAATTCTGTTGATCGTTTCAGCAGGATCTCTCCAACGGTTAACGGCATCGACATGAATTTTGGTATGGATTTGTGAGTTGGATCATTGGATTACAGTACAAGTAAAGCCACCAAAAGTAAAGTCGGCAAAAATGTTTTGTAACAGATAACTTATTTTTACACATAACTATAGCTTTCACATGTGACTTCACTCCCGTGGCCGAGAGCCCGAGGATATTTCGATAAAACCCCCGATCTCTTATCTAAGTTTATGATCGAACTTTAAAAATAACGTTTTTCCCTACTAACTTTCTTCACCATTAGGGGTGGAATTTCCAAAATCCTTCCTAAGTGGATGCCTACACTAATGTGTTATTCAGACCAGCGGTTTGGGCTAGTGCGTTGAGAGGTGTACCATTTTATATACATAATTATAAAAAGATACACTTGCATTTAACCATAATCACGCTTGATGGTAAGCAAAAATGTGATCTAAGAAGAAGCACGCTCGCTTTGTAAAATGTCAATTCGAATTTGCAAAGAGTTAAGCTTGTAGCCTTGCACGACGCCGCGTGATTGCAACAATCACGATGATTATGATTGTCAGGGTCTCTATTTTATTCCAGGTAGCATTAGACAAATTTTACGCGAACATGTGCTAGTTTTACATATCCATATTTTATAATTCAAACACTTACAGCTTTGAATACAAAAAGAGTACTTAAACGAAACCTCTCCTTGAGCATATCTTAATTAAAGCGCTCTACCAGTGCTTCATTGTTCAGTCTTCAGTGCTCTATCAGTCCATATAATCTTCAGCGAAAAGAAAACTTAAATATATGATGGCAGTTAGAAGCGAAGTGGAATAAGCTAATTTGCGGTTAAGCGGTTGTTGTGCGGAAATCGCAACGTTAGACGCATGCGATCAACTTTTGCCTTGTTTGCATAAAACATCCGCGCGTCCTAAAGTTCGCCACATTTTTAATCTTCTAACTGCCCTCGTACTAGAAGACTCGTGTCGAAATCTGACGTTATCTGGCATGAATTATAATGTGTAGTGTACGAGTACAAGTGACACGGTATACGGCGCGGCATCCGGCGGAAGCGGCGCGCACGCCGCCCGTGACCACCGCGCATGCCTCTACAATGTCAAAACCTTTATCGCAGTGCAGTTCGAGTGAAAAAGTAAGAATTAACCAGGGCGCCATTTTCATCGTAACTGTCACATTTTTTATGTACTTGCTTAACATGCTTTTTCTACGCATTTACTCGTAAAATGACCCTTATTGAACGGCATTTAGGTTCATAATACAGCTTATAACACACACGTGCGTTTTACATTTTTACTATTGCTTGCGCTATTGATGTCATCTTTCACAAATATTCTGTTGATTCGTAGCTGCATTTTGCTATTACATGTTATTTAAAATAATCACGAGTAATGAACAAGAACTAAATTTAATGTAAAATCTAAAAATACTACTTAATTGACTCACAAAATGTAATTGTTGTTGTCAAAATTAATTGTTGCCATCTAAATCGAAAGAGAAATAGGTACATTACATGTTATGTTAGCCGACGGAAGTTGTATACAGCAATAGGAAAAAATCAAGACACTTATACCTAACACAATTATCTTATAGGTATGTATACGGTGATAAGGAACGCTTATTTACTACCTCTATGTGAGTCCTCATGCGTAGGCATATACCGGATGATTGTTAGAGCCATAATTATGGCGTTCAAAGCGGAAGAGACAATGGAAAGTACCTAATCAATTCTTCAACCTTTATCTTTGATTTAATATTTTATAAAATAATTTAATTAAATGTAGAGTCGTGCAGTGTTAACCGCGACAACAGCCGACGGTTCGACGCCAGCGTGTGACGCAGCAGATGTGCAAAGGCAAGGGGTGCCAATAGACAGTGTTAGTCTGTCTCTCTCGATACGAGGTGTGTCATTTAAGCTTGACATGACATTTCTTTGTAATCACTTGACCATATTTCTCGACAGTTCATCACTTTTTAATATTAACAAACATAAATACAAATGAATTGGTTGTAACTCTCATTTATAAACTTAAGAAACTTACTTGATTGGAAGAGATAAGCCCGCGTGTTTATTAGCTTTCATATCCCAATTTCAAAAAGGGTAAGACGTGGAGATTTTTAATTAATCGTTATCTTATCGGTTAATTTAATCCTAAAGCTCATTAAAGAACAGTACTAAAAACTTACCTTCAAGAAAGTAGATACTAGTGATTGCATCAAACAAAATGAGCCAGCTCAGAACACGTAGTATTTCAAAGAAAATGTAATTTAACATTCCCGCCTTTGATACGTCTAGTCTACAATCTGAGGAATCTATATTAAAGTGTCAGCAACAGAGACACTAAGGAAATATTTTTCATAAGCATAATAAACAACATCACGTGGTAGACGTGTAGTGTAGTCTCATCAAGCTCATAACTGACTTTTAGTAATCAAAAATTTAAGGGTTAGAATCATCTATTTGAGAGACTGTGAAGAGTTACAGATAATGGCTCGATTCGTAACACATTTTAGGTGAACATCGGTAATATATATAAATGGTGTCGGTATTAGTGCAAGGAGTAAAACGACAAAAGATTGTTTTGTTTAGTAAGAAGCGGCGGTAAGTGGATCGGGCTCGCAGCCGCAAGCACTAATTGCATACTGAGATAAGAGCACGATAAAACGCCCACGAGGAAGTGCCACGCGACATTATGATAACGCCTGAATAAGTACTACTGATTTTGTGTTTATGTTATAATTATTTATATTCGAAGCGGGAATAAGAGTTAAAATACAATGCGGTGGAAACAACGAAACCCGCGATTGTGTGATTTCACGATTTCGATCCGTTGTGGTCGGCCGTCGTGCCGAACGATTTGATTGCCTTTTCGAGAACAAATATTCTATTCATTTATGTAAACTAAGTCCCTATTGCGCCATAGTTTCAAATGTCAGTTTACAGTGACAATTCGGTGTAAAATGCTGTTTTCGAAGAGTTTCAGTTTCAGCGCGTTTCATATTCAATGCAACGAAATGTAGATCGAATTGTCATTGTAAACCTGTTGTTAAGTGACATTTATAACGTTATTGAAATAGAGGCTAGAAGGAACCTTATTGCACTACTAAGACTTAAATGTGGGCAGGGTACGATAAGTTCGAACTTCTAAGATCAGCAATCCGTTACACAGCTACATGTAAAACATGTTTCACCGATAGTAAGCAGACCCGCCTTCTCATATACGCTACAAGAGATTTTGCATGTTTAAGTTAAAGAACCCATAATAATGGCTTAGCCTCCTTATATTGTTACGCAGGAAACTTAGCAACGTTTTGTTTCTTGACGTGTAATTAGTGAGCATTGTTCGTAACGTGAATTGTCGAGAGGCATACTAGTCTGAAACAGCAGAGTCATTCATATTAAGGAGCTGTTTGGGCCTGAAGAACGCTTAGTAAGCGCACTTCAATAGCTTCCACGCGTGTCTACACAAACATATTATCTGCTCGAGCGTTGTGATACATTATGTAATGGACTCGCAGTATTGATACTCTATGTCTTGTATTCCAAGTCGGTTGAGATAAATAGCAAACGGATGTATAGTTTACAGATGTCATCAACTGAAATTTAGAGCTAAATCATTAAGTCGAAATCAATACGAATCTATCTCGTAATCACGTTTTAATATTTCACTAGGCGCAACAAGGTTAACAAGCTATCCAGTATTGCAACACCATTGTGACCGAGCCATGAAACAACATGGCAATAAATTATTTTCTAATTGGGGTTTAATAAATAAACCACCTTGTTAAATTACGAGGGGCTTACCAGAGTGTACGGCGACGTCGTCGTCGACATCCAAATAGCCGCGGCGGATACTTAGTGGACTGTTGGCCATCTGCTCCTCGTGCTTCTTGATGAGGGCGCCGATCACGCGGCTCTCGCCGCCATTGCTCTCTACGAACTTGTCATAGTCTTCTGTCAGGTCCGTGACCACAGCTGTCAGCTCATCCGATCCATCTTCGATATTCCTCGCAGTTACACTCCGCAGCAAGGAATTGCTCCTCGATAACTTTGTGCTCCGAGAACGACGAATAAAATTTAGCCCTGACATTTTTCCGGGGCTTCGGCTCGGGCTGTCCGGTGTTATTGTTATCCTAGGAGTTTTGAATATCGAAGTAGAGCTGCTGCTTCCTCGAATAGGCGATGGCACAGTGAGATTTTGTGGTAACGTTTTTGATTTTTCTTTGCCCGGAGTAAGAAGTTTTGGCGAGTCAGGTATCAGAGATAAATTGGAATTTTGTATCGATTTTTTATTACCGATGCTCGCCGTTGAGTTATTTAATTTATTTGATGAGATCGAGCCACCCAACGGAGAGAATATTCTATCGTAGCGAGGTTCGCATGAAGTCGTGCTACGTAGCCTCGGCTTGCTGTGCCGCATGAGCCCGCTCTCGGCGACCAGCCGCGGACTGGTCAGGTCGCGATGGCAGACCCTCGCGAGCGCCTCGTTCGAACTCACAGTGGACGATAAAGGCCGCCGAAGTCGTCGTTCCGGGCTGAATACGCTTATATCGCTCTCGCTTTCCGTCAAGGACGAATCGCCACGATACGTAGTTTGCAGTCTTCCATTCTCGGAGTGGTTTCTCCTTTTGTTTTTGGTGGGATAATGCTCTATGTTCTGTCCGCAGACGATAGCATCTTTTTCTTTTTGAGTGAGAGGTAGGTAATTGTCGAAGCTTTCGAATAATGGCACATAGAAGACAGATCGGCGGCGGGTAGGGTCGTCGCCGGCGGCGCCGGGCGCGGGCGCGGATGAGTTGGACATGACTAAAGCCGCGCTGCGCTGCGCTGTGCGGAAGCACGCTGCGTTAGCGCCGCTTGCCCTCTGCAATGTCGTCTCGCCACATCGCTGCTACTGCAATTCGTTTCGCTATCAACTATTTCCTGATCAAAACGATTTCCAGCTTCTTCACAGCTCGCTATACCATAAAAAGAAATTGGTTTTGGTTTAATTTAATTAAAATTAACCAAAATTAAGTCGTTGAAAGTTGGAATATTTAGAACCCATTTAAAGCTAAACAAGATACCATTTTCAGGCTCTCAGCCTCTGGTTTTTAAAAGTTAGCAAAGTCAAAGTGCATTGGTATTGATCGAGGCAATAAGTGTTTACATAGGGTAGTGCACTTTATCAACGAGCGATAAGATAAGCACTCCGTTACGACCAATAGTAACGGTCCAGTTCCAAGTTAAAACAGAGCGAGAACGAAATAATTCAAACACTTGCCTAAAATAACGTAAAACTCGGCACATTTGTTTACTATACTTACATGAATAAAAATAAAAACGTGATGCGAAAATTAAAAAAAAAATACTGGATTTAAATACTGGAACACACACGTGTTCATGTCGGTGCGAGGAGTGGCGGGTGTCGTGCGAATATATTTAGCTTCGCCCTATAGGATGGGTCGTACACACGGCGCTACCACATAGACATAGCGCATGTACGCCACAATTAGATTGCGAAAATACTCGGTTATTTTAACTGGACGCAGGCGGGTGGTGGTTGCTTAAATATCAGGCACTACCTGTCAGCGTTCGCGCGAACCCCGAAACTGACAAATGGACTAAGTGTTACGGCGGTAGGTACTCATGTTATTTTGTGGAACTTTATGTTGTCACCAAAATTACATATTAATATTAAGCATGTAGCAGAAAGTGTGATAGCAGAATACAGTAAATACTGCAAAAAATGTAAACAAAAATAATGGAAAAAAAAATCGTGCTATTCTCAGAGCAATTTTAAAGCATTGGGCTGTATGTGGCTCGTTGCCCCTCTCGGGATGACTACGGCACCGGACGTCGTGGATGCACAGGCGATAATTGAACATGATTGTATCTTTTAATCAAGCAACGCCAAGCTGCCGTGACGAATGCGCTAAACCCGCCGCGCTCGGCCGCTGACGATACAAACCAACTACCCCAGAATACTTTAGCAAGTATCAAGTACAGCTACTAAATAAAATTGAATTTGAACACCTAAATAAATAAGAAATAACCCTGGTCCAGGCAAACCTTATTTAGTTACAACATTTAACCGACACGTATTTGTGAATGTTATTCCGAGAAACGCTCGAGATGAGCAAATTCTATAAAATGTGATAATGCCAGAGTTCGCGTTACGAAATCAATACCAAACCGCCTAAAGCGGGCCCTTGGAATAACATAAAAGTAATTCTATTTTTCCACGGTTTTATTACACCGCGAAATCCAGTAATACCAAAGCTCGCAATGTGACGCAATCAAGACAGACTCGCGAGAGAGAATAAAACATACGGAGTATAGAAACATGAGCTCGCTGCAAGTGGCATGATTAAGGATTCCCATTCATTCGGAAGACACGAGGAAAAGCAAGCGAGACTTATTGATAACAACGATTGGCCGGGGTATTGTTTTGACTCTCGCTCGAGCCACTTCGATGCGCAATAACTTTTTCAAGACGGAAACGATAATATTGAGATTTCATTACAGATGGAATAAGTTTAATTATTCAACAACTTCATAATTAACGTGGGCGAACGCATAAATTATGATTCACCAAACCACGAACCGTCGTATTCGACTTAAATACATAAGCTTACAAGAACTTTGAAGCGAACTTGCAAACACCTCTAATTGATCAATATTTTATTACAAACCTATGCGTTAGTGCAAGCCTGTACAGCTAATTATGAATTAATGTATTACCTATAATGCCTGCATAATTGTGCTTAACTGTAAATAAAACAGTACTTTTACTTGCAAGAGACGAGCAATTAACTAATCTCCGAGTTGCCATTTAATTTCATAATGCAGCAATGAATGTACTGCCTGAATACGCATTCAATACGAGAGGAACTTTCAACAGGTAGAAAGACACCTGTAGGTACCAATTTTATATGAATCGGTAGGTAACGCACATAACGAAGGTTTTAAAATAAAGCAAAACATTCCGTTTGGAATACTTGAGCGCTGCTGCTTCCCGTGCATACCGGTCGAGGCTTCTGTGTGAAATATGAACAGAAAAATAAAACAAATCGACTCTATTCACATGTGGATGTTTTTCTCATGCACTTGCTGGTGAATATCCCCGTCATTGCCGCTGCGGAATGGAATGATAAACGCCCTCGCACAATTAGGATTCCTCTCGTCAAATTATTTTTACTCCGCATCGAACTTGGTTCAAGTGCCACGTTATTTCTTAAACCCAGCTTATAATAACCAACGAAGTTTAAAGTTACGATTAAGAAGTTTAAGTACGAAAAAAGCATTATATTTAAAGTTAGGATTATAAAACATACTGAATATACTATACTCTTGAAGAGAAATAAAAGGAACACGTTTCACTGGTTTTAGAAATAACCCCTTAATGGATGAAAAGTTTTGGGCAGAAGTTTGCAGGGAGAAACGTTATTTTTAAAGTGTTTATCATGAAACTTAGACGAGGATAGGGAGGGATTTTGTAAAATACCCACGGGATAGAGTTCTGGCACGGGAGTGAAGCCGCGGGCGGAAGCCAGTTATGATATAAAAATATATAGAGATACTAGCTTATGCCCCGCGACTTTGCCCCCGTGAAACATTTCAAATTGGGCTCGTTGCCTATCCCGCGGGAATTTCGAAAAATCCCTTCTTAGTGGTTTAGGCTGTGCATTGCCTGTCTGTCAGTCACGGTACTGTTTTATAGGTACAGAAGATTAGGTACAAAATAAATACCTCGACGTTAAAAAAGAAATCAACAGCTTTGTCCCCGGACACCTTCCATATTTGGAACACTTCTACTTAATAGTCTAAATATATTCGCCCCTACTTATTTCAATAAAGCTATCAATCTCAACAACAGCAAAGAAAACCGAGTTATAATAAAATTATACACAAGTTGTGTTTTAGAAAGTGTCGCATTTACATAAACCGACTCATCTGAGAGTAAACCAGGAAGCAATCGTGCAAACGAAACCGCACTAAATAGCTTCGGAACAGGCGATAAATGGAAACCTTAAGATATTTTAAAACAAATCCATATAGAAATTGCGGTTGATAATAAACGTAAACGTTATAATTAACCCATTCATATCACGAGGGATGAGGTGTACCTAGTTTAGAAAAGCAATTATCCCTGACATGTTTATATACCTAACACTATTAGATTAACTGTGTGCGACACACATCGAACCTTCATCCATCACAAATACTAGCAAGTCATTATAATTTCCTTGATTTTAACAATCTCATATCCCATTTATGCGGCACTTTCTGAAAGAATCTGTGCAAGTATTTGTCAAAGACATTGCCGCTCGAGATTAGGGGCAAGCCGGCGCAAAACGTGGTTTGGAACTTAAGTAGGTATAGTTGCGAAACTTTCTTATATACATAATATAGTCCGAACAATACGGAGATTTTTTTCTATATAGTCAGTTACCCTGCCCTTAGTGTTAATTGCTCTTAATTACCCTGGAATTAATTTAACTGTCCGTTTACTACCTTCTGTGCAGTGCATGTGTTATATTTATATGTATGGTCAAGAACAAAGATACGTTAATAGGTACAGACCTACTTACTTTCTGCGAATTTTAACCTTCAGTAAGTTTTTTTAAATAGAGTAATAAAAGGTTGTTCTAAGTGTTATAATAAACCTAATAATATTTGGGATACCTGGATTGAATTTAGGTCGGCCGTCGGGCGAATTATTGTAACGGCTCTCCGCTTTATTAATCCGACTTGGGATTTCGCGAAGCAATACTAACCGCAGGCTCAACGAATGCCGTGGAACTAAAGTTATTGATATTGAGCAACCATTAACAAATCGTTTAATTTCAGTCAAGGTTGTGCCCCATCTCATTAGCCTGCTGATTTGTGTGAATTGAAGTGCATTCAGGTTTATCTTTTTGTATCACACTTTGAATGTCGATAGTCTCGTTTCGTTAGTAACGAGGAACTTTCACTTCTACCAACTACGAGAGCGCTTGAACACGGTTACGTTAACTCTGTACCTTTAACTACATCGAATATAGAGACTTAAATAATAACGATAAATAATTCTTATTTGAACAGAACGACCTACGTTAACGAGTCTCAATTAAGTCATTAATCACGTCTTAGGCAGATAGAGGCGTAATGCACTACTTCTTTATTTAAACCTTACATTTATTTTTCTGTTTAAAATTATAATTATATATGAGGCAAACAAACGCGTAAACTCTCTTCCACCTAAGTAGTGCCAAAAGCGCCGCTTAATGTAGGTAAGTATCACAATACATTTAAAGTGGAAAGAAAATATTTGTTGTTATTATTGTCAAATGAAAAAGTGCTTCGGTGCTTTCTACAACACATAAATTAAGAGCAATTAACACTAAGTGCCTAATTGAGAAGAGACAATCAAGGAACCGTTTATGAGAGAAATTGGAAATGTTTTTCATGAAAGAACCACGAGCACGCGCTTGTTGAATTTGTTGTTAGTTAAAATAAAACGTTAATTACATGATTAAAGAAAGATGATTGAGGGGAGGAGGCTATACATATAAAATAAGGGAGATAGGTAGGTACAGCTGTTCTATTATTAAGTATCAAGGTCGAGTATGTAAGGAACGATTTCGACATCTGCAGTTCGAGAGAAGTGACCGCAAAACAAACCTTCATTGCACAAAAAAGTGCTACTTTTATTCGTACTTGTTGACTTAAGGGCCAGAATCGTCGAGGTCAATACAAAAGAAACTGCTAAGAAAAATAACGGGATCGTGAGCCGGGCATCCGTAAGACCCGAGTAGGGGCATATGAAATATGTTATTTGTATTAATACGAGTATGAGCCAAGTCCACAGCCGACGAGAAGGCGATTAGTGCGGAAATGCTTTAAGACTTCCTGAGACGGTCGACGGACGAGATGTGAGATTCCTAGCTACAGATACGGGTTTGTCGACCGGATCCCGGGCCGCTACGACTGCCAGTATGTAGGTTTATGTACACCAGCAGAGCTCGCCCCGCGCTGACCAAATAGGTACATCCCACAAGTAACATTACTTTCCACTTCGTTTAGCGATCAAAAGTGACACTTTCATAATTAAATACGCTCATAAACATGCCAGCTAATATGTTACAAAAATAATAAACCATTTCAAAAGTAAAGTTTCCTTCATTCTGTTCCAATCCCTACAAAGTTAAGTAACGTGGGTGTTGACCCGGCCGTTATTTACTTACAAAGTAAGTTGTTTTTCAGCTACACGACTGCACTTTCTTGCATCAAAGATGAAATTACATTGCCATCGGAAGCACAGCATCTAATCAACGGTATTGCTACTCTAGAATGGCCTGTGCCAGGACATTGAAGTAAACAATCAGCCTAATGGGTTCACTATCAGGGAAAAGATGTAGCGACAAGCTCCGCTCTATCAATCAGAGGTTCTTTATGAGGGGATCAAGTAGTCAATACGTCGGACCCAGCATTAGCATAACTGCTCGGAGATAGGTTAATTACTTATGCGGAAACATCTTCTTAATCATGGAAATGGCTATTGAAAGCTGACGTGTTAGTGATTGCGGTATAAGTCAGTTGGTGCATTATCAGCAGCGTGCTGGTCAGGACAGTTTTGTTACTACGCTCCACTTTATAGTTAAGCTTTTATAGAGCTACTAGTTGATTGCACCTTTATGTCTACTCTATAAAAAATACCAACTTTTAAGTCTACAATTGGATACAAGTACCGTTAATCCAAGGATTATTGTTGGTAGATTATGCTGGTAACTTTCAACATACAAACATACACACGACACAGACATCGTATTCGCTTTGGAAGCCAAATTGAGTTACTGTTATCTCATGGACAAGCCATATAAGAAAAGTGTATTTAAATATTTAAGCTTGATGTTTGCCTTCTGTATCGTGTGGCCCTAACAATTATCGATGGAGAGGTGGCGGCAGATAATAGTACCTTTTCATACTAAGTCAGTAAGTGCTACCGTGTTAGCCGAAAGTGGATCTCATCAGGTGAAGTTAAACAAATACCGCGGAAAGAATACGTGTCATCAACCCTCGGGATATAGGGCAGGCGGAGAGGTCACGATAAAAGCTCTTAGTTACTACAGCACACGTCTGCAGTAAGACGCCGAAATGGGGGCAAGAGCGTGAATTTTTATACTATTTGTCTTGTCTGTTTCAATACTAACCCTGGATGTGTCCAAAACTCAAACAAGTAACACTATTAGTCACGTCAGTAATGCAGATTATACTAACACGAGATAATTAATGCTATCAACTTCAATTCAAAACAGTCTGATGTTCTACTAATAACAGAAAAAAATTGAGCGGAAATGTGTACAAAAACTGTATGCGTAATGCGTTTAGAGGTAGCCGCGACTCGACTAGGACGGCTTGTGCAATCACAATTCTCTACGGTTCGCGAGAACAGCGCGCCGGCCGGGGCCTTAGACAAAGAAATATTCGAATTAAAAATGCTGACTGAAACAACGTTACCGCTAAATATTGTATTTAATCATAAGCACAAATAAAGGCTATTCAAGGCACATCAAATGATCTTTTATTTTGTGACAGTGTTTGATCTACTTACTCTCTACAAACAAATTATGTACCTACCACATCGGAAACTTTATTTCATTGAGTTTTTAAATGTAAATTACGCTTTAAAACATACGCCATGATTAGACAATTACGCAAGGCATGTCATGCATATCTTGTACTAATTGCGCGCACATCGTGGTTTAACGACAGCTGCCAAAACCGCGGAATTAAAACTTTGCAAATTACATCTATGGAACGTCTCTGTTTTGTTTAAAAACGCTACGCAAAGCCCCTTTACAGTAAATGGATGTTTGCAAGAGCCGAGCACGGAAGTTATACATATGTGTTGCTCCCACTAAACATAACTAGGTACTTACTAAACTCTGTGTTTGTTTGTAAAACGATAATTCCAATTCCAAGCTTTGGGTCCAAGTCGTGACGGAGGCCGAGGAGATCTCCTCACACCGGTTCTAGACCTATGTTCTTTTCGCAAGTTGTATACGTTCACTAACTCACAAGGTCAGGACCAGCGGTGTGACGACGGCATTTATCGTGGTACTAAGTAGCCACTGATTTGAATAGTCGAGGAGCGAATGATCACTTGAAAGGTCAATACCGTAATAACAGGTCTGCAGTCTATTAGGACCAGTCGGACGACCTTGATTTATCTAACACAACAAAAAACAAGAATGATTTTGTTTTGTAACTAGTTGAAAAAGAACAGTGCTTCTTTAAAAATCTAAACCACGTTGAGAATGGTAGGAACTAATAAAGAATTGAGTAATTACGGTCATTACACAAGAATTATTATGTCGTTAAGATAACTTTTTTAGTTTACGTACAAAAAGAACGGATATAATCATTAACTAATTACAAATGGTGGAAGGCGGCGATTAAGGAACATGACCATGTTTGCATATATTGGATGAATTTAAAGTGATAAATAAGCGATAGTACTTGTAAACATCGAAGCATCAATTTATTATTTTAGCGAAAGCTGACCTTTTCGCGGTCACTTCCCGCTTCCTTCGACGTTGCAATCAAACTGCCTTTACGATGAATCGACGTTTGTGTTCGTACAAGATGATTGCGTAGGTATTAATTCCCTAACTTTTGTGACTCATATCTTTCATCGACATAGTAGAAAGTTCACGAGTTTCAATTTAATAGGTGAAATATGAAGGTTACACGAGTTAGTAAGCTAGTGCGGCTAAGCTGTCGAATTTTTGTAATAACTTGTTGCTTCTTTTAAGCGGAGATACTCATAATAAATATAGTGTGAATTTTTCCCTACAAACTGTTTCCCGTCAGTGCCATAAGAGATAACCCGATTTCCTGTTAAACCGTTTAATCGCCTTCCACTATCAACCCGTTAAAATGTCACCTCCACGCACACAAATTAATAAAAGCGAACAATGTTTCAATTGCATAGCAGATCTGGTCATTTTGTTAGCAATTGAAACATATTCATTAGTAATTAATTTTTGATTAATTAATTGTTAAATCCAGCAGTGCTTATTAATTTTAATACTACGGATGTACCTAATCAAGATTACAAAATTAAATCTAAGCTATTTACTATTTTGTACACTAAGCAGAACTAAGTGTGCGTAGGTAGGTACATGTAATGGCAAAGGAATGGCCGCACCGAATGAGCCATGAAGTTGAAACAATGGTCATGCGCGTCAAATGCACCGATGCACACATTTTTCACAGTATATAAACATTATACTTGTAGGCCTTTGGATTATTTGATCAAAATTATAAGAGAGGCGCAATACATTTTCTACCACAGGTTATATCTATAAATTCTATGAGGTATTATTATTTTATATTACCTACAAGTCAGACACCTAACGATCCAACGAATTCTTAGCATTTATGCCATTGTGGTGAATAGCACTCGATATTTGTAGGTTCGCCAGTTGAATGGAGCTGTCTACATTAAGTATGCCTGAAGGACTGTTACAAACTAATAAGGTAATTCCCTCCTCTACGCAGCATATTCAGGACTATCGATGTGACTAGAGTTTTGCCTTCGCAAAATACATATCTTAGAGAGGCGCATTTAAACCATAATGACATTTTTTTCTGACGTAGGACTACGATGTACCTAAAACTAAAACATATTTCTGAGAGTGTCTTTGTGAAATTGTGTCAGTAACGCAGTTAATTTACCCGCGGACTGGCACAATAAAGTAGGTATGCGCCACAGCGGAAATGAGAATGCGGGTGGACATCAAATCATTGCCGGCTACCGACCACCACTTCACAAAACGCTAGTTAAAAAAAACCCTTAGAGCGAGAGAAAGGCGAATTCAAATCACCTGCTTAGTATGTAAAGCGACACCTGCTGCCCGACAGATGGTGGACAAAAAACACGCCTCATCCGCGGCGGGACCGGGGCATAGCAAGGTAGGTAGGTACATAAACACGATTATTTACAAAATAATAACAAACCTACTAAATTGTATCGATGACAAGTACTAACTTTAGTAGGTCAAACGATTAGCCGAAACTTAAAACCAATGACCCGTGATACAGTGAGATAATTAAATCCCGTTCACGAAAATTACGTAAACTACAGGATATCGAAAAATGGAAAAGAACAAGCGCAGTCCGGTTTGGCGGAGCGCGCGGCCTGCGCTCGCAGGTCTGGAATGTGACCCAGACCTCGATGGGACCCGCTCCGTGACTCACACCGACGGAATAATATACTTTATCAAACATCAGGCGCTTTAACCCAACTTAAATTCCCTCTATTTAGAAACTAGAAAGTTTGTCTTGACGCGTGGGCCTATAGATAAAGGATTACGCTACACCCACTCTACCTACAATATTTTTAGTCATACCGCGTCCCACATCGTTTTTATTGGTAGTTTAATCATGCGAGACAATTCGTGACCTGTATATGGCTGGTACGCCAAAACAAATTAAAGGTTCATAAACTAAAACCTAACTAGTTTAAAAGCTTGCAAAAACATTGCTTAAAAATTATCGATTTACAAGTCAGTCCGTAATTTAATAACATTACGAGCTTAAAGCTGAACACTGAAAAAGCTTCTCGATTTCGCCAAATATGACTTCTCAGAAAATTATAATTCCGGGGATAACATCAATAACATAGGTCGGTAACCTTGCTCGGTGTAACACGGGAAGACAATTCGTTCCGGTGAACTATTTTCCTAAATACCAGCCGCATCTAATAGCTGTCTAAACACGCGTTTGTCTAGACCCGTCCTTTAGGGTGACGAAGTGTTGCGTTCCTTGAGAACCTCTGCTGTCACTCAACTGGGCCACCCCCTGCTTTAGGGATACCTACATGTCGCATTATTCGTACAACTGTCGTACAGCGTGACAAGTAAACTATGTCGTCAGGGACCTATATCCGACTTAAATATACTACCTACAAGTTATTAATTGAGGTATCTACGTAGAAACCGGCGAATTCAGTTTTTCAGGTAGAAATATAGTTGCACGAGCAAATAAGAAGTTACGCGCAAATACATATATTGCGTTCACATAATTTGAAGTCGTTCCATGCGGAGGCTGGTTGATATTCGCAATATTACTACGGATCGCACGCTAGAACCACCCTCATATTAATTCTAATAAATACCTAATATTACGGGAGGGAGCTTCTGACGTGTGAACAGAAATTGAGGAACTGTCATGACATCTGTACCTACTCGAATAATTATGTCCACTAAATAGCTAAAAGTATACAACGCGTCTTATAAAAATTGCGCGTGGTCTACATAAATATACCGTTTTTGTGAATATGGTTTTTAAAATTCGTTTTAATACGTAGGTAACGTATGTTTTTGAAAGCATTTAGGAGCATTGTTTTTTTAACAATACCCGGGCGAGTTTGTGGCCCGCCTGTGCAACAAGTTGAACTCGACACGTGCATTGGTTAATTCTTTTATTCCGCTTGAAACCTGTTCGTTACCAGGCTATACAAATTCAGCTCGATGAATATTCATTTAAAAAAAAAAGTCATTTTTTGCGAGAATTTAAAGGCCAGTATTTAAAGGCACACAAAAAAAACCCTAACATAAAAATCCTGATTGCATAGATATACTGTTTTGATATGCAATTGGTATTTTTGCTGCGCAATCCAGTTTTAATAGAGGTGCTGTTAAATACTTCTTGTATTCAAATGTGGTCGCTTGCACCCCGCGAGACGCGAGTCTATTGGAGCGCGGCGACTGCACAAAGTGGAACGAAACGTACATTATGCTAATCACTTTACTAACTTCTAAATATTTAGCGCCAATTCCTGTGAAAGTATTTTGGCACGTTTAAGTTTTTAATGAGCAATATGGAACTATTAAATAATTGAATTACTTGGAAAATGTCACCAATTAGGATGAATAACAAACCTTTGTTTTGATAACGCGAAATCTATGAATTTCAGTGACGTGATAATAAATTAGGTAACTAGATAAGATACGAACACAATAAACATACTCCTTAGTCACTTTAAATGGGTTGGCTTGCATACAAATATTTGTAAAAAAAGCTATGTACTTAATATATAAGCTCTACCATAATATTCCAACTTTCTTCGCAACTTAATTATAATATAAATATACCTGTTACAGTCCAAATAACTAATTCATAATATTAAAATAATAGATTCAATCCCAATAAAGTTTTGCACCGCACTTTCACAATGTTTCCACCAATATTCACTGCAAGCAACCACCGTGAACAAGTTCTAAATTTCGCTGACCGGGAGAGCGCGCGATCGCCGAGGCGGCCGGAGGAACTTTGTTGACAAGCGCTAAGCGTGCTCCGGCCGCCATGTTTGGAGTCCTCGGCAATCTACGGCGGTCTTCGGCGAAGTCCGGTAGAGCCACATGCCGCTTTCTCGCTCGCTCTCTGGTTCTACGAGATCTACAACTTCGACATGGCGATGCGTAACTGTAAAAGTTGGTAAAGTTTCTACCTTGGTTTGTACACCAACGATGACAGTTTATTAAGAAGTAGATGTATTGGTATTGGCACTCTAGGTTTGACGTAGTACCTATGTAGAAGAAAGCACATCGAGCAATTTTATAATGAATTGGCTAGGTAACGCTATTCAACGTAGGTACCCATTCCGCGCTGTAACAGCATATTAAGCATTCATCGTTAAATAAAGTACTTAAGCGATATGGCCTCCAATAATGCTAAAATATTAGCTCTACCATTTCAAATTTCGCTTTTAGTATAAATAGTACAAAATTATTTAAGTCAAGAAACTCGATTTATATATCGATCCAAATCTGTTAAAAGCACTGTTTCTCACATTAACAAAACACCTTTTGTGCTTTCGCCTATACGCATACGCCTTCACTTACATGCGAACATTGCATTTAATTTTTACTAACGCGCTCTTTTTCGTAGCTGACATCGTCAATCGTGACTTGATCTTCGTCGTGCATTCTGACGTTGGCGATATTGAAAGAAGGTGGGGGTCTGATCGAACTGGTGGCATAATGGTTCCCTTCTCGGTCAGTTTTTGCTTGCCTCAGGGCGAGTAGTGTAGGTAAGTACTTACACGTTTAAATCACGGAGGCTTGGCATTATGCGCGAGGCGGTCGCAGCGGTCATGAACCTACTTAACTGGTTCTTACCAGTATTGTTCTGAGTCCAGAACAAGGTGAGGAGGCTTCTCGTATTATGATTGTGTTCGATTCGAGGCACCACGTGTTTCTGTCATGTATAATGCTGAAACTGGTGACACTTAACCATGGGTTAAATAAGCAACTTAGATTTTGGATTTACGTATTTACTACTTGCTTTATTTATTTACATCAGTTTACAAGGTTCTTAGGACTTGTTAGCAATTTGAAATAAAGCAAAAGTACTTATATAAAATGTGGTTAGGTATTGTGGTTACAGTAAACAGGAAAACATTTATTAAGTATCTAATACAGCAAACCTAAAACATATTTAACTGTGCCGCGCAAAGTAACCACTAATTTTGACTAAGATGTAGAGTTTGTGAAGTTAGCGTGTAGAGATAGAAGCTTGGCTCTACATGAGATCTGATAACTTGTTGATACTGCGAGCCATACTGTGGTCTCGTCTTGATAACATTTAACATGAAAATAATTTTTGGTGGGACTTCACTACTTTATGTAAGTTGCTTTGACTATGACAATATATTTTTATCATGTTATTTTTTGTAACGAAGAGTCCCTATACCAATTTTCAGACCTCTAGCATCCAAATCTGTGGAAGTCTCATACAAACTGCCATCCCCTCAGCGCTTCAAGAAAAGATAGGGAAGTGCCCTTGCGATTCGCTTGGCTCGTCTTATGATAGAGCTTTATTAGAGAATTGAAAATAATTCATCAAGATATTCATAATGGTAAGGCGTCAAAGACGAACCTTATTAACTTTGTATGTACCTCTGACACTGGAAAGCCCTCTTGCTCTTATAAGCAGCATAATCCATACGAAAAAGGATTACCCGACACGGCAAGGCAATCATAAAATAAATCCCTTTGAAAATCCCCTTGGAAAGCTGTATTAAACGGCTATACAGGAATTTCAGGGCTCTGATTATAATAAATTAACCCTCATTGCGCAATTTTTATTATTGACGGTAATAATGAACTGAGAAAAGATAGATTTAATTATAATTTCATTGGAATGTAAAAACGTATAAAACATAAATGAAGTGCAAGCAATAGACAGTTAGATGAGAGGACCAGCATGCATAGTTAACAATATTATTAAAATCAATGTAAACTGTATATTATTCCCTAAAAGTTGCATCTAAGTTAGATTCAGTTAACTACGACCAATCGGCTATCACAATTTATGTAGAGCCGATTACTACTACGCTCGCTGCAACGTAGCAACTTACTGCGCCATCTACCGGCGCATAGCGAAACTAGCTTTTATCACTAGCAACTCCCACAGATGGCGTTGTCAGTAGCTGCTGTAGCCGAATTCGTAGTTTTACCCGTTATAATTATAACGTATCTGCCTCTGGTACTTACCTGAAAAGAAAGAATGCATAATGAAAATTACGTAAAAATCATATCATATAACAATACACTCTTTTTCTTCGGGCACTCGTGTAAAAAGTGATTTCAAGTGGTTTTTTATATGAAACGCCAAGCTGAAAAGAATAGAACAACTAGGTAAGTAACGTTTCACCACATTAATTGTGATTTGCACTAAGATGCTAAAACTAGTTTCAGCAAAGTCTGATTCTGGCTTAGAATCGGTTCTGTTCTGTCCTTATTTTTTTTGCAAACTGAAGACGATACTAACGAGCAATCACCCTGTCTATCGGCCGGTATTGCAACCATTGTACCAATTTACATTCAAACTGACATTTCCTGCTTGCGACACACTTTTCACATGCGATAACAAGTTAAAACAACGGTCGCGAAACACCGACTCCGCAGCTATCGCTTTATTCTGTACTTTTGTAATTGCGAAGTTGCATCCTCGAATGTCACTCTAAGGCGACAAGTATTTACTTTTATCACAGTGAATTTGTGCAAGTTTACCCCTTATGCAAGCAACCGAGTATGAAGTCATCATCATCATCACCATGTCAACCGAAAGACGTCTGCTGGACATAGGCCTCCCCAAGGCTCTCCACTCTGACCAGTCTTGTGCTTTCCGCATCCACCGCGGTCCCGCAATCCTTACTAGGTCGTCGCTCCATCTTGTTGGAGGCCTACCGACAGCTCGTCTCCCGGTCCGTGGACGCCATTCGAGAACCTTCTGAACCCATCGGCCATCAGTCCTGCGAGCAATGTGCCCCGCCCACAGCCAATTAAGTTTCGCAATTCTTCGGCCTATGTCGGTAACTTTAGTTCTACTACGGATATATGGAGTATGAAGTATGAGTATCGTATATTTTAATTAGTTGCACCTACGACTCCTTTATGGGTTGCCAGCTCTCATTACAAGTCCATAAAGGACTAGAGACGAATCCAATCCCAATGCGTTGTATACCCACACAAAAAGCGAATGCTTAATCTCCAAGTATCATAGTACTAGATTCCGCAAGCCGACTACGTACTCCATTTAAATACGTGAAACTTGTACGCAGAAACGAATTAACCTTTTATTGTACAGTCAGCAGCAGTAGTAGCTAAGCAACCGAAGCGGTCACAATGATCTACACAAGCTCTTATGTCTATAACGATAGAGCCGTGCTTAGATCATTGTGACCGCTTCCGTTGCTCAGCTACTTCTGCTGCTGACTGTATGTAAGCGTTATAAACTTTGGGTGGAAAAGTCATTCGCATGGGTAAATATTCGTACGGTACTAACACCATAATGAGTTAAGAATTTCAGTATTAAATGAATAAACTAAGCTCGCATTAGGTTTGACCACCTGCCTATTCCCCCCTATAAATGTAGAGTAACACTTGACTGAAGCTATCTAGATCAACTCACGCCACGACAATTCAGTAAATTGTGAAGAGTATAGCAGTGGTGATGAATATTCACTAATCACTATTTAGAAACAGAAAGCAAAAACAAAACACTATCGCGGTAAATAGAATTAAAGCATAGGTATAGTGATAAAAGTTTTTCCACAGATAAAGGCAAAAATCAATCTTATGTCAAGGTCATAAGCAGTTTGACATATAAAAATATTTCTCAGTTCAAAGTGGTTCAACTAAACTGCCATTACCAACTTTAAAGGACGTTGCGTACGTAACGTTATCTTTCTCGTGGCGGATGGGACTTGAACGATTTTTAACATTGTTACATGTAAAACTATATTGCACGTCCCCGTCCGTGTTCTCGTCGCATATCAGTATCACTATATGTTACGTAATACATTTATTTACATAACAAAACCAACAATGACATAAAATCCAAGCTAAAACTAATTGAACTAAAACTTAAAACTAAATCAAATCTAAATAAGGCCCCCCGTGGCATGGTGCCCAAAAGGCTGGCAGCGTTTCCTCGGTGAATATCGATGCCGATTCTTTGAGAAAGAAAACTGCCAGCCCTTTGGTCACTCACAAGTTACATCGACCAAGCGTTTTGTTTTTAAGCAACGATGTTAAAAATCGTTCCTAACCCGGCTCGGATGGGAAAAGCCTTAAGAAAAAGTTTCGCAACTCGTCGGCAAAAACATTTTTCTCCTGAACTTATGTAGGTTTAGTTCAAAAAAGTTTACATAGTGATATCGCAACTACGCAGCGCAATTGGAAAAACTTCGAAACCTTGCAAACGCGAATACAAGTTTGCAATTCAAATACTGTTCCAATTACTTGGAGTAAAAGTTGAGCAATCCCATTATTGTGAAAAGACATTAGTTTTCGGCTTCAGGTATATTTATTTTCACCTGAAACTTATTTTCTAAAATGCAGATATATGGTTATACAGCGTGACTCTGAGATCAATGCAGATACTTCACAGGAATGGCGGTGAGGAAATTTAGACATTTTTAAGCAAATTTCTTCTTTTTCTTAAAGCAAACTTACTTAAATCCAAATGTTTACAGTTTTCGAATTAATCGCGATTTTGCGATTGTTTCAGATAACTTCACTTTCACCATGTCTTTTGGATGGGATGTCACCTCAAATTATATATAATATTTGTCTGACGCTACAACTCTGAAGTATAATTAGTTCTTAATATTCATGGTCTGTACGTACGAAACATTTACATGACAGTGGAGCCACATTATATATATAAGCTTAATCAGTACAGAAACTAGGCCTTTTTGTTGAGATGATGACGTAGACGCCAATTGAGCGTTAGGGTTGTCCTCTTATTTTTTGTAAAATTAAAAAAGTTTTTGTGTAGTTAGCTCTATATCGCAGCTATTTAAGCCTTTTTTTGAGATAACTAGCTAGTTTTAATTAGAACATTAGGGTTGTCACTCTTAATTATTATAAAATTAATTGGTTTTTATTTATTATTTACTAAAACGTTTATTTGGGTTTTATAATGATCAAATAATCGAATGAATTGACTGACTAGTTTACAAACAAAATTGTGTAATTAAATAATCATCAACATTTTAAGAAAACTTTGTTTTCGTTAGTTATTAAAAATGCCAAACTGTCACCCGCCATCTTGGATCCAAAAAGTAATGTCAAATTCGAGCTCACCGCTGCCAAATTACACGAAATCGCCACCCTTATGATCATTTTATTAACAAAAATTACAAACCCAATCCCAATCCGCAATCTTAGATTGAATTTTTTTTATTCCACTGATTACAATTCGAATTAAATTAATAAAACGTAAATAAGTTATGTCACTATGCTATTACCATTAGTTATCATTACCACCTATCTAATAAGTATTAGGTTTTAAACACAAAGAGTCGCCTCTCGTCTCGACGCGGCACCCGCTACTGACAGCACCGCTATTCCCCCTTATTAGCCTTGTAAAGACTGTCTGTGTGCGTGTGTCATTTCGAACGTTTGTACGTAGTTTCTGTACTGCTTTAGCTTATATATATACTGTGGTGGAGCTTTCTGAAACAATCGGAAAATCGCTATTTTCTCGAAAACGGTAAACTTTTGAACTAAAATAAGTTTGCTTAGAAATGATGTAAATAACCTCCTTGATCAACTTGATCAACATCTACAATATCTGAATTAAGGTTGGGGTCACCCTGGAAAAAGGGTGAAATTGGAAATACCTACTCTTAGGAAATTCTGCTTTAGACAGTTTTCATTCTACCTAAAAATAGAAAAGGTTCTCGATTCTTCGTTTTTTTATGTAAGTAAGTATGTTCATCGATATTCTTGGATCGAAAGGAGACACTGTCAAGGTGGTCCCATCTAGCATAATATACGGTGCTCGATCGACTACTTTTAGGCAGGTACACTAGAATAAGAATATTTATTATTACATTCAAGTTATTACATTTCACAATACATTTAATACAAAGTGATATAAAATACAAACAAAGCTCTAGGGTGTTGAGTATAGTAATTTTATGGTGGACCGGTATTTAATTAATTCCGGTAAAGCATAATATAGAACATGCCAATTAGGTTAATTTCTATTTCTATGAAAAGGGAAAAGAGACTTCATATGCAAAGTCGTTACTTCCATTTTGAAGAAAAGCCATGGTTCAAAGTAAAACAGCTTAATGGCGTGTGATATGAGCAATCTCAAATGAGATGCTACTAATTCATTCAGAATGAGATGCTATAAAGCATTTGAAAAGCAGTTGAAACTTTGCATTGCGACCCGCTTTGCACTGAACTTTGTATACTGTAGTTCAAACGAATTGTTGCTTAAGTACCTAAATATAAACATACATTTATGTCCCTAAATAAAAGATAAACGTTTCTCTCTATTTTTTCCAACTTCACCTTTTTTAATGCCAGGCATAGCGAGCGTAATAATTCACAACATTTTGCCTTAATAATTCATTAAAAAACTTGCCAGTAACATCCTCTTACAAAAAACTTAAAACGACATACCAACCGGATCAGAAATGTTTAAAATAATCCGTGAGAAGTACGTAGATATTTGCTTAAACAATTCCCAAGCTTGCCTACTTCCTGGCCTACACTAAATTTCATTCAAGTTTACCAACAAAAGGACGAGAGGATGGGTAGGTAGGTGTCTCGTAGGTACCTCCACACTCACGTAGGTAGATTTACAACCCGCTCAACTTCCTCTCTTAATTGATGCTGCAAACAAAAACCTGCCCCCGCCACTAACGACTTGGCATTCCAAGGATAATCCCACTATACCGGATTGACAATATTGACGGCGGCCTATAATATATTATAGTACGAGTGACAAAGGGGTTTAGAAATAGCTCGAGCGCAGAAGCAAAACAATAGCATTTAAAACTTAGGCTGTAAAATGGAACGGAAGCAGTGTTCGTTGACGGTAGGGTTGCACATGAAAGAGACAGGAACACAGGAACCGGATGTGCGCGGTGGCTGCGCTCGCGCCGCTGCGACACAGGTGCGCCAAACGCACGCGACCGGAATCATTTAACATTGGACGTGATCTAAACCTGAACGGTTGACTTTTTTAAGCTTTTAAAATTATAGGAAACGAGACCGGAATAATACACCACTAAGAACGGACGAGGAATCGATAATTAAAGTACTTAAAGATATTTTAGTTATTAATATTTAGAATATAACAATACTATGTATCAACTACATCACGTAATTTATTTTTACCTTATTCAAAAATCAAACAGCTTCATAAAATATTAAAATTAAACGATAGTATCAAATGCATCGACATCGCGTGTCAATATTTATTCGATTCGAACTGTTCGAACCCACAGCTACGCAAATATTCTAACTAAAACAGAAAATCGCATGCAACCTGCATGCGACGCGTCAATGCGTTGATTGCGATGAGCCTGGAGCTACCGAGTATGCGGATAAATATTCCAGTCGTCTGTTTAAACTGATTTCGTGGTACAGTCAGCAGCAGAAGTGGCTAAGCAATCGACTCGGTCACAATGATCTACACAAGCTCTTATCTCTCTATCTATAGAGCCGTGTTTAGATCATTGTGAACGCGTCGGTTGCTTAGCCACTTTTGCTGCTGAGTGTACCAGGTAAACCACTGACAGTTATGCCCGCGGCAATGCAGGCTACTGTCCTGGCATACGAGTAATGCATATCACAATGTAATTCTCGAGATATGTACATAATGAACGCGCCACCGACCATGCGACCAGTGCAGAGACCGGTCCGCGTTATCTGTCATCGTCATGCTACCCGATGCATATTATTAAAATAGAGACCTTATGATGTAATAGGTTCATTCACGATTTATATCTTGATAATAACTACTTAGATTTTTGTTCTTTTAAACTAAACTTGTAGTAGTTCTACTTCTTAAGGAAAATAACTACGAGCGACAGTGACATTGCTCAGAAAGGTGGTTTTTGCATTTGCATGGAAAAATGTATCTTTTTAGTTACGATTATGCAACTTGGGAATTTATTTTTCAAGAGAAATAAATAAGCACGTGTTTCATCGTTAATGAACATTTTAACCCTAAGGGGGTTAAAAGGGTGGTGGAAGTTTGTACGAGAAAAACGTTATTTTTAAAGTTACTATCATTAAACTTAGACAAGGGATAGGGATAGGATGGGAGTTCAGCCACGGAACCGTGGGCGAAAGCTGATGCCTTATAATGTTATCAGAGAACTAGGGATGAATTCAGTTACAAACCATTATTGTCCTCGTGCGCCGTTTCGAAGTCCGCTAAGGACATGTTGGAGAGATCCTCGATGTAGACCTGCGGCTGGCGGCTGAGCGAGTGCCGCCCTCCCAGCGAGTGGTAGCAGCTCTCCTCATCGTCGGCTGCCTCCTCCGTGGACGAGCCCTTCAGGCAGGAGTGGAAGCTCCTTGAGAGACGCCGCTCCGTACTCATTTTGGCACATATCCCGAACCACCTCGCCGGAAACAACCAATCCACGCACACCAAATTACGATGACGCGACGTCTTTGGTTTACATTCGTCGCAAACACCGAGTTACGTTCACTGACACTTTAACGTTTATTAATCACAATCCAGTTCAGTCACTGATGCACTTTTATAGGGCTGATGTCATTCATTTGTGTGTTTATTTTCACAAAATATTTGTAGATTTTTATTTAGTTCAGTTCTGCATATCGTGACCTAACCGCAATAGTCTATCGCGACACGTGTGCTCTACACACCTTTTCAGATAAGACTGCATTTGTTTCAAATAATGTTATAATACATCAGTTTCTTATCTCCTGTTATCGTGGAGGACCTGTAATCGGAAGGTATCAGTGATCCACTGCGCCAATGATCTATCAACTGTCTAAATATACGTTAAAAACGTGCGACTGGCTAGAATACATAGATTAATCGTAGTTTGTTAAACAAGTTTACGTAATGCCGGTGTATGTTTTGTTACACATCAGCGGTTAACTGTGGATACTTAGAATTAATGCATATTTACTAGAATGCTTACGAATGTTTGAATCGATAATTAATTGTAGTTCGCTCATTTTTCTGTATAAACTATTATTATTAATAATATTTAGTTTTCGCCTAACAAGCGAATGCTACTTGCTTGTAGGAAGGAGCTACTGAAGAAATAGCGACGTCCGGATCGAAAAACATGTTATGGGGGAATTGAGAGGGAACGCCGTGTGACACGGCGAACTGTGGGTTCAATGCCCTCCCAAAGAATGGGGTCTACCAATGTAACATTCGACTAATGAATGGCAGACCAACAAAGTACCACGTCTCTGTTGTACCCGTGGTACCACGGACTTATTCGTATGGCCCTGCCGCATGACTTATGAGATGTTTCGACGCTTAACGTCGTAACCGACCTAACCTTGCCAGAATCGTTTGTATGTATGAGACTGGTTCTTTGTATCCAAGCTTGTTAGCACTTGAGCGCCCTCAAAGAATAGTGAGACAATAAAACAGACACGAGATGCCTCTCAAACTCGCATGAATAAAAGATATTTAGACCAATACGTTTAACACGGCGCTCGGCGTGTATTCGTAACCAGAGTATAAAAATAACAAAGTCTCTTTCACCATAACAATGTCTTAATTCTAAAAAAACCACCGTAATGTAAAGCAATTAAAAGCTATCGCAATGATAGTTGCTTAAACCGTCCGTAGCCCTGACCACTTAATTTAAAATGACCACGGTAAATCGCTAATTTAAACAATAAATGTTTACGCAGATCTTTGCGACCATGTAATGATAACGTTTAATTTCGTAGTATCACTTCCGCGAGATTTGGGATTAGAAACAAAGTCTTTTACGAGTTGCGCAAGAGTCGTCGAATCACGCGCAAAATTGCCGAAGAGGAAGAGACAGTTACGATTGCGGGCTCATCACATGTGGTTTTAATTAACGCCGCGTCGCAATAAGCTGCTTATACGTTGACAAAAAGAGTGAAATCTTCAATGATCCATTGTCTCGCTGGAAAGTTCCGTGTGGGAGCGGGATGTGAATCTAGTTGTGCGAGGAGAAAATTGCGGAATCATCCTTTCATTACAATACGTACTCAGCTGAACAAAGGCATCGAGGAAGAAAGAGTTCTTATTGCGAAATGTCACAAGCCAAAAAAAACGACTACACCAGAGACACAAATTCAACAATTGCACTTAATGCGTGATGGTATTCTATCTTCTATACTGGTATTATACAGATAATGATTTTACACAGGTAAAATGTAAAGTTCAATATAATGCTGGTGAACTCACTTTCGCTAGACGACACACTCGGAATTCATTTAGAGAATATAATTCGGCCAAACATAATTTAATTATTGTGAAGTCGTAAACCTCTCAACGGAAAGCGAACGTAGGTATTTCACTAGCGTCAATTCGCAATAGCAAAAATAACATGTGGCCGCTGACCGTCGGTGAACTCGCGGACGAAGTTGAGGCGTCGTCGCTATCATTCGCACTAGCAGAATTATGGCACGTGGTTGCTAAGCTCTCAGCAGGGGCAAACAAGGGCTTACTTCCATATACCGAAGGCCGTCTCAAGGCGCTAGCCCATCCGGAACGACCAATTGCCATGGTAATATTTTTAATAACAAAGCGTTATCATTCTCAGCCTGCTGTAAACAATGTTAGCCCCTACGCTAATCGTTCGTTACTGCGAAACTAGGCCTGTTACGAGAACCCATGCAATAACAAATGGCCAAACATATCCACTTGAAAATAACGAATATTATGAGCGCCGAGCTATAGAATGTCCTAGCTCTGTAGATAAGAGCAACGGAACACATCACGATAACATGAGATAATTGCAAAGGCTTGATAATGAGCTGAATGGAAACAACAACAGAATGCTGATCCGAGGCCCGCGAGTACAGGCGAGGGCCTGTTTGACGCACAGTTGTGGAAACGAGTCAGGTCATGTTTGGCTCGCGGCCAGCACTTTCCGGCACGAGACCGATATTTCCCCGAGATAAAGAGTGACCAGAGCCCGACCGCGGCTCACATCGCATGCTTATTAGCATAGGACAGATTATTAAGACCATTACTTTGCGGCCAAATCCACACATCTAATTAACTTTACACGTCACTGTCTTTAACACTATAACCAATAACAAGTGTTGCAATGGCGTCGATCTAGAAAAACATCAGCATGATCGACTGAGTCACTGAATCAGAGGCGCGCGCTGATATAAACAAACAACTGTCGCAGAATGTGTGATGATAAGTCGCTAGCAACTACAAATGGACTTGTCGACTATAAACAAAATTATTATAAAAGGGCACTCATCTGGCTTAAGGGCATAAGAACAATTTAAGGACTCATCGACGCTGCAATGTTCTTGCTTGACAGTATCAATGATCATTACAAACGTTGGCAGCTGCAACAACAATGTGCAGTCCGGCACGTTGCATCACTGTGTTTAGGCGTATACTACATTTGCTGGGCCACGCGATGTATGCCAGAGAAAGCTTCAATGCTTACTTACATACAACAGCAGTTTTATGTAAAGTGAAAACATTTGACATTCAATAAAAGGTTGAAAGATGTTTGAACTTATGAATAAGTTCTGCTCACTCCCAGATGAGCAATAAAGATCTTCAAACGATTGCACTCAATCTGAAGCCTTTTAAAGCATGACGCAAGTCGAGCTTTTGTTAGATTGTATGAAAGGCTGTAAATAGGTTGTTCAAGCAAATAAAACGCATCCGCCAGCGACAAACGCTGACATCGTAACTAATGACGTGGCAGGTATAAATCATGTTTATAATAGCCAGGCCCAGGCGAAGACGCCGAAGGAAGCGGTCGATTTACGACGGATATGGCCACTGGGACAAGTAGAGCGAGGTAGGTACGAATACTCGGCGAAATTAATCTCGTTCCAGAACTACGACCGGGTCTTAATAACGAGAACCGAACGGATGCGCGAATGCAGTCGGACAATGCTTTTTTATTTATGTCCTTACCAGAACTTGTTTCCTAAAGTACTTACATCTTGACAATTACTGAGTGCTACTAAGAATGCCCGTATTTTACAGATACTGATCTACATAATCTCGCATATAAAATGCACGGTTAAACTACTGCTTTCAAAACAATTGAAGCTTGGTATGGTGACTTGATGATGCTTTTGAAGGTCAAAAGGAATCCCGAAAAATACATTTGACGCCTAATAGTGTCAGGACTTAGTTAATAATTAGATCACCGGTGGAGCTTACGTTTACTGATTACCGAGTCTAACTGACTTTAAAACGGATCTATAAATAGATAGGATGCCAAGACCACCGGTTCAAATAGACTATTAGTTTAATAGCTTCATCGGTCCAATGTCGTACGATTAACTTCGCTTCACTAATAATGACCTCAGGCCCCGCCCGCACCCTGGCGCTCGTTGCTTCACCGCCTGCGTTATCTGTTAAACAGGTAATTCACTAAGAGTGCTAACAACGCCAATAACGAAACATCCACAATACCATCGACACAGAATTAGTTTGCGCACCAAAATAGAGTCAAACGTCATAAACAGACACTCGCGTACACTCGCCGACACAACACACCGCGAACGCCCTACTGGGATCGTGTCATATCCGTTGCGAAAGTTGGACAGCCATGGCGGGTCCCTTTGAGACGTCTTGACTTTCGTGGCGAGATGTCGCGCCGAGCGGCAGACGCGTGTCTATCTCCAGTCAGCGGCGTAGGCGCACTGAGACCAAGCGAGACGCCAACACGCGGCGGCGGCGCCCGCTGCGCCCTCCATGACGGACCGTTTATTTACAATTCACAGTTTGAAATTCGAACGTGCTCCAATAATTAACATGGTTGCATATAGGCCGGTGCAGCTACGAAGAATCCATAGCGTAACACGCATGCAACGTTAAAAGTACCTACTCAAGTCAAAAACAAGTGCGCTGTCTTTAGTATCCGTCTTATTTCTCTTATAAGTTATTCGGCTAAGCAGGAATTAAATATTTTGCCACAAATGGACTGTAACAGATCTCATTCCAATATTAGATAACTTTTTATACCTACCATTAAGAAGAAATTATCCATTTAATCAGACGTCACTTCAGTAACGCATTTATCATAACTTTGCATGTGTAAAGAAAATAACGTTACACAAAAAAAACAGAATCCGCGACCATTTATGTTTTTATTATCGATATTACGAAAGTGAAAGTAGCTTGGTCCAAGCGAGTTCGTAATCCATTACAAAATCACTTTTGAAAAATAAAGCTGTCACTGCCAACTAACTGCAAAAGCAGCGATAATCAAATCACAATTGTTAAGAAATAAATTGCCATTAAACGTTATTGAACTCTCTATAGGCATAAAACCTATGGTAATAAATACATGGTGTTCTTTATTGTAAAAGGCTTGAGGGAGCAGGGTAGGGCCAGGTAGCGAGGGGAGGCGAGGGTGGCTCGACTGCGCGGGCGCCGTTACACTTGTGTAATTATTTTAAGCCGCGCCGAGGCAAACAGAGATACCGTGGAAAGCCGGCCGCTTGTTTTACTAACCCACCACTCTACCAAAACAGTGTTTCATCAACAAATAGGTAATAAGAACCTAATTTTTTGAGGACAGATACTACTCAGACCAGGCGCACAAGAAACGTCACAGAGTCTTAAATTCTAAATGTGGTACTCAATATGTATCATATTGCGAAGTCAGCGTATTGGCGTTGGCACATCTGCCGAAGTTTACTCAGTCGCTCATACGGATAATTTATACAGCAATCAAATAAATTATCTACACTTGATGGTATCAACTAGGGATGGCTGTTCGTTAATGATTGAATACTATTCTCAAATAACTGACTCATAGTAATAGATAATTTGTAAACAATATTAAATAATTAGGGCTGATTTTTCAATCCCCAGATAAGCTCTTATCCCACAGATAGTGTATCGGTGTAAAAATCGGCCCTTAATGGTTTTGTAGGTTGTTGCTTACAACGTCCTTATAAGCCCACGTGTTGAGTAGGTATCAATTAAAAACACTGCTAATGCTCAGAGCAATATCTACGAAATTATTTACTTAGCATAATACCCAATAAAATATTTTGATTTTATTTTGTTTATTTTTTATTTACGAAAATATGAAATCGCTAAACCTATCAGTTTATCTTCTAAATGAACTGTCAATAACAGTAAACTTAGGTATAAAATGAGCATAACGGGTAAAATTATACTACCATTCACATTGCAACTGTATGGCTACACAAACTCAATTAGTAATTAAATGTCAGTACTGGAAATTTATACTGGCCTGACATCAAATACGCGGTAAAGATTAAAATAATAAATACAGTGCAAATGAAATAAAATGTGACATACTAATTGCAATTATGATTAACATTAGTGAAGCAAGTAAAACTGGCATACGGCTTTCGAACTAACACAGTAAGAAGTTAGCCTTGAGAGCTGGCCATCACTACATGCTAAGTTACATACTATAATTATTGTAACAGGTTGCGATGCCGCGTAGTGGATAGAGATGGCAAAATGATGATATTAAAAAGTGTTAATAGCGAGTACGTCATGGGCGACTACAACGGCGTTATTGTGCGGTTATCGCATAGATAATTAAACGTTGAATTTAAACGTTGAAATATTCAAAATCCTACTTTTTTGAGGCATAATTGACTATCAAAAATACAAAAAAAAACCATGGCACTCTCAATAATGAATTCGTTTAAATTACAACAGTTTCCTCGTACAGTCAGGAGCAGAAGTAGCCAAGCATCCGAAACGGTCACAATGATCAACGCACGGCTCTATTGTTATAGACATAAGAGCTTGTGCAGATCATTGTGACCGCTTCGGTTGCGTAGCTACTTTTGCTGCCGACTATATCACAACTGACCTTGATTGAGTGATTCACAAAGACGTAGTTGTTCAAAAGCAAATATAATAATCACCTTAAATAACAACAAGCCGTTCTTAACAGGTAAGTATCTGCAGTACTTATCACTGCGTAGGAGATCAACTTAGGGTCTTAGGCGGCAGTGGGCGGCCCACAATCTTATTCCACTAACCAGTATAAGACTACTAATACTAATGCTCGTTTAAACAGCAACTAAATACTCAATAAACCGATACAAACTTGTATGTTTCAAGTTCCAAAACGTTTGAGGTAAAGTTTTGCTTTTAAGAATAACAAAATAAGTAAGAAATTAATAAATCAGAGCCGACTAAAATAGTTTCATTGCACAGCAATGCCAAGTAAAGGAAAACACATTCGGAATTAAGTGATTTGATTACTAAGTTAGGCAAAGGCAAATATTGTGAGTATCTATGTATTTTAAATAGAAATACATGCCATTAAAATGCTCGCGAACCCCAAAGAACTATTCAGCTTACTCGTCTTTTAGTCTCGTATTAAAAATTCTCAAAAAACAAAAATAATCCTTTCTCCTGCTCATGCACCCGACTGCAACGCCCTTTTGTAAAGGATGTGTGTTTAAAGAACGGGGCACTATTTCTAAGCTTAGAGATATAGTTTGCCCGCCTGACCGACCTAACTACCTCTTGAACCGTTGAGAGGCGAGTTGAAATTTCCACATTTTGTGGTAAAATGGCAGATAATTTTTAGAATTTCGTATTATCTACAAAAAATGCCCACGTAATATTTACTCGCAGTATACAAAACACCATGCGAAGGTTACGTCACGGTGAGGTTGTATGTGACTGGCTAATCGCTTGTAAGAACAGCACTCAAGTTATATGTATTCTGAAGAAAGAAAATAATGATGTTCAACGGTAACACGCCCACACGCTCGCATTGGTGATTCATCTCGGCCTTGACTGCCTTACAGCAGCTTAGACGGTAATTGTCTATCAAAATAACATCCATTCAATATACCTATCATATTATAATATCCAAATACACCGTTAATGATTTCCTACGGATTTCAGCCCACTTGCCACTTGCCTTGCTTTTTAGTAGTATATTATTGGGCATTCTGGACCACCATTCATTCGATCGGGCGAAAAATTTCGCCCTCACTCATTCGTGGTGATCCAGAAGCCCAATAATACAATGAATTGCACACAACCTACAATCAACCCAAACCCAACGGTAACCAACCTAACAGTGACCTATCAGCATTTGCGTTCAACATAACGCTCAACCTACACCTGAAATCGCATTGGGCATTCTGTTTCACCTCTCGTTCAACGCAACGAATACATCAGCCCAACAGCAACTCAAACCTAACGGAACCCAACCTAACAGTAACCTATCAGAATTCACGTTCATCATAACGCTCAACCTACACCTGAAATCGCATTGGGCATCCACCTCTCGTTCGAATGAGCGAAGTTTTGACTCGAGGTTCAACGACAAGCCAACCCGACGGGAATTTATTCAATGTATTTAAATTTCAGTCCAACTCAAGTCTCAACTAATTGACAACCTAACATAGATATGTTTAATAATGTTTGAGCTAGATAAAGTAAAAGCAAAAGTACACCATGCACACCGGGTTGATCAAGTCCGATATGCACGAGGCCGAAGCCACTGAGCGCTCCTCGGTCTCAAGCCGCAGCCTTTGACTCAGGTTAACTCAGGTGTTTGCACAACTTGTCTGCGAAGCTGATCAGACTCCACAGACAAGATCGGGTCACCCAGGACGCGTCTAGTTCCCGGCATCCACCTACGGATGTATCGCTATGACCGCTTTTTGTGTGCGTGGTGGTTTTGGATGCCTCCCACCGAGGCTTGTATACAACTCATCCGCAAAGCTGATCAGACTCCACAGACAAGGTCGGGTCACCCAGGACGCGTTAGTTCCCGGCATCCGTTTTCGGATGTATCGCTATGACCGCGTTTTATGTACACGGCAAATTGTATGTCGGATTTATTTATATCAACGAATCTCAAAACCATCGTTAGCGCGAGTTAGGTTTAAACTAATTTACGCTGGAATAAAGCACTAAGTAAACATTATTTAAATTACGAAAACATAAAAATGTGTAAGTCACTACACTAGTGAAAACCAAAATATGATTTTAAATTGGTATCGCTAAAACTAAGTCAAATAGTGTGATTTAATTGATGTTAATGTAGAACAACTCCATCTGTGAGACCGCGATACTTTATCACACTTTCTAAATAACTTATATCACTTTATCATGTTGACGTAAAAATTGTCTTGCTGACTAGAATATAAAGTTTGATCAGAAACGAGTTGTAAAGTGATATACATGATTATGTACTTAAGTCATTTCAACTCGAAGACATTGTAGTGTAAGTTAGGTACTCAATCAAATTACGTAGCGAGCGCGCTCGCTAAGGTTTATTGTTCTTAACATGCAAATGGACATACGAGTAGGCGGTGATGACATCTATCGAAATTATTCGAAACCATTTGTATTCTATACGAAACCAGTACATCAAAGGTACTTACTTAAATCATTACTTACACCTACTTAGTTCAGTGCTTAACCCACAGACAGCGCTTATGTTAAACTTTGACATCGTGCGCTAGAATTTGTACCTAGATTTTTGTGTCTGTCTGTGGTACCATAGCTCCTAAATGAATGAGCCGATTTAAATGCGGTTTTTCATTTAACAGGTTTTCTAACAATGGTTCTTAGACTTGTTTTATCAAAATCGGTTCAACCGTTTCTAAGATATTGACCTTTGAAGCGAAAATGTCTATTGTTTTTCGACTTTTCTAAGTTGGTTAGGTTATCTTATCATAAATGTTAATAATATAGGAATTGTTTATTTTTGTGTTCAAATTGAAAAAGGTTTATACCTGTTTGTACCTGTAACAAGACAATGTTTGTTTTCGTATTAGGAAATAACAATTGTATGTGTATTTATAATTACGATGTAAAGTAGCAAACATTACAGTTAGAACACGTTTTTACCTAAGTTTAAATCTTCGTCTTAGTAGGTGAGGTAAGATGATATTTGGTTGTGTGAGCTAACCAATTACTAACCTTACCCATTAACTTAGTAATTAAGTCGGTTAATACTGAGGCTATTTGAACGATCTGAGGAGGTTTTTTTTCAGTTTCCGTTATAATTTTAACGTACAGAACTGAGCATGAAAATGTTACCAATTAGGTATTAGCCAATTTTATTGCGCAACGTTATCAAGTTGTAATGTGACACACAGTGCGATCGGCGTCTTTTTGCTGACATACAAATGCGGTGCATGTATGAAGCGTGGTTGCGAAATAATATTCATATTATAAAGGTGTAGGGTTGACAATGATCAATGGATAAATTTACAATTAATGGGTACCTCTATTAAATGCGAATATAAATGTTCTTAAAAGAAATAATGATTACTACAATTACTGAAATACTAATATTTAGGTAATTCCTTAATTTAGCTGGTGAGAAATAAATAAATAAAAAATAAATAAGTAAATAAAAAATTAAAAAAGTAAATTAAAAAAAGCTTACAACTCACTCTCGATTAGTTTTTTGGTATCTTGAATACATGCATATGTGGAATACGAAGTAGGCAGATTTACCAACAGACAGATAGACAAATTCATAACGTTCCTCTTTCCATCGCGTCGAGAATTAAATAATGTAAAATAAAGAACTGTTATGTGCACATAAGCATAATACACAATTGTGATTTGGAATGCGACAGCCCTAGTTCATTTAGTAAAATCAGCAAATAATTTCGTTTAAAACTTTTGCGCGGGGCTAATTTGTTCCTTTCCAATTTCGAACGTGACGTGCACAGTGCATCAAGTCTTCTACATCTTCAGCTCAGAGGTTAAGCTGTGCAGAGTTTCTACGTTAGTAAAGTTTATTTGCTTTATACATCGATTAAAATGTAAGTATGTATTTCAACGTACCTAACGCTTTACTTTCCTAACGAAATTAAAACATTTGGTTCATATTGTTTGTAGGGTTCCAACAGGCATTAATATTTTTAATTTCCTTTCAGGTCTGATTCAGAGTTTGAACCCATCAGTGTTGCAAACAGCGGAACCGTTCGGTCAAAAGTGGGAAGGTCGGCTGAAAAACGGAAAGCTTCAGCTCCAAACAGGTAGCCATTTTATATTTATTTTCATATTTCATGTTTTTTATTTTGTCAGCTGGGTACATATTTACTTAAATATTGTTTGTCTACTTTTTTCATTTAAAAAAGGTAATTTTTTGTTCTTTTTTTATCGATGTATATGGTTATTTTAAATGTCGAGTAATAAAAACATATTTTTTATTTCAGATCTGATTCAGAGGAGAGCGTTGCCGCTGCAGATGTCAGTATCCCAAAAATAAAAAAACCTGCTCAAAAAAGAAAGCCGTCAACCCCAAGGTATTTTTCTTGTAATTTGTTTAATGAATTTCGACGAACTAAGTACAACTGTCTTATTCATTGTTTAATGTCTGTTATGTTTCAGATCTGCTGCACCCAAGAAAAAAGAAACTAAAAACCCGTTTGACGTGTTCGGAATATTTCCTGAAGACGTTGCTGTTAACCATAAGCCTGCTGAGACTGATCCGCTTGATTCATCCATTATAAACCGGGTACCGAACGGGTCAACAAAACGAGCTTGCACCCTCAACGGAGACTTTTTCTTGGAGCTGCGGGTGTACAACACTGCTGATATTCGCGGTGAGTTACGTCAGGAGCGTTGGAAAAAGGCTCTCGTTACTCTAAAGGCGCAAATCGATGATGAAACTGTTGAATGGGAGGCATTGCAAAAATTTATTAAAAAGATAAATGTACTTTTCAAGGACGCTAACGTCAAATTTTATTCTAACGATACTAAGTACTAATTTAGTAGGTACTTTTTTGATTTTAACAGATACTGCAGGTTGTCTCTTTTTATTACTTATTTGAATAAAATTTAAACTGCATCAAATTGTGTATCAAGTAATTTTTAATAAATGTGTTAAACTTAACGATTTATTATGAAACCATAATTTAAACGCTTTTAACGATATTACTTTAAGGGCGCAAATCGATGATAAAACTGTTGAATGGAGGGCATAGCAAAAATTTGTTAAAAAGATAAATGTACTTTTCAAGGACGCTAACGTCAAATTTATTGTAACATACTAAGTAAGTACTAATTTAGTACTTTTTATTTTTGCTTTTAACGGATACTGCAGGTTGTCTCTTTTTATTATTTGATTAAAATTGAAACTATCAAATTGTGTATTTAACATATAAAACCAGGATTACAGCTTAAGCAAAGTCGCTACATAAAACATGCCCTTTTGCACTCAGTGTTCAATTACAGTAGAAAGCAGGAAGTGGGTAGGGCACCTTAGAAGTAATAAGCATAGAAAAAATTCGGGTGTAAATTTAAACGATGAGGTTGTTGAAATTTCGTCTGCTTTTAAAGGTCGCATAGCATCTTATAGAATAATGGCAACTGATGAGCTGAAGTCTTGTTTACCTGAATCATTTTTGATTACAGTAAAACCTAAAATGCAAAAAATTTTGGAAAATTCGCTTAAAAAACATGTGTCCCTCAAAGTAAATTTCGAATATTTTGGCGATTTTCTTTTGTTTAAAGATGACAAGCAGGAAATGAAATCATTTGCAACGAAAAATTTTCCTATACATCAAAATTATCAATTCGAAGAGCTTTTAAACACAATAATTATTAGTATACAGAAAAAAATCGAAGAATTTCAGGAGCGCGATTCTGGTTGGACTTTCTTATCTAATTTGTATTTAGAAGTTAACATAAATAAGTATGAACCATTGAAAGCGTCATCTTACATAGACTTACCTAAGATAATAAAAAATAAAAAAGCTTGCATTAATATTCAAAATCATGATAATTATTGTTTTCTCTGGTGTGTTGTTGCTGCTCTTTACCCATGTCAAAACCATCGCGAGCGTCTATCATCTTATCCTCATTTTAAAGACGTATTAAAACTTGATAATATGTGTTTCCCTGTCACTTTAGCCGATATCATTACGTTTGAGCATCACAATATTGATATCTGTATTAACGTATATTCTTTAAAAAACAACCGAACTCTTGTAGGACCTCTATACAGATCGCAATATAAAAGGAAACATCGAATCAATTTACTTTTAATCGAACGCGGTAATAAGTCGCATTATGTTTTGATTACTAATTTACCGCGTCTTGCTCGCGGTCAGATTACCAAACATCATGCTAAGCTTTATTTCTGCGAAGACTGTCTGATATTTTTTCAAACTGAACACGGTTTCAATAGTCACGTTTGTAGTGGGGTTGCTACGGTACTTCCGGAGAAAGGCACCTATCTCGAATTTAAGCATTTTGAACGAAAACAAGACGTTCCATTTGTCGTGTATGCTGACTTTGAGACAATCCTTAAACCCTATCAGAACTGTGAACCTAACACTGACAGTAGTTTTACTACAAATAAACAAATACATTTACCAGCCGCTTTCGCGTACCATATAATTTGCTCTTATGATGAGCAACTTAATCGTTTTGTTCAATACCGAGGGCCAGATTGTGCTCAGAAATTCGTAGATTATTTATATAGACATATTAAAGACATCCATAACGTTTTAGAAAAAGAAATTCCCATGGTATTTACTGTAGAAGATTCTTTAGCTCATGAACGTGCCAAAAATTGTCATATGTGTAAAGGTTTATTGTTTGCAGACAAAGTAAGAGATCACTGTCATCTAACGGGCCGTTATCGCGGTGCCGCGCACCAGTACTGCAATCTGCGCTTTCGCGTTCCTAAATTGGTCCCTGTTTTCTTTCATAACTTAGCAGGTTACGATTGTCATTTGTTTATACAGGAACTTAGTAAATGTTCAGGGCCTGTGAAAGTAATCCCAAAAAATAAAGAAAATTATATTTCGTTCACTAAGTTTTTGTGGATTTCAGATCAAAAGTATGCACAAATTCGATTTGTAGACTCTTTTAAATTTTTAGGAACAAGCTTGGAAAAATTAGCGAATGGTTTACATAAAGATGATTTTATTCACTTGAACAAGTTTTATCCTGAAACTAAAAAAAATAAATTATTAACTCGCAAAGGTATTTATCCTTACGATTATATGTCGAGCTGGGATAAGTTTACAGAGACCGAGCTTCCATCACAGAACTTGTTTTTTAATTCTCTTTCCAACGAACAAATAAGCGATTCAGATTACGCACATGCGCAATCTGTATGGTCCGAATTTAAAATCAAAGATATGGGAGAATATACTGATCTTTACCTAAAAACTGATGTGCTGCTTTTATCAGATATTTTTGAGAACTTTCGGTTCATTTGCAAGTTAAATTATCATTTAGATCCGGCATTCTATTTAACTGCTCCAAGCTTATCGTTTGATGCTATGTTATTAAAAACCGGAGTTAAGCTTGAATTGATATCCGAATTAGAAATAATTCGACTCATACAAAAAGGAATAAGAGGTGGTATTTGCATGTGTTCGACCAGATATGCTCAGGCTAATAATAAGTACATGGAAACTTATGACATGAATAAACCAGACTCGTTTTTAGTATATATCGATTGCAATAACTTATATGGTTACAGTATGTGTCAATCGTTGCCCATGTCTAATTTTAGTTTTCTAGATCATCATGAAATTGCCCAACTAGATATTTTGTCTGTCGAAGATGATGCTCCATTTGGATTTATTCTGGAAGTTGACTTGCTATATCCGGAAAATTTACACCATAACCATAACGACTATCCATTTTGCGCACAAAAATTTATTCCTCCAGGAGGAAAAACGACCAAATTGATCCCAAATTTATATAACAAATACGAATACGTCATTCATTACGTCCATCTGAAAACATGTTTACGCAACGGCTTAACTCTTGATAAAATCCATCGCGTTATAAGGTTTCGTCAAAGTCCATTCTTAAAACAGTATATTCATTTAAATACAGAACTGAGAAAAAAAGCTACTACTCCTTTCCAACAAGACCTTTTTAAATTAATGAATAACTCAGTTTTTGGGAAAACTCTTGAAGACAGTGAGCGGCGAGTTGACGTCAAATTAGTAAATAAGTGGCACGACCGTCAAAACAAAACAAAAAAGTTTACTTGTGCTAACAAATTAATTGCCAAACCGAATTTCCATAGTGCAACAGTGTTGTCTGAAAATTTGGTTGTCGTACAAATGAAGCCTGAAAAAGTAATTTTAGATAAACCAATCTACGTAGGATTCTCTGTATTAGAACTTTCTAAAAGTCATATGTACCAATTTCACTACACGGTACTAAAAAAACACTACCAAGATCAAGTTACTCTGTGCTACACTGATACCGACAGTTTTATTTACAAAATCGAAACTGCAGACTTTTACAGTGATTTAAAAAATATTTTTTTAAACTTTTTTGACACAAGCAATTATAACCCTGTAAATGATTTGCAAATACCTTTACGTAACAAGAAGATTCCTGGGTTATTCAAAGATGAGTTAGGAGGAGAACTTATTACCGAGTTTATAGGGTTACGTTCTAAACTATACTGTATCAAAAGTGATAAATCTCTTATCAAAAAAGCTAAAGGAATAAAAAAACCAGCAGTTCAAGAGTTAACATTAAATGATTATCGGGATGATAAAATAGTTCGGAAAAAACACATATTATTTAAATCGATTAGGCACGAGATCTTCACTCAATCTTTCACTCAATCTGTCAATAAAGTTGCTTTATCTAACAAAGACGATAAACGACATATATTATCAGACAAAATTTCAACCAAATCTTGGGGACATGAGTCTATTTTCTAGTACAGTAGTTATCTAAGCGACCTTTCCTCGAGCTGTAATTTTATTTCGTAGGCACCCAATGGGTAATAAAAAATTAGAATGTGTTTAATAAAATAAAATACGTTGAGTACTAACGTTATTGTAAAATTATAATTATGTATGTTGTAGGGTCAGCGTCAAAAGCCACTCATCACTTTTGTACCTTTTCGCTCTACGACCAGATGAGCGACTTTTGACGCTGACTGTACCAAATAAGTAGATTATCATTAAGTACTTTATTTTTTATAATTACACATTGATTTGTAAATTGTATGGTTTGTTCTTTTTTTAATAAATAAATATGAAGTGTTATTAACATTTGTTTTCTTTTTTTCTTTCACCCACCTAAGTATATATAGACTGCGAGGATACCGACTGAAAACACATTTTACTTGAGTTGAAATTGAGTTTTCTCGCTTCGGAGGTTTCCTGACGATGTTTTCCGTCATCAAAAAGCTCAGGGTTAATTTTAAATGTAATATTTTGATAATGGTAAGTAAAATCATGTTCTATTGAACAGGCAAATAATACCTATCCTCGTTTATTGCATTGGGTATCAATTAAAACATGTCCTTACGTGTCTTAAGCAGCGCGGCGGCATGCAGCCCGTGCTAAGGTAATTTGCTGACACGTGAAATATACCTATTCACATTTATTGCATTTGGTACCAATTATAACAAGTCCTTACGTGTCGTTGTAATTTGATCGGCATTAAGCAGCGCGGCGGTATGCACCGCATGCTCCGAAGCGCGTGTTAATTTAATTTGCTGACGCATGAAATTACTGTAATTATAAATAGCGGCTGTTATAGTAAGTTATCATTCTGCACTCTACATTCATAACTGAGTAAAGTCGTTCCAAAGTTTTGAAAATTAAGACGAGCTGATCCGTTCCCGATTCGGTAAGTAAAATTGGCATTATTTAATATTTATTCGTATTATTTTGTTGCTATTATTGTTTTGTAAGCGTATGAAAATGCTCATATGTGTTGCCAGATGCGTTTATTTATTTGATTTCTTTTGTTTCAGAATATGGAAGGAACGCAAGACACTCAAATCATGTTTTCGCAATATGCACAGGGTCCATTAGGATTCCGAGAAGATGAAGAAGAAGAAGAAGTCAGTGAATTTGTAAAAAAAATTGCAAGTGCCAAAACGAAAACCAAGTCTAGTAAACCAAAACTAAGGCTAAACAAAGTGGTAAAGAGAAGTGTACGAGGTCACCCGCCGTCGTTCGTTATAAACAATGAAGCAACTAAGGGGAACAGACTTGTCAAAATCCAAATAATTAACATAAGTGACTCCGCGCCGGATCAAAACGACGAAACCGGTGAAAACGTTATGCTCAGTGCGCAGTATGTGGCAAGTGACGGATACGATGAGATAATAGACAGTACAGAAAGTGTAATAAATAAGATATCCAAGAAGTTGTGCGGATATAGTGTTAGTTATTAATGTTTTTACTGTTTTTGTATATAATTTTGAAAATAAATATGGTCAACAATTTTCTTGTTTTATTCCTTTGATTAAGCGATACGTCAACAGGAAAGATTTTTTTTGTAAGTATGTCAATAAAGCAATAATTCAAACGAAGATAAAATTATCATGATTAAATGCACAAGAAAAATCTTTTCAGTAAATATCGCTTAAATAGATTAACACTATTATTAGCCACAGGTATGAATCGTTATCATTTATTTCATATTTTTAAACAAACAAATTCAATTATTTAAAAATGGGTTAATATAAAAAGTCTTCGTTCAAAATAAATGATAACTAATTTTGACTGGGTTAAAAAATAAAAAAATGATTAAACGTAAATATTTATTTTTGAAAATTAGGTATAATTTATTACAATGTTAAATATGCATAATATCGAAATAATATTTTTTAAGACACATAACGTTTTTTAAGGCACAAGCTTTTTTATGATGTAGACAATTATAAGAGCTGTTGTCGATACAATACTTTTTATACATTAATTGAAAATTAGAACAACCTTTCTCTCCCAAGTCTATTACAGTACAATCAGCACATAAATCATTAATCCACTTAATTTTTTCAAAACCTTTTACATATATTTTTTTGCCTTCCAAGAAATTATGAATCATTCTCTTAAATTCTCTGTGGTCGATATACCCCTCACGCCACATAATGCCAAGGTTTCTCTCTATCCATTTCACATGCCTTTTTTCGTTTTCTGATAACGTAGAAAATGAATATGGAGGTTTTATTAAATACGCCTGCGTGTGTTCATAGGTACTGTATGCAAATTCTTTAATAATAAATTCATTTTTAGATGATTTAAACCCCTGAACATCTACGAATAGATGGTCTAGTTTCATGATATCTTCTTTGTTATATTGGTCAACGGCTTATATTCTATAATACTATCATTCAAAATAAGACAATAAGCCGCGGTATTGTCAGGGATATCTGTGTCACACTCTAATTCAATCCGCACATCGACTGAACCCGTTTTTAAGGTTTCATTTTGACGAGAACAGTCGATAACAAACAGAGGTGCTTTATTTATAAAGTCTTGTGGATTCAACAACGGTGCTTGGCTGCGGTTATAATAAGACTGTTGGAATTTAGCGTACTGTTCATATAATATAGCAAATTTTTGAGCCGAGAAACTGACATTCAAGTTTTCATAAGGAAAATAATTTGAATTTAAAAAAACTTTAACGTCACGCAAATTACAATGATCAAAACGCGATATATCTTTATCAGCAACATTTTTCCTGTTTGTTTTTAATCCAATTATAACATATCGAGGTTTTTCAACTTGAGACGAAGTTTTGACGGCCCAAGAATGTTTTGATGTTTTAGGTAAAAGCGGGTATTCGTACAGATCCCAGTTCCTAAATGCTACCTGAATAGCTCGATCTCTTTCCAAATATTTAAGCAAACTTAATCTTTCACGATCAGAAACCTTAATGTGCGGCATGCGCCATACTATTTTAGATATAGTTATGTTACCTATATACTCATTTGTGTTCAGTTTTACGCTATTTAAATTAGTATTGGATCGTAAAAGAATAAGTTCATGCTTACAGTTAATAATAATTTTGTTATAATCCTCTGCGAAGCCAAGAATCTTATTTAAAGGAATTGACACAGAAAATGATCCATGCGTAATTTTTGTGCCATCAACATCCCAGCCCCATAACTTTGACATCGATGATTCAAGTTCATTCATCGACACAAGAGATTTTATTGTTGTTGTGACCCCAGCGTTTTTAATTTTATCTATTTCAATCCCATTCAGCTCATATCGAATATCTTGAAATAAATGAAGTATAGGGTTATTTGTAAAATGAACACTGGACACCTTCGCTTTTGTTTCTCTGTTGAATACTTCTATAGTACCCTCTATGTATAAAGTACTCGCTGATGGTAATACGTATAGATCTTGCTGGTTGATAGGTATACGGATTTCATCATTTAAATTGAAACTTGTTACGTACGGTTTATACGAATGATATTCGAAACTTTCAATCGTGCTATCAAAGCTAAAGGAGTCTGATAAGTTTAGTATACTCATTTTAATAATCCTATGTTTTTTAAAAACTGTTTGTTTTCCTTCGTTAGTTGTCCTTTAGGTCTTCTTTTCTTGATAGCACAATGAGCACTAACGGCTTTGCTGTTTGAGACCGTACATTTATTAAAGTCTATCATTTTTTTCTGAGATGTAAATATATCTGAATCTCTTCGCCACGTAAATTCACTAAATTATCGTTTATATCCAGTATTCTTATTATAAGAGCGTTTAAGCTGTTTTGAGTAACAGGAAAATATATAACATTTTTAGGTGTTTCTATAATCCGGTAACCAGGCGGTACATTTGGCACAAATTCATGAATTATATGACTAGGTTTTCCGTTTATAAATGACCCGCTCACGATGTCACATTCAACTCGTACTATAGTTGTAGACAGAATGGACACGGGAAAAGGGGACTCAGTTAATATATTCGCCTGAACTGTTTCTTCTCCAAAACCAAGTAACTTACCAATCGAATTTGGTTTTTTAAAATAGACGTTTTTGGAACACAATATAGATGTTTTTAGCGTATTATTATTGCATGTCAGTGTAAAGGTGCAACCTTGGAGATGTCTTTTAAGATAATCATCAAGATCTTGAAGTTCATATGACCCTTCAGGAATTTCTACTACTTCGTTATCACCATAATAAAACTTATTATTTCGGTTGTCAATATTAGGTATCGAGTTAAATGTCGACAAGTATAGCAACCCGCATTCATATTCACCATCTAGTTGAAGAGCTGGCGAGTGATTCGTAATCAGGGTAGAGGAGGATCCCGTTATGGACAAAGTGAAAGACATCGTGAGAATGAGAAGCTATTTATTGTTCAGAGATATTTAAACGGTTATTCCAATATTTTTTTAAATATTTTAAACATAAATGTCCGCAATTAACAGTATCGAATTTTTGATAAATATTATAATTGTATGAAATATTATAATTTTTCAAATATTTTATTAATTCTAGCGGCGGTTGAAGATCACCATAACTATTAAAATATTCACAATGATTATTATCTTTGACATAGGCTACCCAGTGAGTCCCTTGGTTTTTAGAACTATCTAAATTTACGATTGCACATTCTACTCTTTTTGGACGGTTTGGCAATTTGTCTCTCATGTAAACACCACGGAAATAAGGAATATCTGTTGAATGTTTTAAAATATCAACATTTGTAAGAGCACGTCTGGGTAGCCTTTTATTTAGTTTTTTAATCGTTTTAAACACAAACCCTTTCCATTTCTATACTGTTTAATGTACAACCCTTTACCTAATGCAATAGATTCCATCATTTTATTATGACGTTCTGATTCGGATAAGCTCTTTTTTGCAGCTTTGTAGTCACCAACAGCTTTAGCGATCCCAGCAGCTCCTCCTGCCAATGACCCTAACGCAGAAAGTCCCGCGAAAATAGGTATTAGTGGCAATATACCTCCAGTTTTAGGAATCGGTATTAATCGAGGAACTCTCATTTTACTCGTATTGTTATTAAGAAATACTTTACTCGCTGCAGCAAAAGCTCGACTGACTGCAGTGCCTTCTTTTTTAGATTTGTTTTTTTTCAATTCGGTACGTATCTTAGAAACAAAATGCTTAAATGATTTTATCCCTGCACCAGCTTTCATTTTAGATTTCATCACTTTGCTAACTATCCAAGACGCAAGTTTTTCTCCTTTTCCAACACCTTTTGACTTCAATCTTTGTTTAGCCATTTTATAGAGTTCAAAATCTGCACGATGTCGGTCTGTTAGGTCAGAATATTTATCGTATGCTATATCGTGTTGCATACACGCGTTGTCCAATTCATTAACTCCTTTATCACCTCTTTGCAATCGCTTATGCAATTTTGTGCCTGGTCCGCAATAATTGTAGCCAGGTAAGTGCAGTTCAAACGGTAAGTGATTAATAATACTGTTTAGAAGTCCTCTTCCTTTCATATCCCAAAAGTTAATGACTTAGCGCGAGAAAGTTTTTAAATATATTTATACAATGGCATTTCTGTCGATCCAGCTGTTTTCGCTATCGTTAAGTCCTAACCACTTAACATACAATTTTTTCCCTCTTTTTTTGATTACCTTTTCGATGAGGTAAACGTCTGGATACTTAGTTTTTTGCAGTTCTTGTTCATAAAATGTACCGAGTATTGAGTTTTTTCGTTGGTCTTCAATATGGTAAGTAACAGGACGAGTGTGATTCACCTTTTTAATAGTAAATAGCTCAGTTGACCAATTAGGCGTATAACCTTTATGAAAGACGCTTTTGTACTTGCTTATACGCACATGATCTCCTACATTAAAAATATTTAATTTAAAACGCCGATTGGATTGTGATTTATCAATGTTTTTCTTTACTTCGGCTTCATTATTAAAATTCACCTCATTTGGGCTAAATTTTGTTGTGCTATGCACAGTTTGATTATAAGATTGAACTATCTCATCTAAAGGTTTTCCAAGCCATTTGTAGTTCCCGATGAAACTGAAATATTTGTAAAGTTTGTTCTTAAGCGTTTTTATTACCCTTTCAACAATAGACGCCTTTTTAACTGAATACGTGGAATAATGATTTATTTTTAAGGATTTCACATAACAATCGAATTGATCATTGTAAAATTCTTTTCCAAAGTCTGTCTGTAAGTTTCTAGGTATTCGTTTGGTCGACTTGATAATTAGTTCAAATGCATTTTTTACTTCTGTTTTAGTTTTAGATTTCGTAGGAATACACCACGTGTACTTTGAAAATGTGTCAATAACAACTAAAATGTATTTATATCCCTTATTTACAGTATGTAAATTCTGTAAGTCAATTAAATCTGCTTGCCACAAATCATCAATTCCTTTTAATATAACTGCGCGACGCTTGTAATTTTTTCGGGCCGATCTATGGATTTCATTCACGACTTGTTCTTTTGTCATCTTTGAAATTACTTAAAATATTGTCTATGTCCCTTTTTGTATAAAAGTTTATTTTCAACTGATTTGCAAGCTGATGAATTTGAGAATTTATAGTTTTAAATAAAGAATCTAGATGCTTCTTCTCGTAAGTGTCCTGGACGAGCTGATCGACATATTGCTTATTAGCTGCATCATTGGGTGTCAAAGGATCCGCTACCCCCTTTAATCGCGATGATTGTAGATCGAAATCGCCATCATCAGAACGCAGCAAAGTTTTATTGTTAAGTTCAAAAACTTCACATACACGCAAACGTTTATGAACATGATGACCGAATTTGTCTATGTTCATTTTTACTTCTTATTTTTATGCACTTATGTATCATCAAATTTCCGGCTTCGACTGATGGTAAAAGTAAAATACCAGTTTTATATATCATTGATTAACCAAGCCCGCTTCACGAAGTTCTTCTACAATTGATATTATTTCATTGTCTAATCCTGTGTTACCGGCATCACGGGAAGCAATGAGTAATTTCAATCTTTCAACTAATTCGTTTGGATTATCCCAATAGACATATGAAACATCTCTTTTAACTTTTTTCATTGTTGGTAGTCCTTTGCCGTAAGTACATAAATCTTCGCTTATTGAACGTTGTTTCGATAATTTGAAAAGCGGTTTTATAATGTATAAATATTTCTGACCTTTGTTACTTTTTATTGGTTTATTGGGATCAAAATCTCGTCTATGGACATTCGTTTCTAGTAGCAACATTTTATAATAACGTTTATCGTCTTCAGTTATGATACCTAAATCAGGCAACTTCTTAAATAACAAATCATATAAACCTGGTGTTAAATTGTAAGTACGTCCATTTACTTTGAGTTTTTCGCCACTAACGGAAACTAAACAAGATCCTAACATAAGCTTATCGCGTTCTGTTCGTATGCCAAAAGGAATGTCCAAGTCGGTGTTGTATTGTTTTTGCCATGCAGGGTCTTCGCGAGGAGATGCATATGAACCGGTAGTCTTAAATGAAGTATCATTTGTTGATTCCAAGACATCATTGTTGTCACTTTCACATAACATGTCATCATCACCATCTTGTCTGTTTTCGTCTCTATTTGATACCTCATCATCATTATTTGAAGTCGTTTCGGAAAAATTTCGTACGATTGTTTGATTATTAATACTACTTCTCTTCCCTTCATTAGGACTAAATTTTAATGTTTTTGGCGCCTTTTGCCACTTAAATATGTCTTCATCAAAATCGGTTTCATTAGTGTTATAGTATTTATTGTCGTTACTTTTAATCATTTCATTAAGCGGGTCTGTTATTGGTTTAAAGACTGATTCCAAAATCATATTGTTGTTATTTTTCATATCACGAAGTAGTTTAACCTTCTTTTTGACAGCATCGGCAGACTGAAGTACTTTTTCTTTTAAAGTTTTCTCTGTGTTTATTTTATGATTCATGTCTGATCTCGATGGATTCCCATGATGCAATAAAAGTTTCTTGAAAATGAAACTGGTTAAGTAACACGGTTAATCCAAAACGATAAATGTATCAAATCCCATTCTATAACATCCTGAATTTCTAGCACAATCCTTGTTTACAACCAAGTAGCTAAAAGGTACGCTCCATATTTTTGCACACATTTCCCGAAACTGTGACCAAGACATATCAGTTCCAACGTGCTCGTCATAAACATGACGTAAATTAACTTCATCTTGTTTAAAAAGGATGATTAAGTTAGCATTGTCCCTTATTAATTGTTTAGGTATTTTACTGTAAGTTTGATTTAAGTAGAAGCTGTCAATATTTTTATGCCTTCCCATTGCAAAGTAATCCCTTATATTATTTTGATTTTCGCATGCAACATCATCAAATATGATAATTGAATTGTTCTCAGCTTCATGCGGGCTTAGTATTTCATCATTTTCGCGATATTTTTGAAATTTAACTGATGGAACCAACATCAATATTTTTTCTAAAAACTGGTACATCGGTTGGAAAAGTGTTTTTGAATATACGTAAATATTTTGAAAGCGTAGTCCTTGTTCATGTAGTAGAAGAGAGACAATTAAATTAGTTTTACCGCAATTAGAAGGACCGCAAATTATACAGCGAATTGTGTCGGGTAAAAGTTCACCGTGACGAAAACTACGATTGTTGCGATCTGAACAAACAACCTCCAACTGCAAGCTCTGAGCTTGTTTTACAAACTTCATATCTGTTCAAGATCAATTCAACCAATGCGCGCGTGTTGCAAGCATGGAATGCTTATTCAAAATGAGCAGAAGAGCAGATGGTTAACGTTAAACCTCGAGTGTGAGCAAATTCTGTTAGGTTGGGTTCCGTTGGGTTTGAGTTGCTGTTGGGCTGATGTATTCGTTGCGTTGATCGAGAGGTGAAACAGAATGCCCAATGCGATTTCAGGTGTAGGTTGAGCGTTATGTTGAACGCAAATGCTGATAGGTCACTGTTAGGTTGGGTTCCGTTGGGTTTGAGTTGCTGTTGCGTTGAACGAGAGGTGAAACAGAATGCCCAATGCGATTTCAGGTGTAGGTTGAGCGTTATGTTGAACGCAAATGCTGATAGGTTACTGTTAGGTTGGTTACCGTTGGGTTTGGGTTGATTGTAGGTTGTGTGCAATTCATTGTATTATTGGGCTTCTGGATCACCACGAATGAGTGAGGGCGAAATTTTTCGCCCGATCGAATGAATGGTGGTCCAGAATGCCCAATAATATACTACTCACGCAGACACATTATCGCAAGTCTTAATATACCAAGGACGATAACACCAAGAGGACTGCCAATACCATACAATGTCGCCTTCGTTTTAAATAATAATCATGAT
>OY829505.1:31723610-31843578 GCA_963691665.1 Clepsis dumicolana | reverse complement strand
ATTTCGTAGGCACCCAATGGGTAATAAAAAATTAGAATGTGTTTAATAAAATAAAATACGTTGAGTACTAACGTTATTGTAAAATTATAATTATGTATGTTGTAGGGTCAGCGTCAAAAGCCACTCATCACTTTTGTACCTTTTCGCTCTACGACCAGATGAGCGACTTTTGACGCTGACTGTACCAAATAAGTAGATTATCATTAAGTACTTTATTTTTTATAATTACACATTGATTTGTAAATTGTATGGTTTGTTCTTTTTTTAATAAATAAATATGAAGTGTTATTAACATTTGTTTTCTTTTTTTCTTTCACCCACCTAAGTATATATAGACTGCGAGGATACCGACTGAAAACACATTTTACTTGAGTTGAAATTGAGTTTTCTCGCTTCGGAGGTTTCCTGACGATGTTTTCCGTCATCAAAAAGCTCAGGGTTAATTTTAAATGTAATATTTTGATAATGGTAAGTAAAATCATGTTCTATTGAACAGGCAAATAATACCTATCCTCGTTTATTGCATTGGGTATCAATTAAAACATGTCCTTACGTGTCTTAAGCAGCGCGGCGGCATGCAGCCCGTGCTAAGGTAATTTGCTGACACGTGAAATATACCTATTCACATTTATTGCATTTGGTACCAATTATAACAAGTCCTTACGTGTCGTTGTAATTTGATCGGCATTAAGCAGCGCGGCGGTATGCACCGCATGCTCCGAAGCGCGTGTTAATTTAATTTGCTGACGCATGAAATTACTGTAATTATAAATAGCGGCTGTTATAGTAAGTTATCATTCTGCACTCTACATTCATAACTGAGTAAAGTCGTTCCAAAGTTTTGAAAATTAAGACGAGCTGATCCGTTCCCGATTCGGTAAGTAAAATTGGCATTATTTAATATTTATTCGTATTATTTTGTTGCTATTATTGTTTTGTAAGCGTATGAAAATGCTCATATGTGTTGCCAGATGCGTTTATTTATTTGATTTCTTTTGTTTCAGAATATGGAAGGAACGCAAGACACTCAAATCATGTTTTCGCAATATGCACAGGGTCCATTAGGATTCCGAGAAGATGAAGAAGAAGAAGAAGTCAGTGAATTTGTAAAAAAAATTGCAAGTGCCAAAACGAAAACCAAGTCTAGTAAACCAAAACTAAGGCTAAACAAAGTGGTAAAGAGAAGTGTACGAGGTCACCCGCCGTCGTTCGTTATAAACAATGAAGCAACTAAGGGGAACAGACTTGTCAAAATCCAAATAATTAACATAAGTGACTCCGCGCCGGATCAAAACGACGAAACCGGTGAAAACGTTATGCTCAGTGCGCAGTATGTGGCAAGTGACGGATACGATGAGATAATAGACAGTACAGAAAGTGTAATAAATAAGATATCCAAGAAGTTGTGCGGATATAGTGTTAGTTATTAATGTTTTTACTGTTTTTGTATATAATTTTGAAAATAAATATGGTCAACAATTTTCTTGTTTTATTCCTTTGATTAAGCGATACGTCAACAGGAAAGATTTTTTTTGTAAGTATGTCAATAAAGCAATAATTCAAACGAAGATAAAATTATCATGATTAAATGCACAAGAAAAATCTTTTCAGTAAATATCGCTTAAATAGATTAACACTATTATTAGCCACAGGTATGAATCGTTATCATTTATTTCATATTTTTAAACAAACAAATTCAATTATTTAAAAATGGGTTAATATAAAAAGTCTTCGTTCAAAATAAATGATAACTAATTTTGACTGGGTTAAAAAATAAAAAAATGATTAAACGTAAATATTTATTTTTGAAAATTAGGTATAATTTATTACAATGTTAAATATGCATAATATCGAAATAATATTTTTTAAGACACATAACGTTTTTTAAGGCACAAGCTTTTTTATGATGTAGACAATTATAAGAGCTGTTGTCGATACAATACTTTTTATACATTAATTGAAAATTAGAACAACCTTTCTCTCCCAAGTCTATTACAGTACAATCAGCACATAAATCATTAATCCACTTAATTTTTTCAAAACCTTTTACATATATTTTTTTGCCTTCCAAGAAATTATGAATCATTCTCTTAAATTCTCTGTGGTCGATATACCCCTCACGCCACATAATGCCAAGGTTTCTCTCTATCCATTTCACATGCCTTTTTTCGTTTTCTGATAACGTAGAAAATGAATATGGAGGTTTTATTAAATACGCCTGCGTGTGTTCATAGGTACTGTATGCAAATTCTTTAATAATAAATTCATTTTTAGATGATTTAAACCCCTGAACATCTACGAATAGATGGTCTAGTTTCATGATATCTTCTTTGTTATATTGGTCAACGGCTTATATTCTATAATACTATCATTCAAAATAAGACAATAAGCCGCGGTATTGTCAGGGATATCTGTGTCACACTCTAATTCAATCCGCACATCGACTGAACCCGTTTTTAAGGTTTCATTTTGACGAGAACAGTCGATAACAAACAGAGGTGCTTTATTTATAAAGTCTTGTGGATTCAACAACGGTGCTTGGCTGCGGTTATAATAAGACTGTTGGAATTTAGCGTACTGTTCATATAATATAGCAAATTTTTGAGCCGAGAAACTGACATTCAAGTTTTCATAAGGAAAATAATTTGAATTTAAAAAAACTTTAACGTCACGCAAATTACAATGATCAAAACGCGATATATCTTTATCAGCAACATTTTTCCTGTTTGTTTTTAATCCAATTATAACATATCGAGGTTTTTCAACTTGAGACGAAGTTTTGACGGCCCAAGAATGTTTTGATGTTTTAGGTAAAAGCGGGTATTCGTACAGATCCCAGTTCCTAAATGCTACCTGAATAGCTCGATCTCTTTCCAAATATTTAAGCAAACTTAATCTTTCACGATCAGAAACCTTAATGTGCGGCATGCGCCATACTATTTTAGATATAGTTATGTTACCTATATACTCATTTGTGTTCAGTTTTACGCTATTTAAATTAGTATTGGATCGTAAAAGAATAAGTTCATGCTTACAGTTAATAATAATTTTGTTATAATCCTCTGCGAAGCCAAGAATCTTATTTAAAGGAATTGACACAGAAAATGATCCATGCGTAATTTTTGTGCCATCAACATCCCAGCCCCATAACTTTGACATCGATGATTCAAGTTCATTCATCGACACAAGAGATTTTATTGTTGTTGTGACCCCAGCGTTTTTAATTTTATCTATTTCAATCCCATTCAGCTCATATCGAATATCTTGAAATAAATGAAGTATAGGGTTATTTGTAAAATGAACACTGGACACCTTCGCTTTTGTTTCTCTGTTGAATACTTCTATAGTACCCTCTATGTATAAAGTACTCGCTGATGGTAATACGTATAGATCTTGCTGGTTGATAGGTATACGGATTTCATCATTTAAATTGAAACTTGTTACGTACGGTTTATACGAATGATATTCGAAACTTTCAATCGTGCTATCAAAGCTAAAGGAGTCTGATAAGTTTAGTATACTCATTTTAATAATCCTATGTTTTTTAAAAACTGTTTGTTTTCCTTCGTTAGTTGTCCTTTAGGTCTTCTTTTCTTGATAGCACAATGAGCACTAACGGCTTTGCTGTTTGAGACCGTACATTTATTAAAGTCTATCATTTTTTTCTGAGATGTAAATATATCTGAATCTCTTCGCCACGTAAATTCACTAAATTATCGTTTATATCCAGTATTCTTATTATAAGAGCGTTTAAGCTGTTTTGAGTAACAGGAAAATATATAACATTTTTAGGTGTTTCTATAATCCGGTAACCAGGCGGTACATTTGGCACAAATTCATGAATTATATGACTAGGTTTTCCGTTTATAAATGACCCGCTCACGATGTCACATTCAACTCGTACTATAGTTGTAGACAGAATGGACACGGGAAAAGGGGACTCAGTTAATATATTCGCCTGAACTGTTTCTTCTCCAAAACCAAGTAACTTACCAATCGAATTTGGTTTTTTAAAATAGACGTTTTTGGAACACAATATAGATGTTTTTAGCGTATTATTATTGCATGTCAGTGTAAAGGTGCAACCTTGGAGATGTCTTTTAAGATAATCATCAAGATCTTGAAGTTCATATGACCCTTCAGGAATTTCTACTACTTCGTTATCACCATAATAAAACTTATTATTTCGGTTGTCAATATTAGGTATCGAGTTAAATGTCGACAAGTATAGCAACCCGCATTCATATTCACCATCTAGTTGAAGAGCTGGCGAGTGATTCGTAATCAGGGTAGAGGAGGATCCCGTTATGGACAAAGTGAAAGACATCGTGAGAATGAGAAGCTATTTATTGTTCAGAGATATTTAAACGGTTATTCCAATATTTTTTTAAATATTTTAAACATAAATGTCCGCAATTAACAGTATCGAATTTTTGATAAATATTATAATTGTATGAAATATTATAATTTTTCAAATATTTTATTAATTCTAGCGGCGGTTGAAGATCACCATAACTATTAAAATATTCACAATGATTATTATCTTTGACATAGGCTACCCAGTGAGTCCCTTGGTTTTTAGAACTATCTAAATTTACGATTGCACATTCTACTCTTTTTGGACGGTTTGGCAATTTGTCTCTCATGTAAACACCACGGAAATAAGGAATATCTGTTGAATGTTTTAAAATATCAACATTTGTAAGAGCACGTCTGGGTAGCCTTTTATTTAGTTTTTTAATCGTTTTAAACACAAACCCTTTCCATTTCTATACTGTTTAATGTACAACCCTTTACCTAATGCAATAGATTCCATCATTTTATTATGACGTTCTGATTCGGATAAGCTCTTTTTTGCAGCTTTGTAGTCACCAACAGCTTTAGCGATCCCAGCAGCTCCTCCTGCCAATGACCCTAACGCAGAAAGTCCCGCGAAAATAGGTATTAGTGGCAATATACCTCCAGTTTTAGGAATCGGTATTAATCGAGGAACTCTCATTTTACTCGTATTGTTATTAAGAAATACTTTACTCGCTGCAGCAAAAGCTCGACTGACTGCAGTGCCTTCTTTTTTAGATTTGTTTTTTTTCAATTCGGTACGTATCTTAGAAACAAAATGCTTAAATGATTTTATCCCTGCACCAGCTTTCATTTTAGATTTCATCACTTTGCTAACTATCCAAGACGCAAGTTTTTCTCCTTTTCCAACACCTTTTGACTTCAATCTTTGTTTAGCCATTTTATAGAGTTCAAAATCTGCACGATGTCGGTCTGTTAGGTCAGAATATTTATCGTATGCTATATCGTGTTGCATACACGCGTTGTCCAATTCATTAACTCCTTTATCACCTCTTTGCAATCGCTTATGCAATTTTGTGCCTGGTCCGCAATAATTGTAGCCAGGTAAGTGCAGTTCAAACGGTAAGTGATTAATAATACTGTTTAGAAGTCCTCTTCCTTTCATATCCCAAAAGTTAATGACTTAGCGCGAGAAAGTTTTTAAATATATTTATACAATGGCATTTCTGTCGATCCAGCTGTTTTCGCTATCGTTAAGTCCTAACCACTTAACATACAATTTTTTCCCTCTTTTTTTGATTACCTTTTCGATGAGGTAAACGTCTGGATACTTAGTTTTTTGCAGTTCTTGTTCATAAAATGTACCGAGTATTGAGTTTTTTCGTTGGTCTTCAATATGGTAAGTAACAGGACGAGTGTGATTCACCTTTTTAATAGTAAATAGCTCAGTTGACCAATTAGGCGTATAACCTTTATGAAAGACGCTTTTGTACTTGCTTATACGCACATGATCTCCTACATTAAAAATATTTAATTTAAAACGCCGATTGGATTGTGATTTATCAATGTTTTTCTTTACTTCGGCTTCATTATTAAAATTCACCTCATTTGGGCTAAATTTTGTTGTGCTATGCACAGTTTGATTATAAGATTGAACTATCTCATCTAAAGGTTTTCCAAGCCATTTGTAGTTCCCGATGAAACTGAAATATTTGTAAAGTTTGTTCTTAAGCGTTTTTATTACCCTTTCAACAATAGACGCCTTTTTAACTGAATACGTGGAATAATGATTTATTTTTAAGGATTTCACATAACAATCGAATTGATCATTGTAAAATTCTTTTCCAAAGTCTGTCTGTAAGTTTCTAGGTATTCGTTTGGTCGACTTGATAATTAGTTCAAATGCATTTTTTACTTCTGTTTTAGTTTTAGATTTCGTAGGAATACACCACGTGTACTTTGAAAATGTGTCAATAACAACTAAAATGTATTTATATCCCTTATTTACAGTATGTAAATTCTGTAAGTCAATTAAATCTGCTTGCCACAAATCATCAATTCCTTTTAATATAACTGCGCGACGCTTGTAATTTTTTCGGGCCGATCTATGGATTTCATTCACGACTTGTTCTTTTGTCATCTTTGAAATTACTTAAAATATTGTCTATGTCCCTTTTTGTATAAAAGTTTATTTTCAACTGATTTGCAAGCTGATGAATTTGAGAATTTATAGTTTTAAATAAAGAATCTAGATGCTTCTTCTCGTAAGTGTCCTGGACGAGCTGATCGACATATTGCTTATTAGCTGCATCATTGGGTGTCAAAGGATCCGCTACCCCCTTTAATCGCGATGATTGTAGATCGAAATCGCCATCATCAGAACGCAGCAAAGTTTTATTGTTAAGTTCAAAAACTTCACATACACGCAAACGTTTATGAACATGATGACCGAATTTGTCTATGTTCATTTTTACTTCTTATTTTTATGCACTTATGTATCATCAAATTTCCGGCTTCGACTGATGGTAAAAGTAAAATACCAGTTTTATATATCATTGATTAACCAAGCCCGCTTCACGAAGTTCTTCTACAATTGATATTATTTCATTGTCTAATCCTGTGTTACCGGCATCACGGGAAGCAATGAGTAATTTCAATCTTTCAACTAATTCGTTTGGATTATCCCAATAGACATATGAAACATCTCTTTTAACTTTTTTCATTGTTGGTAGTCCTTTGCCGTAAGTACATAAATCTTCGCTTATTGAACGTTGTTTCGATAATTTGAAAAGCGGTTTTATAATGTATAAATATTTCTGACCTTTGTTACTTTTTATTGGTTTATTGGGATCAAAATCTCGTCTATGGACATTCGTTTCTAGTAGCAACATTTTATAATAACGTTTATCGTCTTCAGTTATGATACCTAAATCAGGCAACTTCTTAAATAACAAATCATATAAACCTGGTGTTAAATTGTAAGTACGTCCATTTACTTTGAGTTTTTCGCCACTAACGGAAACTAAACAAGATCCTAACATAAGCTTATCGCGTTCTGTTCGTATGCCAAAAGGAATGTCCAAGTCGGTGTTGTATTGTTTTTGCCATGCAGGGTCTTCGCGAGGAGATGCATATGAACCGGTAGTCTTAAATGAAGTATCATTTGTTGATTCCAAGACATCATTGTTGTCACTTTCACATAACATGTCATCATCACCATCTTGTCTGTTTTCGTCTCTATTTGATACCTCATCATCATTATTTGAAGTCGTTTCGGAAAAATTTCGTACGATTGTTTGATTATTAATACTACTTCTCTTCCCTTCATTAGGACTAAATTTTAATGTTTTTGGCGCCTTTTGCCACTTAAATATGTCTTCATCAAAATCGGTTTCATTAGTGTTATAGTATTTATTGTCGTTACTTTTAATCATTTCATTAAGCGGGTCTGTTATTGGTTTAAAGACTGATTCCAAAATCATATTGTTGTTATTTTTCATATCACGAAGTAGTTTAACCTTCTTTTTGACAGCATCGGCAGACTGAAGTACTTTTTCTTTTAAAGTTTTCTCTGTGTTTATTTTATGATTCATGTCTGATCTCGATGGATTCCCATGATGCAATAAAAGTTTCTTGAAAATGAAACTGGTTAAGTAACACGGTTAATCCAAAACGATAAATGTATCAAATCCCATTCTATAACATCCTGAATTTCTAGCACAATCCTTGTTTACAACCAAGTAGCTAAAAGGTACGCTCCATATTTTTGCACACATTTCCCGAAACTGTGACCAAGACATATCAGTTCCAACGTGCTCGTCATAAACATGACGTAAATTAACTTCATCTTGTTTAAAAAGGATGATTAAGTTAGCATTGTCCCTTATTAATTGTTTAGGTATTTTACTGTAAGTTTGATTTAAGTAGAAGCTGTCAATATTTTTATGCCTTCCCATTGCAAAGTAATCCCTTATATTATTTTGATTTTCGCATGCAACATCATCAAATATGATAATTGAATTGTTCTCAGCTTCATGCGGGCTTAGTATTTCATCATTTTCGCGATATTTTTGAAATTTAACTGATGGAACCAACATCAATATTTTTTCTAAAAACTGGTACATCGGTTGGAAAAGTGTTTTTGAATATACGTAAATATTTTGAAAGCGTAGTCCTTGTTCATGTAGTAGAAGAGAGACAATTAAATTAGTTTTACCGCAATTAGAAGGACCGCAAATTATACAGCGAATTGTGTCGGGTAAAAGTTCACCGTGACGAAAACTACGATTGTTGCGATCTGAACAAACAACCTCCAACTGCAAGCTCTGAGCTTGTTTTACAAACTTCATATCTGTTCAAGATCAATTCAACCAATGCGCGCGTGTTGCAAGCATGGAATGCTTATTCAAAATGAGCAGAAGAGCAGATGGTTAACGTTAAACCTCGAGTGTGAGCAAATTCTGTTAGGTTGGGTTCCGTTGGGTTTGAGTTGCTGTTGGGCTGATGTATTCGTTGCGTTGATCGAGAGGTGAAACAGAATGCCCAATGCGATTTCAGGTGTAGGTTGAGCGTTATGTTGAACGCAAATGCTGATAGGTCACTGTTAGGTTGGGTTCCGTTGGGTTTGAGTTGCTGTTGCGTTGAACGAGAGGTGAAACAGAATGCCCAATGCGATTTCAGGTGTAGGTTGAGCGTTATGTTGAACGCAAATGCTGATAGGTTACTGTTAGGTTGGTTACCGTTGGGTTTGGGTTGATTGTAGGTTGTGTGCAATTCATTGTATTATTGGGCTTCTGGATCACCACGAATGAGTGAGGGCGAAATTTTTCGCCCGATCGAATGAATGGTGGTCCAGAATGCCCAATAATATACTACTTCTTAGCATTTAATTGGACCCTTCCTGTCCCAAGCGATTTTTTTTTTTTTTTATGAAGTGTCTATCCCTCCTACGTCAGATTGTGACTGATTAATATTTCATACCAGATAACGACGCTGAAATTAACTTTGACCTCGAAATTGAAATAAATAACAACGACTCATCGCAAGCTCTATTAGCAAAGAAATAAACTGATCACTGAATAAAAAGTGTGTGGATTGCAAACGAATTAATGCAAAACGCCACTCACCTAACTCCGTAATTGCCAAATCAATAGCTCCAATAGTGCAGTGGATCAATCGATCGGTTAATGGCTAGGAATACGCAAAAAGTGGAATAAGTAACAAACTTTCGTTAGAGAAGTGTGCCAATAGAATGCTAGGCTTGTGCGTGCGCCCGGCCTCGCGCTGCGCACGTCAGCAAATAACTGCATAATGCAGACTTCTACGACCATCAACAAACTGAGGGCCAATCACTACTTTAAATAAAAATAAAAAGTTTCCTAGTCTTGACTCGCAGCAGGGACAACAGCCTATGCCACAAACGATGAGGCTAAGCTATAACTACAGTAGGTAGGAAGCTATTCGTGGGCGTCCCTGACGATTAATGTAAAATGTAAACCAGCTCTGAAAATAACGACCTATATTATTCAATACCATTAACACGACGACATTTCGTTATAGGTGAAAAATGACGTTAACACACATCGTAGAAATAGTCCGCGTTATGATTAGAATAGAGAATGTGGGCCACATTTCATATGTTCCATACTGATACGAGAATTTTAAACAAGGACGCAACACGAATATTTTGCTTTATGATCCGTGTGGGGATAGAACTTGGATAGAATTGCTTTTACGAGGTAGAACTGATTAAGCACGTTGGCCGTAGTGCGGCGGCGTCGGGTGCATCGGCAGACTGACACAAATCTTTAGTATTCAATCAATGCGACCGACCTGCGTGTGAGGTTTCTTTGCACACTTCTAACGCAAACTCCACGTGACTTAGTGGCTTACTCAAAGACGTTAACGTACAGCTAAAATTGTATGTTATTGACGATTGGAAACACATTTTTGATGGGAATCGGTTCAAGTTACTCCTAATTGTATCCCATCTTGTCATTCAACACAGTTACATAATTATTTTCCCCTCACTACCTCGGAAAGCCGTCTTTTATCCTTTAATACAAGCGGGTAAAATCGCGTTTTATCCACTAGTGGGGAAAGTAATTTGACCTTGGAGTGTAGCGTGTTTAAGTAGCTTTTGACAGATAACAAAACGTAAAACGCTCATAATAATGGTTCGTTCGATATTAATTATCATTAAATAAATGATAAATGGTTTGAGAATTTAATAAAAAATACCAAATTTAGCTTTATTTAATAGCAATTAAAATTACATATGAAGCATTTGTTTTTTTTTATAATCATGTTGAATATAATTCTGAACGCACAAGTTGAATCGATGCAATTTCAAAACGTATCGTCAGAAATATCAACTTTGTCAACAAAATTTTTCTCACCGACTCCGACTCACGTAACAATACACAACTTCCAGGGTTTTCTGTTATAATATCGTGAAAAAATTGTGATTCTAGTGATGAAAATTTATTTTTATGAGCTCTTTTTTTACATGTTGCGCTTTCCTCGCTACAGTGAGGTGAAAAGTTTTGTGTTACACACGGGTGCAAATATATTTTACTTCTCGTGTGTTGAAACGTTCGCTACGCTCAGAATTCTATTTTAGAACCACTCGCTTTGCTCGTGGTTCAACTATAGAATCCTTTCGCTTGTTCGTGTTTCAATTCCACACTCGCGGCTAAAATACAACTTTGCACCCTTGTATAACAAATAACTATTTCCATTTTAAGTTCTTCTAATGGGCCAAAGGGTTTTTATTAGAAATATGTATATATATGTATGTAAGTAGTTTGCTAATAAATAATACATTTATAGTGTTGAATTATTAAACGGTTATGTAAAAAAGTGAAATCATGTGAAAGGAGAGTAAAAATGACGATTTCATTTGCTCTCGGTACAAGATCTGGACTACGCTAAAAGGAGAGCGGGCGTTAAAAATAAATCACAAAGCAGGCTTTTAGGGCTGATGTAGAGCATGTCGATTCGGCATTTATTGTTAACACATTTCTTGGCTGTTGCCACTTCCGTATCCGGAGCATCGGTTTCAAGCGAGATAAAAACCGTTACTGCACGAGAACGAATTCTAATATAAATTGTAGCTACTAACTCATACGGGAACGTGCGGCCGAACCGAACTGAATGGCATCAGTGTATCGTATTTTGAGGGTAATCCGATTGGGTACGAGCAAACGCAGGTGCTACATTTAAATAAATATTTCTTTCCAGATGCAATAAGAAGGGACGCCTGCGTGCAAAAATCCATCAGAAACCAAAGGCCTGTTGATATTTATATTGTTTATACGAAAACCTTTAAATTCTTAGTAAAGTTTAGCACAATCGATTTTAACAAATTCATACTGTACTTTACATACGGAATTTTATTCAATACCATCTTATACTTATACCACACTATATTAATTTCATAAAATCCAAAAGAGCTCACATGTTTATGACAAAAACATTACCAATCATAAGTGTGTGTGCGCGTGCGAACAACTGTTTGAGAGAGCAACCCAAAAAGTATAAGCCCTTGCTTTGACAAGCAAAGCAACAGCAATCCTGAATCCCGTAATTACGATTGTGTGAAATCGGTCCATCATTTCGCCGCGCGAGCATATCTCTGACGCGCGCCAGCTCCGTAAACAGTGTCAGCTATAAACTGTTGTTTGGACGAACGCCAGCGCAGCTTCCACGCGATATCCCGAATCGTTAGAGCCCATATGGAAACACCTTTAGGTCAGAATTTCTGCTTGCCGCCGACTGACGATACCAAGCTGCCTAACAGTTAGTCGTTGACACCCATGAGTTGATAGCATGCTGTGTCATTGAGAATAAATGAGTGCTTCCGACTCGCATTGTAAAGTATTATCCGGACATCATTTAATAGAACAGTGAAACAAACAATACATTTAAAAGCAGAAAGCAAACACGGGAAAAACTCCGCAATCTTCCTTGTCCGCGAATTAAATCTCAGTCTTGTCCTTCACCGTGATAACAGTAAGGAGACAGGCCTCTTCTTGACAATAAAGCCAGTTAACTTCATACCCCGCCGAGATTGAATTCGTGACTATCTCAAAAGGCAAAATGCCGAATTAGTAAAGAACACCGCACGACCACTTGAGGATTGTGGTGTTCCGCTTACACAACACAGGCTGCCCTTTAAATAAGACTTAACTATTAGAGCCCGAAGTGAAACAGATAGTCCGTTTTAGGTGTAATTTTACAGAGAATGGTCATTTTAATCCTACCTTAACGTCTTAGTCCAGAGAGCATAACCGAAAAGATTTCATTTGCTCTTTTTATTCGTTTAGTAGGTTATTATGTTTAAACCATTGTTTAAACAGCATTTCAGAACTATTGTCATTATTTATCATTCACTGAACAATTGTGTCCGGTAGCTTTACTATTTTCAACTTCATTTATTTATAATGAAAATCAGTGAATTTTATGTTTGAAGGTATTATGATTTTATGATTTATTATTTACTGAAAAGTAGTGATCATTTACGCCACACATTAGTTTAAACTTATGCGTAAGCATTAGGTATGTCTGTTCCCATCCTCCATATAAACTGAATTGGAATTATCCTGCCTGACAGCAGCGTTTGCAGTCACATGACTCTACCTATAATTAATACAATAAAAAACATTTTTATTTACCAACACACAGATTTAATTTAGTTTTAAGTTTTAGTTTATTTAGTTTTAGTTTAGATTTAATGTCATTGTAAATTGCTTTTATTATGATACTAGCTGTTGCCCGCGACTTCGTATGCGTAGATTTCGGTTATCGCTATCCCGCGGGAACTATATGATTTTCCCGAATAAAAAGTAGCCTATGTTATTTATTTATTTATTTATTTATTTATTTAAGGAGAACCAACAGCTTATAACACAATATAAGTAGTTATTCCCGAATATTCAAACTATCTGCTTACCATTCTTACCATCTAGATTGGTGCAGCGGTTTTTCCGTGAGGAGGTAACAAACAGACAGACAGAGTTACTTTCGCATTTATAATATTAGTGAGTATTAGGATAAAATATACATTCACACACGGATTCGCTAAAACATATCAAGTCCTAACCTAATAAAATAATGTATGTACAAACATGGAAACTACTTATTTGATTACTTCTAAAATATCTTTTGAAAATGATGACATTTGCCACTCGCTTGTGGCAAAGATATTATCGAGAGGGAAAGCTGTCACGGCTAAAGGTACCACATAATTATCATCTGTATTGTAACTTGTTTTCTGTTTGAACTGCATTCGCACTTTTTTAACTTACGCAAGCTTAAATTCGGCCACTCACAGGTACCGGAAGATATATTCAATATACAATAGGGGCTATGACCGCGGCATCCGTCATTTAAGTCCTTATCAAATAAAAAAAAAGATAACCCAAAACTTGTGTACTTAACCAATAGTTACAAGTACGACTAATTCTCGATTAAGTATAAAACAAACGCTATCTAACAGTGAAAGATCGTATCGAAAACACAACCGAAGCAATTTACAGTAAACGGCAATCCACTAAGTCATTAATTACTTTAAGTATGTACATTCTCGCACACTCACTAGCCGATAGTCGTGTTTTATCGGCCAATGTCGCTAAGTAGCTCAATTACTTAAGCTGTCTACATTGGCGACAAACACTACACGCGACACGACCTTTCAATGCCCGTGATTAGCGATCACACTTAAAGCTTCCACCGGTCTCGGCTCTCCTTAGCCAATCAATTAGGGATGTACAAACACATCCAACAAAAATGACGAAACTCGACGATACCGAGTCAACTGTGAAGACCGCTGATAATATCAGGTTACCCATTCGATCTCGTTACAACAGGAAAGGTAACTTTTTATAAAAAACAGAATATGTCCAACAAGGTATTAAGCAACAACCTAAGTATAGTTACTACCGAAAAGGGAAGTGGTTTATTTGTCAGTGTAAGATGAAATTATACGTGCGCGTCTTCTCACGGCAGTTATCATGTTCTCGGGGAATTCGACCGGTGGCGATAACCACGCTCTTATCTGTCACGAGGCTCACTGGCGCGATTTATTACGCTGCCTACGAGAAACCAAAAATAGGGAGCCGTCGGATAAAAAATAGGAGAGCCGCACAACACACTGTTAATTAATACCCGTACTAAAATTACGTTTGTTCAAAAACCCGATAGAGCAAATAATATCTTAAGAAAGCCAGTGAATTTGCAAATCTCGCTCGTGTAAAATGATATTTGAGCGCATATTTTTCGTGTAACGGCGATTAAAATTCCAGCGCCTGTTGAACCGCCGGTATCAAATTCTCTGCGCATACAACAAGTGATGCTCGCTGCCTATGGGTGAGAGACGTGCCCGAGTTGACAAAGAGATAGGACCGAACGTCCTATTATACTCGTTTACCTGCATTCTGAACGCCCGTTTTCATATTCCGACAATGTTGCAAGTCTGCATGTGATAACATTCATTAAATTTATAATGAATGGCGCTATAATAATGATTGCCGCTGACTAAGTTTCAGTATTTCGTAAGTTAAACTTGAACATTCCAAGCCTCAAGATCGTTTCAAGTGCAGTGAGTGATGACGCACTTGTCGACAAAGCGTGGGTTTTTTTCGATGTTAGAACAATACTGTGCAGCAGGTTGTATTGTAGACATTGTAGTTGCGGGGGAGGGGGGACAATAGTGCGACGCAGGTAGCGGGATGCGGGCCTGCGCCGGCGACGCTCGTAGGCTGTGGCGCGACATATGCACGCGTGATTTCAACCACCCGGCGCGGCAGATGCTTCCGACCTCATAATTTGCTTATACGTATTTAGTTTACTCGGTAATAAAATACTTATAAGTTTCAAGTTCGGCATGTTCATGGGGGATCTCCAAAGAAGCTATCCAGAAGAAGCATAATATCTGACAAGAGATAGGTAGGGTATGCAACGTAATAAAAAATGTTAATGAATAATGAAGGGACCCGAACCTTGGTGAAAAAGTATTTTTATTTTCGAGCAGATTAGGTACTCAAGGGAAATTTTAGTATCTTGATAATAATCTAAGGTTGTTGAATGTCCCAGCCAAATGTTGCACGTTTTTAAATGTTTGTTTAGGAGTGCGTGCATCACGCCAAATAGGTACCTACTTGATGGTGATGGATGAATTTAGCTGAAAGCTATGAAAGATTTCGTAACCCGTGCGCTCTATTTAATATTTCTTGGTTTCATTAAGGAGGACAAATTCTAGCATTATTTGATGCTTTCAACAATATCTGGCAGAGATCTTATTTTTAATGAGAACATTTTAAACAATGAAACAACGAATGAATCAATTTTGGCCAGCAAAATAGATAACAAGTTAGAATAGAAGTAACAACATGGTTTTGAATAGTTTCTTGGCACATGAGCATGACGTCACACTGCAGCCAAAACGAAATTAATTCAACGTCGCGTCGCAGGCTAGCGCTCAAAGCTTTTTGGTGACAAAAAACAAATCTACACAAAAATGATTGTTGAAAAGCATAGAATATGAATCGTTCGAGCGTACCAAAAGTATTTTCTTTGATGACAACTGAACCGAGAAGCAATGGTCACGTCCGACGCTCAATCCCAGGTTTTTGAATGGAATGCCTCGAAAATGTTAAAATACTTAGCGTCCTTTGTACTTCCGACAACATTAATATTTGCTGAAATAATTGAAGTTGCCGTTTGTCGCTCAAGGATAGAGACCATTGGGCATCGTTTCTAAGTAAAAAATCCGGCTAAGAATCAGCTTGTTATGATTACAAGTTAGAAGGTGAATGTCACTGCAAAGGGTGACGATCGGCGTGGAAGTGCGGCCGGCTAAATATAGGCTGCTCACATACGGAGCAGTCCAGCGGCGTGTGATACGATGCTGGGGCCAGCAGAGTCAATCGATTTGCTGGATGATTAATTGATTATTACACCGCAACGCCCTACGAGGCCACTACCGGCGCCGCGAAACTTAACATTTGTAAACACGATAGACCCGCGAGCCCGTCTTTGACATTTGAAAGTCCGTATCGACGCGATTATGTAACTTACGTAAACTTGTTCACAAACTTGTTCGGTAAGGCAAACTAAGACTTTAATGTACGTAAAAATTTGCCACGGATGTTCCGCAATTCGTAACGACAATTTGTGATTCGAACACAACACGGCCAACGGATTCGGCGTTCAAACTTTGAGCAGTCTTCGCGGACGAGCAATTAAATTAACCTTAAAGAGTTGTGCGAATCATGGAACTTAATGTGGTTAATAACAGCGTAGGCAATTTTTACAACACTGTAAATTGTAACACACCACAGTCTATTGTGAGGTATCAAACAGAAGCACGGTCACAGATGAAGTTCCACAAGCGGAGATCCTGCGTATTGTGGGCGCGTGGCGAGGCACAACCGAGGGCCTGTTGGTCGTGGGCCGCGGACCGAGTCAAAGGCGCGGGCGCTCGGCGCTCGGAGCGGGACGTTCGGCGCGCGGCGCGGTCTACTGCCGAGTGCCGACTGTTGTGTTTACCAACCATCCAACAACGCGCCGCGCACTTAGGGCTGCCACTACTATCCTCAAGTGACTAACTACTTCCATAACAATTTACCCACTCGTACTGGCACCTCCAATAAAAATACACTTCCTTTTGCGCTGATATTTTGACGTAATTTTATACATAAATGCTTACTCACGTACTAAGTACATTAAATTATTATTTTCTTTGGAGATTGTTGCCGTTTGGTGACCCTTATTCAATTATGCGTCTCGGTTGGGTGCATCTACTAAGTCCGGCCGCGTCGGGTTGTTTGCAGAAAAAACGTAGGTAGGTCGATAAGATATCAAGCTTCGAGACCTTATCGCTTATCAAAGGATGTGAAATCCTTGTAAGCTAAATTATATTATATTAGGCAACTGAGAAATTTTAAATACATGACCGACCTTACTTTGCATTACCTACTGTTACATTAAAAATAACAGCCACAGTGAGTGCAAACAAAATTGCTATGTAGAAATCCTGCTGATATTGAATTAAAAAACGTTTTTTTTTTAGCAATAAATGCATGGAAGTTTTGTCAATGTGCCACAACAGGTACAATCGCGCAAAACCATTTTGAATAAGACAGTGCCGAATCAACGATTCATGCATAATAATTTTTATAAACATACCTAGCCGCCCGCATAAAATAAATAAAGCTTTAAGATATTAAATCTTATTAAAATGATCAGGGATTTTGTGCGTGTTTTTGGCATTTGTGTGATAGCTTTGTTTTAGTGTGAGTTTGTAGGAACGTAACAAATTTTGACATGAGCGCAGACGTGTGCTGTACGTGTGTGTTCCTCGTCCCCCTCAAAAAGGAGCAGAAAAATTGTAGTGCATAGATAAACCAAAGGCGCCTCCCGCCTGTCTGCTTTATGGATAAGCCAAAGGCGCCTCCCGCCTGTCTGCTTTATGGATAAGCCAAAGGCGCCTCCCGCCTGTCTGCTTTATGGATAAGCCAAAGGCGCCTCCCGCCTGTCTGCTTTATGGATAAGCCAAAGGCGCCTCCCGTCTGTCTGCTTTATGGATAAGCCAAAGGCGCCTCCCGTCTGTCTGCTTTATGGATAAGCCAAAGGCGCCTCCCGCCTGTCTGCTTTATGGATAAGCCAAAGGCGCCTCCCGCCTGTCTGCTTTATGGATAAGCCAAAGGCGCCTCCCGCCTGTTTGCTTTATGGATAAGCCAAAGGCGCCTCCCGCCTGTCTGCTTTATGGATAAGCCAAAGGCGCCTCCCGTCTGTCTGCTTTATGGATAAGCCAAAGGCGCCTCCCGTCTGTCTGCTTTATGGATAAGCCAAAGGCGCCTCCCGCCTGTCTGCTTTATGGATAAGCCAAAGGCGCCTCCCGCCTGTCTGCTTTATGGATAAGCCAAAGGCGCCTCCCGTCTGTCTGCTTTATGGATAAGCCAAAGGCGCCTCCCGTCTGTCTGCTTTATGGATAAGCCAAAGGCGCCTCCCGCCTGTCTGCTTTATGGATAAGCCAAAGGCGCCTCCCGTCTGTCTGCTTTATGGATAAGCCAAAGGCGCCTCCCGTCTGTCTGCTTTATGGATAAGCCAAAGGCGCCTCCCGCCTGTCTGCTTTATGGATAAGCCAAAGGCGCCTCCCGTCTGTCTGCTTTATGGATAAGCCAAAGGCGCCTCCCGTCTGTCTGCTTTATGGATAAGCCAAAGGCGCCTCCCGTCTGTCTGCTTTATGGATAAGCCAAAGGCGCCTCCCGTCTGTCTGCTTTATGGATAAGCCAAAGGCGCCTCCCGCCTGTCTGCTTATGTATTAAATAGAGCGCTCGTACGTACATACCAAACAGTAGCCAGTCGAGTTCATCGTCGCTCCACAAGGGGTTCATGTGTTCAGTACAAAGCCGTAAGTAAGTTCCGGAGCGCGCGGTGCACTAATTGAAACTTCACTTGTACAAATTGACACTGATAGCCGAAACGAGGGCACGCGACATCATGGAATACTTCGACAAAACCACCGCGATTCCCCCTTCGTAGCCTTCCATGGGGCGCGTAGCAGATGTAATGAACTCCTATGTAAACACTGATATATATGTTTGGGCTAACGCCAATGTGTACTAACGACAACTGTGCAACGATTGAGCAACGGTGATAGCCGCAATGCGATATTAAAGTAGGGCCGTTGTGTCACAAATTATTATTACATCCTAACTATCCTAACTAATATTATAAATGCGAAAGTAACTCTGTCTCTCTATCTGTCTGTTTGTTACCTCTTCACGGGAAAACCGCTGCACCAATCTAGATGAAATTTGGTAAGAAGATAGTTTGAATATTGAGGAATAACATAGGCTACTTTTAATCGGGAAAATTATATAGTTCCCGCGGGATAGCGATAACCGAAATCTACGCGGACGAGGTCGCGGGGAACAGCTAGTTTATTATATTCATCGTATTCTTGTACTACATAAAAACACAAACGGCTAATTTAATAAAATGATATGAATGCTATTTGCTACCAATTTTACGCTTCTCTCATTTCAAAGGGTAAAATGCCTCGAACCATTAAAAGTTTCAACTTTTATAGGCACCGGCACTTTTGTAGACAGCTAGTGCATCCATTCTGAGTGTTTCTTGTTTTAATTGCAAACAAGAGCTTTTAAATAGTGTATTGCAGGCAGAAAATACCGAAATCGATAATAATTCTGCAGGTTTCCTGAAAGAAGAACTAGTCATGAAAAAGATTCATCATAAAAAGTCCGCTTTCGAAAAATACTAATTGTTTACACGTCGCCAAGATTTATGTCGGCCAAACGCCGGAAGGAATGGATCAACATAACTTTTCACGGGTATAATTAACATATAAACAAAGCAAAAGCTTGGGTCGGTGCCGTCGTCGAAGGAGTAAACAATACAAAAGGAAGAACAAAATGAACCGAACCACATATAGACGAGCTGACTGAGTCAACCCTGTCACGCCGCCACGCTTGCACGTGGGGCAGGACGGGCGACTACGAACGCAGCAAAGTTCAACACCTATACTGATTCAGCTAAATTAACAGACAAACTTAAGTGCATCTAACATTTTAACACCAATAAAATTGCAAAAACGTTAAATTAGTGCAGACAGACACGTTGTCCTGGCCCCTATACCACAAAAAATACAAGTTACAATTCAACAAATTTGTAAAGTATCTCTTACAAAAATGTGACAAATATGTCCAATTGTAGGACTTGTAACTTTTGTGGGATAGGGGGCTGGTCGTCCTAGTGACATTTGGGATACAACACCTAACCCCTTCCGACGTTCGACTAAGTACCATTCATGACTCAATCAATATTCGAAACTTTTCAAGTGTATTCTTCCCGTTTTAAAATCGGTTCATCAGTGTCGATATGAACTCAAAAGACGGACGAAGGGGAAATTATTTACTGTTCGCAGGTGTTATTGGATAAGTAAATCACAATACATGCATTAAAATGTTTGTGATTTTTCATACTGCCGTGGAGCGATGAAACACGTTCCTGGCCCAATTGGTATGCGTGAAATGGCACATCTGCATTGCCGCTGGACGCGGGAATAATATTTTTGGCACGGAACGGTTAAAATCAGGCCAAATCACCACAACACGGCACTGGAATTATTTGCTTTTTATGGAATTTGTATTGGTCGAACCGACTGTAATTCCGGGAAACAACACACCCTATGTCACTCCCACAACAGAAACGAACCTAATGACACCTCATACGTTGAAATCCGTCAAACGGTTTAGGCTGTAAAGCGTACCAATGAATTAGACATACATACATACACTCGAAAACCACCTTCAAAAAACCTTAGAACGTGAAATAATCCTCTAAAGCCTAAAGTTTTATGGCCTAGCACTAAGTAGCAGAAATATGAAGTCGGTGCGGTGCGAGCGGAATATTCTTTGAATGAAGTACCGACTTCATATTTGAGAGAGAGAGAAACATTTATTCACAAATACATTCGACACATACAGAGAAATAAAACAGTAAGTACATTTAAAAATACTACACTACAGTACATTTACTATTTATTTCTGCTACTTAGTGCTAAGCCATAAAACTTTAGGCTTTAGAGGATTATTTTACGTTTTTATTCTAAGGTTTATTTTGAAGGCGGTTTTACTTTTTTGTTAAAAGATTTTTATTTCACAATTTTATGTTGATTTGACATTTTTCTGAATTATCCTCCAACTCCTAACCGTAAAGGAGTTGTACCTCCCATCATCAGCTCATCATGAGATGATGACTACCAGACGCAAATACTTGAATAGCCTTAGAAAATATATGAAACACATAGTACATGCCTGTAAAATTTGAGGGTTGCCCTCGATTTCCCTGGGATTCCATCATCAGATCATGACTTGGATACAATGGGACCACCTCAGGAGTATACCCTTTCGAATTAAAAAAGAATTTTCAAAATCGGTCTACAATTGACGGAGTAATCGATGTACATAGATAAAAAAAACATTCATACAGTGGAACGTAGAACCTCCTTCTTTTTTGAAGTCGGTTAAAAACATAACCATCCTTCGGCAGTCGGGTAATAAATAGTTCATTTATCACGGGAATCGAGTCTTAAAGATTTTTCCCGTTTTTCTCAATTGTGTTAAGATGTCCAGCGTTAGCAGATCCTTGCTTCCTAAGCAGAATATATGCACTGTGGGGTCATTTTATATTGGTCATCAACATAAATACAGACAGACATAAAAATTTCAATTCATTAAATTTTTCCTGTAATCTTTACATAAACATCTATGAAATAGAATTACCTGTTTCAGATTTTTCTCTTTGCATAGGTTCTTCAGCGATAAGGGGAATGGTATTTTTTAGATTTTTTATCTAAAGTCGAAAACAAAGTGGCCTAAAAAAAGAAAGGAATGTTTTAGAATTTGTAAACAACACTCTTTCATTTGATACTCCACACAACCTAATACCAAAACTTTATTTTTTTTAAACCCGTTTTCAGTTCCTATTGCAAAAAAGATAAAAATATTTAAATTATTTCTTATGTGCATAATTGTTGGGCAAGTATCATCTAACACTACTCCAAATTTCAGGTCAATAGCATTAGTAGGCTCTGAGATAACCAGCTGTGACAGACAGACAGCAGTTTTACCATTTTGGTTCAGAACCCTAAAAATTAGTTTTTTTTTTGTTTTCCTAAGCAAATTTTTCTATTTTCCTCTTCATAAAAACTTTCCTTCGACTTTGACAATTATTTGATAAAAAAAATTGTTGAGAATGGTCAAGCTCTTCTCAAGTTTTGCACTTAGTAACATATTTATTAATTCATTTTTATTTATTATAGATAGATAGATACATACAAATTATTTATTGCTCACAAAAGTTATCCAGTAAGCATAGTCCAATACATAATTATAGGCACTTAATTAATGTGAAACTAAGGACTCAGCTCACCAAACAGGGTGAAGAGTAACATGTTATTCTGTACTCCACTGTTTGTCTCGAATCTATGCACAGCATAAAGATGTTATGACAGACCCAGGTAGGGTGAGAGCAACATGAATTAAATCAAGTTTTGCTAAAGTCTAAATAAGTTTTGCTAGAAGTTAAAATAAGGTTTTGAGAAAAAAGTTTTAGTTAAAACAATTAAATATGATTTAACTACAATTTCCTCACAGTCCTGCAGGATGGCTGGGCGACTTGTTTTGCCAAGTACATAGCGCCTATTTGGCTGTCCAGTGTTTTCCTGGGATTTTGATTTTTTCCTTAGTTTCCTAAGCTTTCAGAAACACCTAAAAACAATAACAAATATAAATTACCATATTAAATTAACCAATTATTTGAAACTTTTTGAGGTCAGTTAAAAACTATTCAGTCCTATGTAGAACAATAATTTAGAACAGTCATTAGAACGAACAAATGATAATGTTATCCATCGAATTTGTGTTTTTTTCTTAACACACTTTGTTTGATATTTATTAGCAGTTTAGTTTCTTGTTGATAGTTAAACTGCAGTTTCCTGAGGCGCATTCTTCACGGAAAATTTGGTCTTTCCGAAAGCACTCAGGAGTCAAGAAAAGGCATGTAAATGTAATAAATGCACGTACCATTTTTTCTTTCTGGTCAGACTATAATAAATAACCATCTATAACTTTACTGTTACTGTAACTTTCTTAAAAACTTTAAATACGTTTTGTCTCACACCACTCTTAGACAGTCCGGTTCATTTTCTATACTCAAATGATTGCACTTTGCACTCGTAAAATCGCAATTAAAGAAATATACAATCAAATCAAACAATCATTCATGTTATTAATTATTACCGCGATACGATTTTTTTTATTCATCCTATAAGGGCTGGGCAAAGGAAACTAAGTCCATACAGCCACGTCTGATGTTTTTTGTTTCTTTTCTTTTCTGTAAATTCCCGCCAAGCCGTTCCTAAAGTACGAAACAAAACAAATTCAGACTGCCAATAAAAGCAAAGGTGAAACATTATCTTGTAACGGTACGGCGGTAGTGTGCATGTAGTGTGTGCTTGGCCTAGTGAAAAAAAAACAATGGTGTGACAGCTGACGTCTATGGTCAGTTGAGAAAAAATATTTATTTAATTTAAAATAATTATTAAGGTTAAAACATGAAATAAAACGGGATAAAAAGTATCCTATATATTATTCCAGGTTGTAAACTATTACCATGTCAAATCTCATTCCAATCTGTCCGGTTGTTTTTGCGTGATGCCTCCACAAACAAACAGACAAACAGATAAACTGTAAAGACTGTATCGCCTTTACCCCAGTAATTAAAGAGAAAACATTATATTTGATGTGTAACGAACATTTGTATTTTATGAAAAAACATTGACATAAGTAGTATAAAACAAAACACAACATTTGAAATAAACCATAGACAACTTTATAAATAAAGTACAAAAAAAGGTTATTCTTAACACTGCCCCTTACTCGAAGCAATCATGTGTTTTACAAATTTAAGACAGAAATAAAGTATAAACTCTGTGCGAGAGTACAAAAAACATAAAGCAAGTTTAAATTAAATCTAAGCACTTCACAAAGAAATTATGTTTCACCTTAGGTAAGGCTTTTGTAAAAAGATCTGCCTCTAATTCAGCTGAAGGCTTGTAAGCTAAACAGATTTCTTTGCGTTCAACACATTCCTGTATAAAATGATGATGAACATCTATATGCTTTGTTCTACGAAAACATTCATTCTCCACCATTTTGAGTGTACTACGATTATCATTATAAATAGCAACAAGATCATGTGACTCATTCCTACAATTTAACTCTTTTAAAAAGTTTGTTATGAATTTTGCCTCTTTAACAGCATTTCCAAGAGCGTAGTATTCAGCTTCTGTACTAGAGCAAGCGACATTTTGTTGTTTGTGACTATGCCAATTTACAACGCAATTACCAAACCTACTCACGAAACCTGAATAAGATCTTCTATCTGTTGTATCCCCCGCCCAATCTGCGTCGGATGAAATTTCAACCTTATTACTACCCCTCGTGAAATTGAGTCCGTAGCTAGTTGTCCCAGATAAATATCGCAGTACACGTTTAGCAGCGAGCCAATGAGATTCATTATAACAAGTGTTATATTGGCTAAGCTTACTGCACGCAAAAGCTATATCCGGACGTGTGCATACAGCGAGATACATCAAGCTTCCAATAAGCTCCTGGTATGGAAACCTTTTGTCGATTGTCTCTGCTTTCGGCAGATTGAAATTAACCTCCATGGGAGTCGCTATCTTGTGACAATCTTCCATGCCAAATTTAACTAAAAGGTTTTTTACATACTCTGTCTGTGTCAACTTTAAAGTTCCTTTCTCTCTGTCCCTTTCAATTTTAATGCCTAACGCTTGTTTCACTGGTCCAAGCAGTTTTATTAAAAATTTGGAACTGAGCAATTTATATAACATTTTCTTTTGAGATTCATTGGAACTAAATACGAAAAAGTCATCAACGTATAACGCTATTATCACCTGGTCTTTGAAGTAGACACATTTTTCGGTCTTTAATTGCGTATATCCATCGCTAATTAAAACAGTGTGAACTTTTTCATTCCAAGCTCTACTGGCTTGTTTGAGTCCATATAAACTCTTTTTCAGTAAACAGACTTTATTCTGCCCCTCAATTGCAAATCCAGTAGGTTGTTCCATGTAAATACGTTCACGTAGGTCTCCGTTAAGGAATGCCGTATTCACGTCAACATGTTCGATATCCATATCATTTTCAATTCCAATAGCAAAAAGTAAACGTAAAGTACAGTGTCTTACAACAGGTGCAAAAGTTTCTTCATAATCAACTCCATATTGCTGAGTAAAACCTTTAGCAACTAAACGAGCTTTAAATTTCTCAAAATTACCACTTGGGTCTACTTTTTCTTTAAAAACCCATTTGCATTTAATTATGTTTGCATCTTTTGGTCGATCGACCAGTTCCCAGACACGATGTAACATGAGTGAATTGTATTCCTCTTGCATAGCTTTCAACCAATCATCAGCTTTTTCACATTGTATAGCTTGGTTATATGTTCTAGGTTCATCTCGTCCCGTTAATGCTAGTTCAGTGAAATAATTCATTTCATAATCATTGAATCTTAAAGGAGGGTTTCGTTCACGAACAGGTCTAGAATGCTCATTAATTTCTGTATCAGATGCATTTTGCTCTATGATATTAGATTCTTGTTGAATATTGTTCAACGATTCCTCTTCTCCTTGTTCATCAGATGTATTTTCTTGAACATTAAAATCTACAACATTAGAGATTATATCAGAATTGGTAGATAAAGCATCAGGTGTAGCATACTCATCATTGTCAGGTTCATTTACATTTTCATCAGAAGTATTCGAATTATATATGGAAACTTCAATGTTATCTCGTAAATCTTTAAAAGTATCATGAGATTTCTCATTTTTAAATTTGTTTCCTTTCACATTTTCAAGGAATTCAACAGAACGTGCTTTAATTATTTTTGTGCCATCAGTAGGATCACCAAGTCTGTATCCTTTGGTATGATCACAGTATCCTAACATAATGTGGGGTTTTGATTTGGGATCAAGCTTATTACGTTGATGTTGTGGGGTGAGAGCATATGCTGTACTACCAAAGACTCGAAGATGACTGAGGTTCACTTTGGATCCAGTCCACAACTCTTCAGGAGTAGCTTTAGTCAAAGCAGCAGTTGGACTACGATTCTTCAAATAACAAGCTGTATTCACCGCTTCTGCCCAATATTTTCTCTCTAAATCAGCATCTTGTAACATGGCTCTGGCTTTTTCCATTAAAGTTCTGTTAAGGCGTTCAGAAACTCCATTTTGCTGTGGTGTGTATGGCACAGTAGTTTCATGAACTATACCGCATTGCTTAAAATAATTCTGAAAACTTTTATTACAATATTCCGTACCATTATCACTCCTAACACGCTTGATCTTCAGATCGGTTTGATTTTCAACTAATGTTTTGAATTCAATAAACGTATTCAAAACTGTTGTTTGATCTTTGCGATCCAAAAAATAAATGAATGATTTTCGCGTAAAATCATCAGTAAATGTAATAAAATATCGAGAACCACTCCAGCTGTTCACCGACATAGGTCCACATATATCCGTATGGATTAAATCTAATTTAGTCACGCTTCTATGTGCTTGACCACGAGGAAATGATTTGCTCTTTTGTTTTCCTTCAATGCAAGGGGAACAAGGAGTCAAACCTCCATTTGAAAATTCAATACCGCGCGCCAATGAATCACGAAGGATTAACATACCTTTCAAGCTTAAATGTCCAAGTCGACGATGCCATAGCTCTAACGAATCAGTTTTGGATATCAAAGCTTTACCTTCAGTGCTAATTCTAGGCTCTTGGTTAAATGCAGAATAACATTTCTCTTTCTGATCAATTTTGTAAATACCGTCCACATTAGTAGCTGTCAGATCACAGGAACCAGTCACGCATACATTATCCTTCCTGTAAACATTACATTTATTAATGTCAAATATTAATACATATCCTTTCGCTGCGACTTTGCTAACAGACAAAAGATTAGCTGCTACTTTTGGTACATACAGGGCATCAGTAATAACTTTTTCAACATCATTGTCGAACACCATATTGACATTACCTACGCCTTCACTATATATTTTATCATTATTGGCAGTAGTTATTTCGGATTTAATACTAGGAGAATAATTAATCATCCAATCCTTCCTATTAGTCATATGACTAGAGCATCCGGAATCTAAAATCCAGTTATCCCTATTACAAACAGTACTAACTAAGGCAGTCTCTGTAGAAATAGAAAATAAAGATGAGTTTGTACTTCCCTTCTTTGAAGATGAAGCATCTAGGCTGGAACCATTATTTGAATTCTTCTTAAAATTCTTCTTCAACTTAGGACATTTTGGTTTAATGTGTCCTTTCTCATGACAGTTGTGACATGTTGGAATAAATTTATTTTTCGCAATAAGAATCTTCTCGGATGGTTCCAAATTTGATTTGCCTATCTCCTTTTTGAATTCACTTTGAATTAATTGGCATTTCACGAATTCAGATGTCAACTTTGCATTTGTGGCTTCCATCGCCATAATCAATGAATCAAATTCAGTTGGCAATCCTATCAACATCAATTCAGCTAATTCATCGTCATCGACAACACAGCCAATGTCAGCTAATTCTTGCGTAACAGAAATAATATTTCCCAGATAGTGATCCATGCAATCATAATCTACATATCTAATTTGTACTAATTTTCTTTTCAAAGAAAGTCTACGACTTATGCCTGCATTCTCATAAGCGGCCTTCAATTGTTTCCAGGCATCTTCTGCTGTTTTGGCATTTTTGACATGAGGATAGCAAATTGGTTTAATATTCAAACAAATCTTTGCATATGCTTTCTGATCTTTCACATAATCAGTAGCTGCATTGACTAGCCCATTTGCGAAATCCCATAGTCCATGGTCGATTAGCAACAATTTCATTTGAAATTTCCACGTACCGTAGTTTGAAACTCCTTCCAGCTTCTCAATGATCATATTTGATCCTGAACTTATAACAATGTTATTCATTGAACTAGTTGGAATATCTGTCATTTTCGTAAAATTTTATTTTATTCGAAAAAAAAATCGTCACTTTTATTTCACAAAATATAACTAAGTAATTATATTATTTTCAATATAATAATCACTGGTAGCAAATGCCCATAACCAATGTAAAGACTGTATCGCCTTTACCCCAGTAATTAAAGAGAAAACATTATATTTGATGTGTAACGAACATTTGTATTTTATGAAAAAACATTGACATAAGTAGTATAAAACAAAACACAACATTTGAAATAAACCATAGACAACTTTATAAATAAAGTACAAAAAAAGGTTATTCTTAACATAAACAGACAAACAGACAAAAAATTAAAAAAAAACTGTTTTGTGTTCTATTAATTATTCCACGCGACACAAATTTTTTTTTTGCAAATATTTTCAATGTACAGACGCCGGATCTACGATTTTATTATAATGTATAGATATTCAAGGGAAAACTTAATAACAAGAGTATACTGCACAATGTTTTAATATTTCGAGAAAATCATTTACAAAATAGGATACATTATAGATAGCCTTACCATGAATTATAAATTTTATAAATATAAAGCACAACCTTTCAGAGTCCTCGATTTCTGTAATTTTTTTCCATTACAAAAAAACCCTGCATTATCGTTTAAGTTCTGAACAATGTTGTTCAATCTTTAGCAATGTCCAGAACGTATATTGGTGTCCGTTTCCAAGTCTACATTACGGGGGCGTGGGTAAAATAACTAATAAACAAGTTGACGGATGTCCAACATGTTTCGATTCGGGATTGAACGGATGCGACCGCGTCCCGATTCGGAAGCATCGCACCGGCTGTCTCGCTCGAACAGTGTATTGTTTTACAGTACAGCAACACAAGGTATTAATCGGCGTGTAACGGTGTTCTCGTATTCTCAGCATCCACGGTAATGCCGACATCCGGCGGCAGAGAGCCGTGTATCAGACAAACAGACTATAATTACTGCTTTTAATTATCACGTCTTGTGAATGTTTGGAGTCGCTACCGATTTGGTTCAATTCAAGGCCTTGGGAATCGACTAAATTATAAACATAGCGCTTAGCATTTCACCTTTCCATTAGAAACAATGAAGTCTAAATATATTTTTGAGATCCCTATCTACATTGTTTGATGAAAGGTGAGATTTCGCGTCGGCGCGTGATTTAAACAGCAAAGGGTGATGTTAGTGAGAGCTCGTAAATATATTAAGACCTGTGCTTTAGAGAGCGTGACAAAAGGCTAACGCTTTCTTTTGCGTTGCAGTGTGCTGTTCTCTTTAATTCCTCGTTCATTTGCTCGCTCGATGAACTGTTCTATCACACTGAGTTACAATAGCGAGTACTTCATTAAACTACCTAGATCTAGTATTATTAGCATCCTCAAAGGCTATCTCGTTTAAAGGAAATGGCACCTATTCGTTAGAAGCTGTTTCAGTCTTTGTGCGTTGCAGTCTATCTAGAATTCGATAGTGTGTATGGCACTTACTTATTTTTAACCCCCGATGCAAAAAGAAGAGTAACTCTTAAACGGGTGAACCGATTTGGACTCGGTCTTTTATTGATTTGAAATCAGGTTTTCTAGCGGTGGTTTTTGAGATATTGGAATGTAATTAAAATGTCAACTCTTATAAGTTGGTTCGGTTAGAAAAAGTAAGCACTAAATATCTAAATGTATCGATGTGGCGTGTTTTTCGTTGAAAGGACAGCACCAGAATGGTATAATATCAGCAGTAACGCACGCACCTATGGTACCTAGTAATAAAACACTCGCTATTCTCAGATAAAAACCTGTCAATATCTTTTAATACAAAACTTACTTAGAGTCGGACTTCAGCTGGATCACTAAAACTGCAATAATTGTTCTCTAGTTGGGTGTTTAAGACTTACCTGTAACAAAAACACAACAAGGTAAATAATAAATAAAACGTGAAACGAAAAAATAAATGCTAAACTTAGCACTCGTCGGCGCAATAAATAATGATTATTTTTATAGAAATATTGACTAGCCCTCTTTCTAGCACACGCGTTACTGGATAGCGTTGTCCCGCTTGAGTGAATAAGCTCCGCCCCAAAAAGTATCGCCTTAAAAAAGTACCATTTCACTATTACACGTGTATAATGCGAATATGACTGAGACTCATCTGAGGGCCGAGCACGACTTTACGAATGCTGCGTAACGTTACGGTTATCGTATCGAGATCGAGAAACCTCATACTAAATTTTAGTTCCAAATACGCTCACGGGCGGGCGCTGTTCCAAACGTCATACAAACTCGACAACGTTTACTATTCTATTTTACGTAACGCAGCATTCGTAAAGTCGTGCTCGACCCTCTGGCATGCACTCCTCCGTTAAATCACTTGTACATATGGTGTCGAATAGGCTCGGCCTAAATGTGACTCATTTCCTAACGAGCGAGCTCTGAATCACTTGTTTTCATGAACGCGAAGAAAAGCTATAATTATGCCCTGGCTAAGACACTATTAGCTACACAATAGACTTCTCAATAAACAACAAGTACGTAAATCCCAAACGCTTAAGACACATCAACTCGGTTTTGATTGTGCATCCATGTCAATTTTCCCTACAAAGTTTAGCAGTTTTCTGTCAATGAATGTGGCCAGATACAGTTTGAGCCAGGCGGCAAAAACCAAAGACAGTTTAGTAATGATCCGCTGCGGAGCGTAACTAGTTTTTTATATTCGCTGCGCTCTCCAAGTACTGTAGCCAGTTTTCTCTAGGCGAACCTGGTTTGCGTACATGGGGCCATTAACAACGCTACACCTTTAGACGATCAAGCAGCCGTGGTATTTCTCGGGATGGAAGCAAATTGCTCGACTACTGATACAAAGTAATCATTAGAGTAGTCTTCCTGTTGCTTTTTGTAGGTGAAAGTAAATAGTAAAGTTTGAGACGTGCTAAACGATGTTGATGCAAAAACACCGAAGCTAAGGGTGGAATTACGAGTATACATTGCCAATGGCAAAGTACTTTTTGATGTCTTTGAACTTTTACGAAACATAACGATTCTCCACAACCATATCGTCTACGTAAACGTCTACGCAAGACAGCTCACATAAAAGAAATAAGGCGTGCTCCTAAAATAGTCATGCAGATGAAACAATACGGTCGGCCACGAGTTCGTTCGAAGAAGTGGGATGTTTTAATTCGGCCCCAATTGAGGACAAAGGCGGGTCTTGTGTCGCGAATTACCCGTGGCGCGTCGCAAGTCGACCAGCTCTAAGATATAGTTATTGTTGGCCAAAAGTACTCCTTCATTCCAGATAAGTTGACACGAGTATTATGTTTAAGAAGGCTCTTGACGCTGAAGTACAAATTTGTGTGTGATTCATCTTCTTTCTTTAACGCCTTCGCTGCCGGCTGTCAGGCACGAAATTTCTTTCTTCAGGTGCCGCAAACGCACAAGTGCGTTCAAATGCCTGCATATGTATGACAGCGGCACTGTGCGAAAATCACCAAAACGCAAACACGCGTTGCCTGCAGTGAATGCGTTAAGGATTGTGCCCTATACTTTGCTTGTATAAAAAAAAACCGGCCAAGTGCGAGTCGGGACTCGCGCACGAGGGTTCCGTAGAAAGATTTCAACGCTTTTCCCCAGTGTTTTAAGAAGTCCAGTGTAAGCAGAGCCCTGCTCCTAAGCAAAATGTACGCAGTGTGGGGTCAACTTATATTGGTTTGCAAAATCTACAGACAAACATAAAAATTTAAGATTTTGAGCCTTTTCGGAGTGGTTGTGCTATAAGAGCTACCTTCATACCAAATTTCAAGTTTCTAGGGCAACTGGAAGTACCCTTTAGGTTCTCAAAATACGGCAATTTGTACGGAAACTACTTTTTTAATGACTGTTTCTTTTGATTGCGTTGACTTAGATGCTTGATTTTTTCACAGCTTTAAGGGACCGCAGGTTTGAGTATTTGATATTAATTTCAGCATCCTACCTAAACGCATTCCAGAGAAAAAGGGTCTTGACAGACATACAGACAGACAGACAGATCCTATAAGGGTTCCGTTTTTTTCCTTTTAAGGTACGGAACCCTAAAAAGACTTAAATGTAATTCAAATTTGTCTAAAGCATCTGGAATTAAATGAAGTTTTGTAAGTCTTGTAACGTAGTATTGTTTACTCGAGTTATTTAAGTATAGTACAATCGCAGTGTCTTACGAGCTCGTGAATAGCCTTGATAATGCATTATGCAAGTTGATAGATTCTGTTTCTGACACAATAACATAAATAAGAAATAACGCAAACCGATTCAATTACTTATGATTACCTTAGCTGTGATTAAATTAAATATAATATATAATGAAAACAAGTTAGGGTAATTAGAAGTAATATTATACTTCATCGTACTTATAGTTATATTTATGTTGATTACAAGTATAAGTACTTGTAATCAACATACATGCACATGCTTCATTTTTATTACATGATATATAATTATACAATTATTTAATGGAAATAAGTAAAGCAGAGTTTTCCTGAATAAATTCCTGTGGTTGTTTACATAATATTTACAAATGGGTTAACCGTTGATGTATCAATATCATCCGCTTCCCGTTGTCTACATAATGCCGTCTTATTCGACTCGTGTAAGTATGCGCGTAGCGACAAATAGATGCACGGGTACATTATTTTGCGCAATTGGTAAAAGTCCTGCATCTGGCAAATTGGATAAAATTTTGTTTCTATATCACTCCAATGGTGTCAAATTGGCCCTTGATTTGAGCTGGCAGCAAAATCCGGGAAAGCCAATTATCTCGCACGAGATTAGGAATATGTCAGTTACTGGACTAGTTAGCTAGAATAGTCAATCTATGTTCTTACTGAATGTTTCAGGAAATCCATGAAATTACTGACTGAATAAAAGAATAAAAAAACGTAGAATTTTTCGCGCAACCAATATGGTTTCCATCTGATGTCGAAATCGAATCGGTAAAAGGATCTAGGAATGATGCACCCGAAGTAATACTACATTACTGTAGAGACCGGCTATGATACGAGTCAGGCAATCACTGTTCCGGCCGAATATTGTACAGTGCTTTTTTTAACAATGCTAAGAAATAAAATGACTTCCTCAATGGGTTTTGGCAAAATTTTCGCACTAGTGAAAGTTGGCTTGAGTCAAACACTGTATTAATAGTAACAATTACATTACAAAGTAGCAACAATACTTCTGTGCAAGAATGCACAACCTTTTGTATGTATTTAGACTTTTTACCCGACTTTCCAAGGAGGGTTATGTTTTTAATTTTGAGTTGGTTAAGTTATTATATTTTTATTGTCTTTGATAACTCAATGGTTTATTGATTTACTTTTAATTACATTCTTGTTTTCAAGCGATAACCAGTGAATTTCAATTCGAAGTAACTTCAATTTACCTTTTCATTTACCTAATTTCCCAAAAACGCTTATTGGGTATGGTACTGGTGTTTTCACTGTCATATTTTTTTACGTGAAAAGAAAACATTACTCATTACACGTCAGTACCTTTTATCATGCACGTTTGAAGTCCCCACGGACTCTGCTCGGCGGACGGCCGCGGGTAGCCGGCAAATAGGTTAACCATCAAGTGTGAGCGATATTTGTTCCACATTGTTCAACACTTGCATATTTATGAACGATATGATGTATAATTAATACGTAATTATGTATGAATACTAAATGTTTCCTTCAATACGCATATCGCACACAGCGCGGCACAAGGAAAGCCGGTGTAATTAGAGGTTGTGTCGATGTAATGATGTGAAATTTGAAATGCAACATTTCACGCTCTGCAATCCAAGACATGTAAAAGTTAGACAACCTATAAATAGATACTTTTATAGGTTGCATTCTCGTTATATATATCGAAATGTTATGTATGTGTGATGTGTGTCGGCCGTCCGATAGCGTAAGTATATAAGGGTGTAAATCGTTTTCGCTGTCTATTGGGCAATCAGAAAACAGTCACTAATCAATGCTTAGTACATAATTTCCTACGACTTTCAGAGTTGAAGAAACATTTGATTATTGTGTGTAATTAGTAGGGTTTACGTAAAGGCTTGGAAACTGTGCCGTGGGAGTCACATTGTATGCGCAGGGGCGCCGCGCGGCGTCGCGACGCATTCGTACGACTCTACCACAAGTAACTATACGGCAGTGTCAGTTTCTTTAATGGTCAGCTCATTGTTCCAACGCTAAACAAATGAATGATTACTTCACAAGATTGCCAAGCTACGTCCTTTCACGCTTTTTGCTGTGCACAAAGACAATATTGTTTCCGAGTAAGGGTTATGCGTGGCGTATTGTTTCGCTGTCAATATGAGGTATAGTTTGACTTGATTAATTTTAGGATGGTTGCGCAACGGAAAGTACGAATACTTAGGTAAAAGTAGTGTAAGGAGGTCGCTCTCTGTTAGTTGATGTATAGTGTTAGTTCGTTATTTGAAACACGAATATCTTGGCGGTGCGACGCTCTGACAGTGGGGCTTGGACGAAAAGTCGTGTATTCGTCTGCTGATAAAAAAATATATAAAAATAACTTATAACAAGATGGAGCGACGACCTAGTAGAGATTGCGGGACCGCGGCGAATGCGGAAAGCACAAGACCGGTCTGAGTGGAGAGCCTTGGGGGAGGCCTATGTCCAGCAGTGGACGTCTTTCGGCTGACATGATGATGATGATGATGATGATGAAGTGTTGTTCCTTCTTCTCACGCCTCGCGCAGCTAGGAAGCAGTCACTAGAGCTACATCCACCCAAACAGCCGTGTCTATTTAGGCGCCGACTCACAGTACTCTAGTAAGTCGGTAACTCTTCATGGTACAGCCTCCATCCCAGTATGTATGAGGATTCTCGAAACTGTCTAGGGATCAATTACATAAGTAATTACGTTAATCGGTGCCGCGATGGTGATTAAAAATATCGTATCACACATTAACGTTAAGGCCGTCGGCAGTAGAGTCATATTCACATACTCCACACCTTGTAAACACACAACCAGTGAAGTGTACAAGTATATACTCCAAACCGGGATTAGGCCTGTTCAGTCCGCAGCAACAGTTGCTAAGCAACCGAAGCGCTCACAACGATCTGGACAAGCTCTTATGTCTATAACAATAGAGCCGTGCTTAGATCATTGTGAACGCGTCGGTTGCTTAGCAACTATTGCTGCTGGCTGTACTATTTTTTGTTGGTTTTGTCTCGGCATTTATTTTAACAATATCGAAACATACATATAACGAAACACATAGCATATATTTCCAAAGATCGACGTGTTGGAATCATCACGTTTACTGACCGAAACAACTAACGAAAGTCAAGTAAATTCAAGTAAGTAAGTAACAGTTTTACGACAGACATAAACAGAATGAAAATGGTGCCATAAATTAGAGCAGCAAGTTTTGCCTCTGCTCTCGTAAGCAGATTACCTACAAACTTTTACGGTAAATGTTGAAATGCCATCATGCTCTGCATGTTCAGAGGTCATGAAGGTTAAACGCACAAAAAATCACGAAAGCCGGCCTTATGCAGAGACCGGCAGTCTTTTGTCGCGGTCGGTATCGTAAACACAATGGTGTGATGCTGATGATTCATAGTTATTCAGCCGCATGATGCAGATCTACATTGTCATTACGTTTAATGTGATCCCGTCAGTGTCAGGTAATGTACGACACGTGTGGGATGTCACTTAATTGCGTTTCAATTAGGTATTCTGCGGCTGACAAGCTCCGATTAGCTGGACCATGAATTAGACTAATTGGACGGATGCTTATGTACCTGTCAAAATAATAATTTGTAAATGTTTTAAGCTACATTTAACAGTTGAACAAAAAAAAAGAACGCTAATAAACTATTTGCTCGAGAGCATGGTGCTGCCATCTAGCGGCGAGTAGCTGAAATACTTACATGCCCGTAGTGCATCGAGAGATGGCGGTAGCGTCGCCGCGCTGCCGCCTTGCATCGCCGCCAGGGCGGCGTAAGACTCGCGATCGCATGGTAGCGCTTCACTGTATTTCCGTTTTCTGTGTATGATGGATTTCCACATCTTGAACCTCGTGGTCTTCGGTCTTTGTAGACTCATTTCATAGTTTTTAAATCACTTCACACAAAACGCCACCTTTTAAGCGAATATAATGTTACAAGTTGTGTCCATCACCATAGAAAGCCGCTATCATACCTCTATTGGGTCGAGTGTCAAGTGAGTCGTTACTAACAATTGGCATAATAAATCAGTAAGTCCAGAGCAACAAGATCCAATAATCTTCAATGAGCATAGGGGCGCTGCCCTGCGCTTAGTCGGGTACCCGACTAGAGTATGTTATACCATTGAAGTATTTTATTTACCCCACAAATAAACTGGGACACACTTTAGTTAGACTTACGCAACGCATATTCCGAACACCTTATGTAAACGGCTTGAACAATGAACTTTACATTTAATTAAAATTCAGAATCAGCAGAATCGAAAAATTATCTAAGGAATATGTCAGCGGCGTGAATCTTTCTCACACAACACGCAATAACTTTTTAATTTGTTAATTAAATCTCATTATACGTGTCAATGGCAGCATAATTAAATCCTAAGACTAATAAAAGTGTTGTTCAACAGGTCATTAGCACACAGCAGCGTCGAGAACACAATGATTTATCTTAAAACCTCTTTCACACTTCTGTAATGAGCTTTGTGATACGGGATTTAATTATCCTTGCAACACACGCTTATTACGCAGATAACGTTCTGCGGCAGTCAGATAAAATCGACCCGCAGTCATATAAAATTAACATGATTTCAATTAAATAAATGAAGTGGAGTTTCACACAAATAAAAGCACAAAAACAGCTCAATCTATATAAAGTCACTACGATTTGTATTCTAATTTATTGAATCAGGCGTTACTTTGCGGAGGTCCATATTTATGAACCAAAAACAATTACTTTGCTCACCCGCGACCACAAGTGAAAAATAGTTATATCTGTGCGGCAAATGTATGTTTCCATGTAAACATTCACAATATGTTGGAAACATACATTTGCCGCATAGATATACGTGGTATCTATTTTTCACTTGTGGTCGAGGGTGAGCGAAGTCATTGTTTTTAGTTCATGATTCGTATTCTTGCAAACAAGTTGCTTCCGTCATGTAGGTCTTTAAGGGCATTTTCAGAAAAATGTGCAAGTTTATATATTTTTTGACCATTTGAAAGTTTTATGTTTTTTTTTACACAGGATCGTGAGTTTGTCAATTCCAATAGATATCTAAATGAAATGACCCATAAAAGAATGTCAGGTTTGTGACTTTTCATACACCTACTCTGTATAGACGTCACAAAACTGACTCGTCATACATATTTGTATGAAAAATAAGGATAACGATAATTTTAATTGTCGACAGTACTCATTATTCTGAGTAGAAAAAATATATTTTATACGAAATTCCGACAAATACAGGACACTTTATTTATTGTGGAAATGATGAGTTATAACGTATAGACACGTCTTAAAACAATTACTGTTTATACTCAATTACGTGAGAGTTTTTATGAACGGTTTTGGTCTTTTGGCTTATGGTCTGACGGTCTTTAGATGGTTTGCTTTTAGGTTTTTGGTCGTATTTAATTGAAGCTTAACATCATGTTTTGTAAAGGAGACATGGTTACATTCAGGACGCATCAAAGTAGGTACAGACAGCATGCTAGTGTTATGAAAAAGCTTTCCACCCTTTCGCACTGGATAACAGATTACAAAGTAGGAACATTATAATTATCATGTTCTGTGTCCGCGACACATCTACATTTTGTGAGCATTTAGAATAGTATTCGGGGTATAGAAATAAATAGCAATGGCGCTTCTCATGTCAAATAAATACATGTCAATACGGATTAACTCGAACCAGAAACCTATTTTAAGTACTCACATAGTCAGTGAGTTTGGCCCACAGGTGCACAAATAAAACAAATGAAATCGAATCCGATGTTTTGAATTTGCTTCGCCGCGCGATTGGCGCGGATCACGCACGCGCCTCATATATGGCACGGCCAGGAAAATGGGATCACATAACCGTCCATGACACTTGGAGAACTGTCAGGGGCAATATCCGTTAGCCGCTGCATTTTCTATGGGCCCATAAACAATACGTGCCCGTAAGCATTGAGGTTTACTTCTATCACAGTGTTAATTTTGATTTGACACGCATATTTATAAAGGCTGATTTCATGCCGGTGGCGTTATAACGCCTTTTCTTATCATTTAACTTCAAGGAAGGAGTATTATCGTACTAGTTTATGAAAGAGGGTTAAAGAAAGTACCCGTACTCGCACAGTTGATTCATATCTCGCGTGCATTTCAAACATTACATAGACCTGTGCTATCTCGATAAAAGTTCCTATCGATAATAAAAGCACGTGAAAGATTGTGAACTCATTTCACTGTTTCGAATCTTGTTTAAAATCGTGAATAATCGTCACATTTCAAAAGTCACGGAGTCATAACTGAACATACTTGCACTAGGGCAGTGTGTCAGCACCTATCTACGAGTACACTCACGTTGCCTAAAAACTGGGGCCAATGCTTGAAAATGAAAACTAAAAAGAAGGCATTTCGTCATTAGCTAATAAATCTCAATAAGGACAAAATTTTGTGCCGAACAGTGCCCTAAGCACGACTTGTCGAATCCTGCGTCACGTAAAATCGAATAGTAAACTATAACGAGTTTGTATGACGTTTGGAACAGCGCCCGCCCGTGAGTGTATTTGGAACTAAAATTTAGTATGAGATTTCTCGATCTCGATACGATAAAAGTAACGTAACGCAGGATTCGACAAGTCGTGCTTAGGTCACTGGTGCCAAATAGAAACAAAGGAACAACTAGTCTGTTCAAGCTTTGGTTTGCAGCAGAGTAGAGTTTGGGCGGCAGCCAAGCCAGCTCTGAAAAAACTATGCGACAAAGTGCATTGTTGCAGTACATACCAAACGTGTTCCCTCAGAACAATGGCTGTTATATCGTAGCGTAGGCAATTTAGGCCAGTCGGAATTTTCGCTATGAGCATTAAGCGCTCAAAAGGAATACTGTAGAGCACTGTTCTGAGGTTTCAGCCCCTCTTATTTTTATTTTCCAAGCCGTAAAGCGATGATACTCACAGACGAATTTTGGAGAACTAACTCTAGGGGCTAGAGATCGTATGGGCGTGTACTTAGTTTAAGCTATGCGTAAAGGAGTAAGATTGCAGCACGTTACCATATTGTTAGCAGCTTTTGTTTGGGTTCCATTGTTGAGCCAAATAGAGTTCGAAGTCAACAGCGCGAGTCAGTAGCTGAAGCGGATTTATAGGCTTGATAGAAAAGGAGCGCGACTCTGCGCGACACAATAGATTTTATTTTAATAATTGGGTCTTTCCTATATGTATACTTCGTTTGGCGTTCACCACTTTCAATGAAGGCCATTCTCCGTCAACCCTTAGTGGGTTTATTTTTATCTCCCTTTTTTTAATTTGAGGCCCAATATTAGCAACTATGAAGCTTCTAGTGTCAAGTCCAAGGTGGACATCTCATCGAACACGCTCCCTCTCTATTTTAGTGTGGCCTTTCATCCAACAGTCACAAGTCACAACAGGCGTCGTTTGCATACAATAGCGACCTTTATAAGATGATTCAACGGTAAATAAAGTACTTATCGTGTTACATGCGGTCACGACCGATGGCCATCGAGCTCTCATGATCTGATAAAGAATACAGGCCAAAGGATTTATTTGCGACAGTGTCTGTAAATCAACTAATTACACACAAGGTGTCTTAATGCGTGGGAAATTGCCAACCTTAACATGAGTGGTGAGAAAAATATGAATTAAGGAAAATATGAGGTCGACTTGCGTTGACGTGGCGCTTACAGTATGTACATAGGCACTTAATTTGCACTCATTAAACTACGCTTAACGATAGGTTGTCATTCGAAAACTGCATGGCTCGTGTTAGTTTTACCCAAACGACTATTTCACAATTTAACGACCCTGTCTAGGCTAGGTCAAAAAATAATCGTCTAAGCATGAATTAATTTCGTTCGTCAATTCATTCGAATTATGATAATGAAGCTTGGAACGTAGGTACACGCATGCGAGACTATTTTTCATCTCCAAAACCTCATAGCTGCAGACGTAAGGCGTGCGGGGTACCTACACCGCCCACGAAGTACTTTGCGTTGCGGATGACTCACTGAGCGTCCACGCTGTTTGCATTATTGATGTAGCCTGAGCCTGTGTCGAGGAGAATATTTGCACCCTTTTATACAATTCCATATTCTTATTAAGCATTACTGATGACTTCACTTAGCCATTGCTTACGCAGTCAAGTCAGAATTGTCTGAACCATTTTCAATAAACAAATTTGCAAGAGTTAACATGTGACGAAACTATACCTACCTATAAAACAGCATGAAAAGCAACAACTTCACTTTCTACTCCAACTCCTAGTTCAACTGCAACTTAGTTGGTAAATATTAAGACTCAAAACCACAAAAAGAAATGTCCAGACGGAATAGTGAATAGTGTCGAATAATAATTGAATAAAAGAGGAGAAGTATAATCCAAGCAAGAATTTATAAATTACCATTCGACAATTTAAGTTGGGCCACGAAATAGTTAACAGCTCATCAAGTAAAACTGCTCTAAGTTACGGGATGCATTGGAGGGGCTAGTAAAAAAATTGTTAAGAGGAATTCCTTGATTAATACCTACGAGCAGATGGGCCTTCGGAAAATGCACTGCTGTGCAAAGCAGACTTCGATTTTGGGGAGTAGCCTGCAAAACCTAACGCATGATTATTGAATTATACGAATAGTTACCGCCTAGATGAAGGTGACATGAGACTAATAGTGTTAATTCGCATAGAGCGCCTGATTACGCTAACCTTCTGTCCTCTCATTGACGCCATAGATCTAATCGCAAACGCATGGACTCGCGCCAACTTCATTATTTACACAATAAACGATTTTATGGCACGAACACAACCTACAACCATCCTACGGTAATTTCAAGTTTAATATTCTTTCTTGCGTAATAAAGGCAAATAATATATATATTATACGAAGGTAAATAAAGGTATTTCAAGTTAAAATAAGAACTAAATGCCGCTGAATTTACAAAGGATAAAAATAGATAAATGAATTATAGCTCTCGAGTAAACAAATCATTTTGGTTAGAAGAGTTTATTGAAATAATGAATCTGCAGTCCAATATTGGCAATCGCAATTACTTGTACAGTGTTTTCAATATTTATTAACTAAAGATTCTAGCGGGATATGGAAGGAGATGTGGTCCCTGTGAGGAATATTCGAATTGGTAGGTAATCACTCCAACTCATAATTACATAGTAATCACTCGATCTTTCGGCCACCTTGAACTGTCACAGAGATAATAAATACCAAAAATGTAAACCACGTCTTTTTCGAACTCTTTTTTCTCCTAAACTATATCAGCTAAGGCAATAATATGAAACAAAATACAGCTACGTAGATCAGGTGAGAGTATACCCTAAAAATTTATTAGCATTTTTATCGCTGAAAAAAAAAAGAATTAAATGTCAATTTATTTTTTGAGAGCTATATTCGTCATGAATTTATAAAGGTCACATATGAAAAAAATGCATCATACTTTTAAAAATGTAACGAAAGCAATTAAGTAGGTATCAAGAGGGTCCTGCATTCTGAAGGTGTTTATTCGCTTTAAATAAGGTTTGTTTAAATGCTAGACCCTTTTAATTGAACCATTGCAGCGTAGCGCTGACTATTCTGTTATCGGATAGCTGCATTACCAATCTATCCAGACCTATAGAATAAAGTTTTATCCATAACATTAAAGCTGCAGCAGCTATTTAAAAGTGTTTGTGAGACTAATTTCAGACATTTGCTTCAGTATTCATTACGATAGCTTTCAGGAAAATTTCAACTGTCATAAAATTTTCGAGCTAAATTGGCAGCATGCATAATTATTTAATGCGAAAGCTGATCCAGAAGAGGGGTATCTCAAATAGGCCTATTAACGTTGTGGGTGTCAAGGGTGAGTCCTAAATTCTTGATCGTTATATTTTTGCCAACGATCTCGGACAAAAAGTGGCGTCGCGAGTCGGATCTCGCATCGGTTAGCTTCACACGTGCGCGTGCCTGCCGTGGAATGACAACAGGCAGCATTCACGATGATAATGATACATGTGCTGCTTTGTATATACATAGCAACACATGTACTGTTTACTAATCTATACTTATATTGATCATTAAACGTGAGAAACACGTCAAAGCTTTGAAGTAGCAAATTAATGTGTTAGGTAATTTTTAATTGGGTGCCTTTATTTATAAGAGAGAACACGTGAATTTTCTTTGGACTACTTAAGAAAACATACAATGACAATGCAAAGAAAAAACAGTTAAGCAGCTGGACGTACGTAACGTAAGAAAAGGTTGATTACTTTAATGAATTAAATATTATTGTCAGAGGAGAGGCACCAGTCTACCTGTGTCAAATGCAACCGGCATTTCAATATTGGTGCCGTGGAGTGACCTAAGACTTCTATGACGATTTAGATTTTTCAAAATCTATGTTTTAAGATATGACAACACAACACAAGCTACTTTTTGCATCAGTATTTTCAGTCAGTTTTCTATGAAACAAACTCTCAAAGGGAACCAAAAAAACACGCAACAAGCTCGAAAATAACAACTCTTCTGGTCTTTGAATATTTAACGCCCTTTGTGCTAGCTTAATCACTTTTAAGTGCAACAAAATCTCATCAAGTCATCCTAGTCTCGTGACCGCTAGTCGTCCAAGGGAAATGATGACCTCGCCTGAAATGACGTCTGACCTTACCGGCAGATTAGATCACGTTTATTCATCGTATTCTTAAACGTGCTCGCGTATTTTGCAGTAAACGCTGGAAAATCGTTAAATGTAAATATAATTCTGGGTACTCGAGCCGTACAGATTTAATATTTTTAACTGCCGTTACAGGTGCCGTGAAGATCACACCACATTTTAGAAGCTAATGACTAACGAGTCGAAAGTATCTGCCTTTACACAAGCTATGTTTAAAAGTTTGTCATATCTCAATAATAAAACTCAATAAAACAGCATGATTTCCGTTCACCATTTCTGTTTTCTCAACAAAGCTACTAATTTTACCTAATAAGTAGCTACATGCAATTAAAACGTAAGGAAATAAGAATATTTGGTTACAAATTACATATTGTGATTCATGCTCATGATTCCATTTTCTTCGTATGAATCGCTAAAGATGTGGTTAAAAGGTTACAACTAATAGAAACGGTATGAATATTTAAAAAAAAAGTCTTTAGAGGAATTAGTAAACAACTTTCACGCATAAATAAAGTTAGCTTAGCTCAGGACATTGAAACGGCTAAACAACGACATTTGAACTATTGACACGACCCATCGGGTGATCAGAACCAATCGCATTAATTGCTTTCTGTTATCATTAGCATATTGGTCATTAACAGTAATAATGTCACTTTTTCAATATAGATCAGCAAACTGAATGTGCATAAATAGCTATAAGAAATTGATAATTAAATTGGATACACATATTTTTCTACGAAATTACAAATATAAAACACATCTCAGGAGGTTTGAAATAATATACATTTTCTTTGAGTGTCTATTCAAAAAGGAAGATCAATATTTGATAACGGTAATGCACACATATGTATATAAAATAGACCGCAGTTGTTCAAACAGCCAACACACATTGTCGTCGTATGGTGGGCTTAGGCTAAACACAACACACCACGGCGTTCTCGCGCCGCCGTGCCCTTGGCACTATTCAGACTCGCCTCCCGCCATAATTAATAATTATTACTAATTTACCTACGGACAGTGACCGTGCTAAATAGTACTTATTACTGGAAACGCATCTGACGGGAGAACATGGTAATGTCAACGGAATCCTGTCATGAAGGAAGATCGCTTGAAGTTACAAGCGAAATTAACATGTATTAATTCAAATTGCTAATCTTGTAAGGGGTCGGCTGAAACAATAACAAAAGAAAAGCGAGCCCCGAGCCTGCAGAAGGCATTCGAGAGTTGCCAAGCCGCCCCTTGCCTCGTCGAGCCCTGTCGGGGAAATCCTTTAAGGGCTTATTGAGAGGCACGCGCTTGTCGCTTATCTAAGCATCCATTGTACTTTAACGGATTCAGCACCGTTCCCCCTCGTAGGACTCCATGTTGCAGAGGGCCCTAGGTCACCCCGACCACCTCCACCCGTGGAGGTTGAAGATAAATGAATAATGCTTAATGAATTACGCAGGGCTTAACATGTTACGGAGATACAAAGGGGATGGTTGCATAAGCTTGCAATTTAGGGGTGAAATTCGGTCTCATTCATCAAGTCACTCTTCACAAATAGATACATATACAATTAATAGATGCACTGCGCGCGTCGTCAATAATTAAATGTACAAGTACTAGGTATAGTGAAACTTTACACTAAATATATCGAACACGAGCAGTGGTTGAGATTCTGTCGTGTCGAAATAAATACTTTTATAGACATTTTGTGAACATCACTTGTGATTGTTTCCCAAGTTAGTGTAGTATTCTTATATCATATATCAATTACGAGATGCATAGAGCTGATTAATTGATTTATATAAGTAATAAGCGGCTATAAGCGAAAAGAAAACCGCTGTTAAATTTCCATAATTATACACATACATACATAAGTATGCATCCGCCCAAAGCAACTTTCGCTGAGAAATGCAAGTTTCTCTGGTCGCTGTCGCGAGTCGAGATAAATGTAATTTGACAAGTGGTAGGCTTCGCCATGCAAACACCGGCTGTTGCGCAAGACACTTGCAGCACGTGCGGATACGAAGGGTGTGCACATTATGCCATCCCCGTAATATTCACTGCACAATGGGAATTGGGTAACGTTCCACACTTAAACCGGTATTCCAGATACCCGTATTAGTTTTTTTTATTGGCGTCGTTGACGACTTACTCATGCTTAAAATGAAAAATTGCAAACATTATTATTTTGATTTATTAATAATACATACAGCGAAGCTTATTAAGAACAGTCGAAATGCCAAACGATCATCCATTTCCTCCATTGTGAGATCATAAATTATTAAATGATATCATAGTTTGTTGAAACGTAAATAATAAATATTTATTTTGTTTGTAATTCAGTTACGCTTACGATAAACAATCCGCGAAGTAATAATGGACAATATTAATTGAGTAAATTAATAACAATTCAGTGTGGCTTGGAAGTCAGACGTATCTATAGATAATCGCAAGAATCGCCGTGAGAATCAAATTATATTTTGCACAATTTTGAAAACAAATGTTTGTTGAGCAACTTCATTATTCTAACATTATCTTAAATCTATATTAAGCCTTAAGTTGCGCTCATACTAGCCTTACGAGCAAAGTAGGTAGACTAGAAGCAAACTCTCGGACTACATGTGACTTGCATTTACTAACGTAAAACACACAAGATACTGCAGGCTGTGCACACGACTAGCTATTTTTCGACTACCGCTTAATGCATCTCTTTCATACCGGACTAGTTAAATAAAGACGGAGTAGGATACACTAATTACTGCGTATAGTAACCGTGCGGAGTATCAGAAAGTGGACTCAAGCTCACAGCGTTTCTCCTAGCGTGACCGCATCTCCGATTGCCGGCACCAATAAAAAGGAATGATATGGACCCGATGAAAGATTTAATAGACGGAACGAAAGAAATGGTTCGTTGCATCATCAGGAAGTAGCCATTGCGGGTTCTGTTCGCGAATTGAGCGAATTCTGAACGAGTTTGCACGGAGGTGATCGGTCAACGCACGATATATTCATGTAATATCAGTGAAATAACTGTTGTGTAACTCATATCGAAACCTTTGGTACCATACAATATTTTAAGGGGTATAGTTATCATCAGGCAAGCTGGCTAAGCCTCTGTGGGTAACCAAAAAAGTTGAAGGAGTTTTGGTGTTATTTATCATACTTTTACTTTCTTAAGATTGGTTAACAAGAATCAATCTATTCCTAGAATAGCATGAATAACATGTTTGCGGACCATTATCTTGTTTGTGTATAACTTAATTACTATAGTTCAAAAGAGTATTTAAATTAGAAAAAAAAAAAATTGCACTAATAAATATACGCCTCTTCACACGGAGGATTTTTCAGCTTGATACGAGTATAGGTAAGAAAAATAAAAACGGACCTGAAACCAGACATTTCTCATTTATGTATATGTTTATAGAAGAGCTTTTGGCGTTGCTTGAGATCCAAAAATAATCTATAGCAAACATGTGATGTATTTGTACATACCTAATTATAAGACATTTCTAGACTTATTGCACTCTAGCTAGTCGCGGTAAACATCAGTAGACTATAAAACCCTAATGATCATATACTATAATGACAGTGACCAAGGCAAACCAGTTCTTACGTTGACTAGATGGTACTAATATGTGTAAGTTTATACATACTTACCTTATAAAACTACAGTTTTATATCACTGAGATGTGTTACACATATAATTAGCTCAAAATCCTAATGCGAAGTTTTTATCCCGTTTTTACTGTCAAAGAAGCGGTGGTTTAAAATAAAAATATCAGACGCGATGTAACGTTAAAATCAATTTATTTATTATGGACGTAACGTTAGTGCAATAGAAACGTTAATTAGTAGTATGGTTGATTAATAAAGACTTAACAGGAGTTATTTTCCCACAGAAATTAAACAATTACTTGCCAACTTTCGCTTTACTGAGTTGATAGGTAACGGCATTCAACATGTTATTCATCTAAATAGGTATATTCCGATCATACGTTTAGTTCGTTAAGCATAGCTGAGTAAAATCACATACAAAGTGAAACAGACGACCTAACAGAGCATTAAGTTTCAAGTGTAGGCAACACAAGCGATCAATGTTGAGGAATGATAACAAGAAATGAATGGCCGCCATCAGCGCACTTGACCTGGCTTTTTGATTACGGACCCAAGTCATTTGACAACAGTGACAAGTTTAAAAAAAGCTAAGGCATTTCCCTATTACATTTTCTTTTGACTGTGTTGCTTAAAAATGCGAATCGATTCCCTTACGGGTTGTTCCGGTCTGCTATACCTACCTCCAGTTTTGTACGTAAGGGGTCAATTAGAAGTCCTACTGGAATAACGAATAACCCTTCGCCACCGATTGTTATTTTAGTGACAACATTATTTCGATCCAGCCAGTATTTTTGTACGCGTAGTAATTAATTCGGAAACAAAAAAGGTACTTTTGCGATTACATACGAGGTGTTTACATGTTTGTGTGTTTTTAGAGCCCGCTCGCTTTTAATTTGAACAATGTATGACGGCTCTCAAATTACGGGTGTATTAATGTACGTTAATTCATAGATCAGGTAGATGATTATGTAGGTACGTTATTTTAACTGGCAGGATTATTGTTTAATGACCGTACACAGCATGATTAATTAAACAGGAAAATATGACCACGACCAATTATTTAGAAAATAAGATGTACCCATACCCATGTGTTTAATTAACTTAAGTCGCGGAAACTTACTATTAAACTATTATTGATCACTTTAGGTCTTCAATAAGAATGGTGTTGATAAAAATATAAACATACGTATAATCATACGTGTCCGTGTAACGTCTAATTCAAATACCGCTAACATAAAAAACAATTAAAACAATCACAATCTTGTATTTACTCTCTAACAATGCTTTATTTGTTTACATGCACCGATAAGAAACCTTACGCTTGCAGTCAATGCTATCTCAACAGCTGATTCAGCGCACCATAGACACAACTTGTAACTTTTAAACTTTTAACAATCAAGTCCACATGCAACACTATACACAAAAGCAACGAGTGCGAAAAAAAAAAAGATTCGAAATTCAATTCGGATTGGAGTCCGATGTGGCGGGTCGGAAGCGGCAAACTGACGCGCGCCGCGTGCCACTAGCAACTGATGCCATTGAGTCAGAGTAGGGGCTTCACACACGTAATTTTCCGCTTATTAACAATTAATACCGAGATACCACTAGAAATATGCTCGCGATTGCTCGACTTTACATTTAAATGACTGTATCCGTGGCGACGATAATAAGCTAATAACACGATACGGTGAAAGTTTTTATTTTATTACTTTATCTCAAGCCAATCGGTTCGGTTCGTTGTATAAGTTGAAAGGCATGCAACTTTTTAACAGCGGATTCAATGCAAGAAATATTTTGTATAACATTTGTAAACCAGTGTTTATAAATAAAAATATGTTTTGTCTTAAGACAGACTGTATGAGACGAATATATTTTTTTACATTTTTGTTTCACTTAATAAACACAAATCTGACAATCTCAGTTTACAGATTATTTCTTAAAAATGTGATATACGTAGAAAAGAAATCTATTGACCTCCTTCCTAACAGCATTCGGAAAGAAAAATTTTTTTTTTTATTTTCTCTGTATTTCACGTTGTAAGGTAATTAGGAAATCAAGACTACTGTTTTAGGGTGACATAGTCACATTTGGTGTAACTCAAGAATCGTTGAAACTTAAAATATTAAATTAGAAAAGAAGGAACACTGTTACCGCCATTCAATGAGTTTTCAGAAGAACAAATACTCTAAGACGAATTTATTCCTTCGTTGTTCAAAATTGTGTGGAATTGTTTCGTTAATCATGATTCATGAAATGATAGTGTAGTATTTACTCAATTCAATGAACATAGGTGTATACAATAAAATTAATCAAACAAACAACTCATTAAAACAAAAGCTCGCGACAAAAACATAAACCAATCGTACTTACTAATACTACTTGGAGGGCATGTGCCAGCTGCCAGCCCTGACGCCTTAATTACAAAGACAATAGACATGAAGTGGTTACGCCGCGCCGCGCCGCCACTGTCGCCAGCGCGCGGCAAATGATCGACACTATCACAACGCTTAGTTCTGGATGAATGTGATTGACGTTTAAGTGAGGGCGGCTGTTTTGTATTGTACAAGGATGGTACACAAGACAAAGCGCTTACACAACTGTCAAAGATGACAAATTGATAAGCATGACAGCCTTAGTTAAAATATTAGACTTAGAGACGTTTGTCACTAGTATAAATGTAGCACGGCGCGTTATTTTGTCGCTTGTCGCGCAGTGCGTCCCTTTCATAGTGATGGAATCAGTGAAGGACGCACTGAGCGACAAGCGACAAAATGGCGTGCGTGCTAGCCCCCCAAGTATAATTAAATTTGGTCAAAATAAAATAATTTTACCAGCTTTAGTAAAATAGGAGTTAATTTGTAAAAAACCGATACTTACCTCGTTTAGACGATTTTCCATTTAACAAAAACTAAAAACAAGGAAGCTGTTTGATCACTAAAAATAATGACGTCATGAATAAAAAGCGATCGTTTTGATACCTATTTCAGAAAAAGTTGCTTATATTACCACCTAGGGTTTGTGATACGAACGTTCTGAAATTTGTGTTCATTTTTAGTCGGGAAAGACACGTCCGGAAAGTATCATTGACTATCTGTAAGCCTATAATCAAAACCTGTGAGTACAAAGCTTTCGTGTATTATTCCTCGACGTTCAAGCTATCCTCTTGTCAAATTTCATCAAGATCGGAAACGCGATTTTGCGTGAAGAGGTAACAAGCAGACAGAGAGACAGAGTTACTTTCGTATATTAATATGGATGCTGCCGGTCTGTCCGAGAACCCACTTTTAAGACGAAGGGTATTCGCTTTCATCCAGTTAATTGACTATAGAAACTCGTCTGCGGCCATTTAATTAGTAAAACTGCCTACGCAAACGTCTCTTTTACTCGCTTAGTCTGCGACCAGAGAGTAAAAGGGATAGATCGGAGTTTCCGATTTGGTCCTAAGGAGTCTAGTCATTTGTCGATTTTCTTATTCTTAATGCAGTGTTTGATGCAGGTATGGGCGGAAAGCCTAATCGAAACCGTCGAGTCCATTCGTTTCACAGCCGTGTAGTAAAACTGGCATTCGGTAAGCAATTAGGTACTTATTGGAATCACAGAGAACTGGTCGGACTTTTAACATTAAGAGTGTATACTTAGGTTTAACATATTTTTGTATGGACCAAGATGTCTGAAAAAAAAAACTTGTTTATTACTTAGGAAAATCTTAGGATTAACCGTAATTCGGGCTTTTACCGTAAAATATACATACATAGTAGCAAAATAGCTTGGTTTCTTAGGTAAGTTCGGTTTATACTGAAATGTTGAGTGCCAACACACTTGGTATGAATTTTGAGTCAAAATTAAATGTCAAAAATTATTTTTGACATTATACCACCACGACGTTACAAGATTTTCCATTATATTCTTCAATAGAGAACCGAAGTATGGTGCGCACTACATTCACTAATACAGGAATACGACATTCATTTCTCTCTGCCCGCTAATATTAATGGTCTGGATCATTCATATTCATCGGATTAGGAAAACACGCAGCAACATATATCAATTCAGTTCAGTTCAGTTCCCGCCATTCTAACAGTCCACACCGAAACACACCAGACACCAGTGAGTGCGAGCACTGCTGCTTAGCGGCAGCATTAGCGAGTAAAGTAGCGATCCGAATCGCTACAGAATAGATATCTAGTATCCCGCCGATTATATGTCAAATTAAAATATTTGCCAATTTTAAAATGAAATTGAATCGTTGAATGTACCTATTAAGTAAAAACATCGTCACGCTTTCTAATATTAACAGGGTTTTGGTTTTCATTTTATGCGTTCCATGATATTTAATAGCACTTTACAATTTAGCAATATAACCGGCGAGACTACCTCTAGAGTTTCTACCCCGTATGAGTTTGCCTGCATTAGGTACGTTAAAGTTAGCAAACGATTTATAGGTTCAAAGCCACCGATTGACAACACAAAATGCTTTTGATTATTTCGCTAAGACTTCTATTTACAACCCCACGTTTGATTGCATTAGGTTTGGATTCAAATTGTTGCTGGGGTGTGGATATAAGCTCTTGTGGAAATGCCGTCGGTATCCGAATAGGTCGCAATGCAGTGCTCTAACAATTGTTATGCTTACGGCTATATTTAAGTGTAACATTAACTGACATCCGATTTTCCTGTTAGTGTTGGACTGTCCTTTTCAACAAATTATTACGATTTCATTCGTAGAATATTAGCCACGTGGATTCCCCTCATGCAATGTTTAGTGCAGTGCAGCCCAGCCCTGTATTACCTGGCGTGTCAACGATCTGGATGTTTTTGGATGTTATGTTATGCATATCGATTGACTGGTTGTCAAACACGGCGTGTTCTAAGAAACGGATGCAGTCCGCTATCCGGACAGCCAAATACCAACTGTCTCATTCCACGGCTGGTTGGTTCGTTAAAACACTGTAATTGTTAAACCCATTAGTATTCTGGCGGGATGCCGTCCACAGGAACGCGCGTTGGCCAATCACACGTCGGTGTCTTAACTTCCTTATTAGTACCTTATGATTATGAGTCACGGTCAATATTTTTGTCAAGAGACAAAACGAAGGCATTGTCATTATTACCGGGAAAAATACGTATGTAGCGCTGCACTCGATTCAGCAACATTATAAACTGCTTACTGTAAATGAGTCTTTTAAAAACGGAATAAATACTGGAACTTTGAATGCCAGCATGAGTATGCCTTAATTTGTTACATAGGTACCTCTAAGAACTTTGACCTGAGAGTACCCAAACGTTTCGAAATATAATTTTCCCAGTAGCTTCGTAAAGCACCTCTCGGAATATGACGAAAGGGCAACGACAAAAACAAAACCAAGCCGAGAGGTTATAAAATTAGACATTTCTCCGGGAGGACGCTCTGGAGCCGTCAGCTATTTCTAGTTCGTCAATCAGCCCCATGCTTCCTCTGCTCACTAACAAGGAACACCGTGGCACTAATACCTGCCGGACAAACTCATAACAGTAGTTTTATTATCTAATCCAACCACGCTGGCAGCCTCGAGGTGTCACTTTACCGCAGAGATGAGGAAAACCACGGATGCCTTTTCAAAGTAGCCATAGCGCACTGTACATCAGTTTGGTATGCTCTTTCTTATCTTTGTAACGATAAGTCAGAAGTAGTCAGGTATTATAATTACACGCATCCATTTAACTTGCCGTGTTAGTATGTTAAGTTTGTGTGGTCCATATCTTGCAAGTTTTTGGTCTACTTCCAGTAGTAGAAGTTGTGGTAAAATTTGACTCGGGCTACTTTAATATTTGCAAGTAGGGCTCTTGCCGCTGAAGTCCTAGCATTATTTTGAATTAAATATTGGTAGGGGGCAGGAAAATTTTAATACTTGCTCGAGTGGTGATATAGTAGTTTATGCAACTGCTACATAATGAGGGTCCTTAAAACACGAGTGTTTTTATGAAACGAGGCGAAGCTGAGTTTTATAATAGGATCACACGAGTGTTTTAAGGCCTAATTATGTGGAGTTGCATACATTACTTTATCTACACACATATTATAAGTACTCTAAGAAGGGTTCAGAAGCCGAAGGCATATATCTTATCTTACCCATACCTGTCACGAATTTGACTGTTTTTTTTTTAATCATAGACAAACATACCGAGCGGACGTTTCGTAAACTGTTTTTTTTTTTTTCATTGTAAAAAAAAGATGTCACATTATTATTTATACATGTCGGACGTGAGTGATCCGTTTTATTTCACTGTGATTGTAAATTACGTTGGTTTTCAAATTTGAAACATCGAATTCGATATCGAAAAGTCATTTCGATATCGAATTCGATGTCGTAATGACTATTAGTTTACTGGAGGTGGTGGAGGTGGTGCTGGGGCTGGCGCTGTCGGCGAGAAGGCGACGGCGTACTGAAATGCTGGTCATTTTCTACGGTTTCTGAACGCATTATAGAGGACTTATGATATGTGTGTATATAAAGAATATTATTGCTTGTTTACAAAGCTGAAAGTATAACTATTATGAGAGTCTTAAAATATAATATTCGTATCAGATTTCTTGTATCGTTATCTGAAAAGAGCCATGTTATGCCGTCGGCGGGGGAAATTACCATAGTAGTTAATCGCAGCCATTAACTTGACATTAGTACACACAGTGATGGTAAATCGTGACTAACGAACGGGACAAAGTCAATTAAATAAAATTGTTAAAATTCATTTTCATTTATCTCATTTCCACAAATCGCATGGAGGTGAAAATTCTACAACTGGTAAACATGAAACGGTCTAAGGAGATTCCCGGTTGAGTTTGAGAGTTGATTTAGAAAATGCCTTTCGGTTATCAAAGTACACATTTATAATTCTTGTCTTATCTCGAGTTTACACTAATAAGAAAAACTATGTAGTATATCGCGAGGCCAAATATAATAAATAGTTGTAATGTAAAAAAACTCCCTAAATAGTTGTAATGTTTTGTTTTAATTTTTATATGTACTTTTTTTTTGCATTGTGAGTTGTTTATTTTTTAATTTTATAGCGCATTGGCTTTGCTGTAATGCTGTAAAATTGTTTTGATAATAAATAAATAAATAAATAAATAAAATAATTACGGCTTAAATGTTTTTCTTACTAGTGTGAAATCAAATATGAAAAAAAAATAAACACTACTGTAGATAAGAAGTCGAGAAGTAAGCACAAATATCACTTATAATCACGAATACAACTTGCTTATTTATGCGAATCGGGCAACTCTTTAATAGTCTTCGGCTCTTTCTTCAAGTGTACAGCAAATAGTAATTAATTTCGTATGCTACTGTTTTTGATGTAGCATCATTTTTGCTGACTATAGTAGATGCTAATGGGTCGTGTAGGTCGTATGTTACACCATCATTTTTCGCTATTATATCTATACATATAATAAAATCGTAGACCCAGCGCGTCTGTACATTGAAGATATTTGCAAAAAAAAATTTGGGTCGCGTGGAAAAATTAATAGAACACAAAACTGTTTTTTTATTTTTATTTTTTGGCTGTTTATCTGTTTGTCTGTTTATCTATTTGTCTGTTTATCTGTTTGTCTGTTTGTATGTTTGTTTGTGGAGGCATCACGCAAAAACCACCGGACAGATTGGAATGAAATTTGACATGGTAATAGTTTACAACCTGGAATAATATATAGGATACTTTTTATCCCGTTTTATTTCATGTTTTAGCCTTAATAATTATTTTAATTTGAATAAATATTTTTTCACAACTGACCATAGACGTCAGCTGTCACACCATTGTTTTTTTTTTTAATTAGGCCAAGCACACACTACATGCACACTACCGCCATACCGTTATAAGATAATGTTTCGCCTTTGCTTTTATTGGCAGTCTGACATTGTCAAATGGTTGTCAATTTGTTTTTGTTTCGTACTTTAGGAACGGCTTGGCGGGAATTTACTGAAAAGAAAAGAAACAAAAAACATCAGACGTGGCTGTATGGACTTAGTTTCCTTTGCCCATCCCTTATAGGACGAATAAAAAAGATCGTGTCGCGGTAATAATTAATAACATGAATGATTGTTTGATTTGATTGAATATTTCTTTAATTGCGATTTTACGAGTGCAAAGTGCAATCATTTAAGTATTGAATATGAACCGGACTGTTTAAGAGTGGTGTGAGACAAACGTATTTAAAGTTTTTAAGAAAGTTACAGTAACAGTAAAGTTATAGATGGTTATTTATTATAGTCTGACCAGAAAGAAAAAATGGTACGTGCATTTATTACATTTACATGCCTTTTCTTGACTCCTGAGTGCTTTCGGAAAGACCAAATTTTCCGTGAAGAATGCGCCTCAGGAAACTGCAGTTTAACTATCAACAAGAAACTAAACTGCTAATAAATATCACACAAAGTGTGTTAAGAAAAAAACAAATTCGATGGATAAAATTATATTTTTTTCGTTCTAATGACTATTCTAAATTATTGTTCTACAAAGGACTGAATAGTTTTTAACTGACCTCAAAAAGTTTCAAATAATTGGTTAATTTAATATGGTAATTTATATTTGTTATTGTTTTTAGGTGTTTCTAAAAGCATGGGAAACTAAGGAAAAATTTAAATCCCAGGAAAACACTGGACAGCCAAACAGGCGCTATATACTTGGCAAAACAAGTCGCCCAGCCATCCTGCAGGACTGTGAGGAAATTGTAGTTAAATCATATTTAATTTTTTTAACTAAAACTTTTTTTTCTCAAAACCTTATTTTAACTTCTAGCAAAACTTATTTAGACTTTAGCAAAACTTAATTTAATTCATGTTGCTCTCACCCTACCTGGGTCTGTCATAACATCTTTATGCTGTGCATAGATTCGAGACAAACAGTGGAGTACAGAATAACATGTTACTCTTCACCCTGTTTGGTGAGCTGAGTCCTTAGTTTCACATTAATTAAGTGCCTATAATTATGTATTGGACTATGCTTACTGGATAACTTTTGTGAGCAATAAATAATTTGTATGTATCTATCTATCTATAATAAATAAAAATGAATTAATAAATATGTTACTAAGTGCAAAACTTGAGAATGGCTTGACCATTCTCAACAATTTTTTTTTTTTTTTTTCAAATTATTGTCAAAGTCGAAAGGAAAGTTTTTATGAAGAGGAAAATAGAAAAATTTGCTTAGGAAAACCAAAAAAAACTAATTTTTAGGGTTCTGAACCAAAATGGTAAAACTGCTGTCTGTCTGTCACAGCTGGTTATCTCAGAGCCTACTAATGCTATTGACCTGAAATTTGGAGTAGTGTTAGATGATACTTGCCCAACAATTATGCACATAAGAAAGAATTTAAATATTCTTATGTTTTTTGCAATAGGAACTGAAAACGGGTCTTAAAAAAATGAAGTTGGGGTATTAGGTTGTGTGGAGTATCAAATGAAAGAGTGTTGTTTACAAATTCTAAAACGTTCCTTTCTTTTTTTAAGCCACTTTGTTTTCGACTTTAGATGAAAAATCTAAAAAATGCCATTCCCCTTATCGCTGAAGAACCTATGCAAAGAGAAAAATCTGAAATAGATGTTTATGTAAAGATTACAGGAAAAATTAAATGAATTGATATTTTTATCATACAATGACAATGCAAAGAAAAATTCGTTAAGCAGCTGGACTTGAACCAGCAACCTCGGTAATCCGTACCACGCTCCACCAATTAAGCTATACTTAACGTTGACGTTCTATGAATGTTTCATAAAAATAAAACAAAAATAATCAATAAATCGATTATTTTCATTGATTCAGAAAATAGCTCCATCTCTTGCCACTAATGCGTAACTGTAGAAGTTCCGTAGTGGGTGAGCTGCTTGATTAAGCTACTCATAGATGGCGCTGAGGAGAGATCTTCCAAATAAAATATGACACAAGGCATTGAAAAATTCGTTAGGTACACCAACGTTAAGTATAGCTTAATTGGTGGAGCGTGGTACGGATTACCGAGGTTGCTGGTTCAAGTCCAGCTGCTTAACGAATTTTTCTTTGCATTGTCATTGTATGTTGAATTTCATTCTATGAATGTTTCATAAAAATAAAACAAAAATAATCAATAAATCGATTATTTTCATTGATATTTTTATGTCTGTCTTTATTTATGATGATGACCAATATAAAATAACCCCACAGTGCATATATTTTGCTTAGGAAGCAAGGCTCTGCTAACGCTGGACATCTTAACACAATCGAGAAAAACGGGAAAAATCTTTGAGACTCGATTCCCGTGATAAACGAACTATTTATTACCCGACTGCCGAAGGATGGTTATGTTTTTTAACCGACTTCAAAAAAGGAAGAGGTTCTACGTTCCACTGTATGAATGTTTTTTTTATCTATGTACATCGATTACTCCGTCAATTGTAGACCGATTTTGAAAATTCTTTTTTAATTCGAAAGGGTATACTCCTGAGGTGGTCCCATTGTAACCAAGTCATGATCTGATGATGGAATCCCAGGGAAATCGAGGGCAACCCTCAAATTTTACAGGCATGTACTATGTGTTTCATATATTTTCTAAGGCTATTCAAGTATTTGCGTCTGGTCTCATCTCATGATGAGCTGATGATGGAAGGTACAACTCCTTAACGGTTAGGAGTTGGAGGATAATTCTGAAAAATGTCAAATCAACATAAAATTGTGAAATAAAAATCTTTTAACATAAAAGTAAAACCGCCTTCAAAATAAACCTTAGAATAAAAACGTAAAATAATCCTCTAAAGCCTAAAGTTTTATTGCTTAGCACTAAGTAGCAGAAATAAATAGTAAATGTACTGTAGTGTAGTATTTTTAAATGTACTTACTGTTTTATTTCTCTGTATGTGTCGAATGTATTATGTGAATAAATGTTTCTCTCTCTCTCTCTCTCCCTCTCTCAAATATGAAGTCGGTACTTCATTCAAAGAATATTCCGCTCGCACCGCACCGACTTCATATTTCTGCTACTTAGTGCTAGGCCATAAAACTTTAGGCTTTAAGAGGATTATTTTACGTTCTAAGGTTTTTTTGAAGGCGGTTTTCGAGTGTATGTATGTATGTCTAATTCATTGGTACGCTTTACAGCCTAAACCGTTTGACGGATTTCAACGTATGAGGTGTCATTAGGTTCGTTTCTGTTGTGGGAGTGACATAGGGTGTGTTGTTTCCCGGAATTACAGTCGGTTTTCTGTTTTTAATGCGAAAGTTTGTCAGGATGGGTGTGTGGATGTTTGTTACTCTTTAAAACTACTGAAAACTGTAAAACTACTGAACGGATTTCAATGTAGCTTCACAGTATTCTACGCGGACGAAGTCGCGGGCAACAGCTAGTCTTGGAAAAAAAACTAACTTGTACTGCTACGACGCAATTTGATTAAACAAATCCCTATGTTTCTATTCCATTACAATTAACGAAGCCACAAACGGAAAGTCTTTGTCTTTCTAACGTCCAAGTTAGTTTCATTTCAATGTTATGTTGTATTATAATTATGAAGGTAATAAAATAAGCAATAACACTATAATTTTACAATTGGTATACGCCTCTATAAATGAGCATTGCTATAATTGTTTACTAACTGCATATATACACATCGTATTTCCTGTAAACGGGTCCAATCACAGTATAACGTATTTATAAATTTAAATGATTCGTCTTGAAAATATGTTTATTTCCTCTATGGACGTGGAACCAGTCTGTAAAATGTCTTAAGTAAGTAAGTACATATGTGTTGTAATGAAAAATTTAAAATTTTAACCTCAATGTTAAAGCATAATTCATAATTCAATCCAATTCATAATTCACTTGTAATAAGAAGTCAGAGACATGTGGGTTTGATCCATAGACATTTTTGCTGTTCCTACCCAACCTATGCGTTATCAATGTGAGTAACAGTTTAACAGTAATTATTTATGTCATTATTATGCAAGATAACTGTTATCTTGTCTGTCGTTGGCACTGAATTACTGTGCTGAAAGTATTAACTGCAGTTGTCCAATACAAATTGGAATAGCATTTCGACTAATGATTTGTACTGACTCATTAACCTTGGATCTGAAAATAAATCTTGATGCATTGATCGCGAGTGACGACTCCTAACCTGCAGTCTGGTAGTACATTAGACACAATTTAATAATGAGACAAGCATAGCTGGTAATAGCTGTATTTTGCTAAGGAAAACTGAAATTGTATGCGTCTTTTATAAACGTGTAAATATCTATACCTATAAAACAGTACCGTGACTGACTGACTGACAGACAGACAACGCACAGCTTAAACCACTCGACCTAGAGACGTGAAATTTGGCAAGCATAATTTGAGTGTCTTAGGTGCACTAAGGAGGGATTTTTCGAAATTCCCACGGGATAGGGAAGTAGCCCTTTTTGAAATATTTCACGGGGTCAAAGCCGCGGGGCATAAGCTAGTCCAATCATATGATCGTAAATACACATACATTAAGTACTCTTCGAATCATAATGAGTATATTTAGGGTAGACCACCTTCTTGGAATATACACAATCAGAGATAGAGTATGTATCTTGTGAGAGAGTGTACCTTTTGGAGAAGTGTACTTTTTGAGAAAGCGCTCCTTTCAACAAAGTAAAACTTAGAAGTGCAGTTTAATTAGTTTGCAGATGGACGAAGTAGTAGAGGAGTGTTATTAAGTTATTACCCAAGGGTAAGGTAAATAATTTATGGTCGAGTCTGCAAGCGAGGCTGAACAAGGTGATATCGCGAGTCAAAGATCCGCTGTCATTCTCCACCAATGAAAGCCAAGCTACTGGCCTATGATTGGTGGAAATTGACAGATAGAACACAGTCGACACTGGCGATCCTAATGATCTACACGACTCGCGACAGCCCTTATTGGGTAACACTACAGTGATTGTGATTGCTGGGTGTCGCGTCCACTTTGGTCTGATCAATAAGTCATTCCAGGCTTACGGACCTACGGATAGCCTAGTGGTTAGAAATCTGACTATGAAGCTCGAGGGGGTCTGATCCCCGGTCGGGGCAGATGTTTGTATGGTGAATACAAATGTTTCTTATCGAGTCTTGGATGTTGGATATGCATTTAAGTATGTATCCTAACTATCCTAACTTCCTAACTAATATTATAAATGCAATAGTAACTCTGTCTCTCTGTCTCTCTGTCTGGTTGTTACCTCTTCACGGGAAAACCGCAGCGGTTTATGTTTTTGGTGCAGACCAATCTAGATGAAATTTGGTAAGAAGATAGTTTGAATATTGAGGAATAACATAGGCTACTTTTTATTCGGGAAAATTGTATAGTTCCCGCTGAATAGCGATAACCGAAATCTACGCGGACGAAGTCGCGGGCAACAGCTAGTTTATCTATTTAATTATGTTTATCCGTTGTTTAGTACACTAGTTTGGGACTAGGTCAATTGGTGTCAATTGTCCCATGGTATTTATTTATTTATTTTCTTAACCAACGGCCTATCGGCCTACGACAATCATTTCGGTTACTCCCTCTCGCAGGAGACAATGAAGGCATTAATTAAACGATGGACGTGTGGCAGTACAGAGATTGATTTCACGGAGTCGCGTCCACCGCAGCACTCCGGGACAGTCAATTAGGCCTGACTGGGTCTAATTGTGCCCATTTTAGCCGGTTGCGACAGCGGGCGAAGGGCCAGCGACAGTCAGCCATTGAATTTAAATAGCATTCGTTTTTGTGCGATGAACTGACTTTAAGTAGCACGTGTTTGATATTTACGGGAATTTAAGTTGCATGTTACGCCAATAATTTGTGGACAGATCGATCTTGGTTTACTGTGAATGTTTAGAAAAAAAAAACCCTTATTTATGTCCCTGTGAAAAATAAACTCATAGTACTGAAGCCATTTTATCGCTAGCTGAAAAACGACACTGGCCTTCGTAGCAATCTACTCCCCTTCAAATGTTGCGCTCAAAGCTGCAGCGAATAAAACTAGTTGCCTTAAACACTTTATCGTAAACAAAAACCGTCATCAGTTCTGATCTAAATTCTTCACAAAATTAAAAGAATAGCCCGGAACGAAAAGAAGAGGGCGCGACGGTTTTAAAGGCCCAAGTAAGTTACTGTAGTTAAAAAATGTTAATCGTAACCTCATGGTTCAGTACATTTTGGTGAATTTCTTAAAAACATTGAAATCTATGGTTTACCTATTTGAAAATGTGAGAATACGTCTGAATTTGCGGAAAAAACTGTTTTAGCTTTCGCTACCATCCCATCATACAATTTATTTTTTTAATAATGACGAAAATTTATGCAAATCAGCAAATGCGCTGACGATATCTTAGTGACGTTATTTTGTGTACGCGACGCTTTTTTGCACACAACATACGAATGGTTCCTGGGTTCCAAATATCCCTTTTTCAAGTACGGAACCCTAAACCCAGTCTCTGAACTGTAACGTGGAGTGACAAATATGCAGCGTGACACGGAATAGTAGCCGAAATCGATTAGTGACGGCAGTGCGGTGCGCCCAGCCGCGGTGCAGCAGCCACCCGAACGAAGCCCTAACTGAATGGTGGCGTATAGATGGGTTAAGTCCTTGTGTAAATTTCACGCCGCAACAAACGTTTCAATCGCGTTCGCGTCAACGTTTCGAATACAGCTGCCTTAATGACTAACATGGTCTGACAATTGGTATTCTAGTTTTGAACCCTTTATTAATTACTTAATTTAAAAAAAGTTTTAACATTAAGGAATCAAGATCGATGGCATTCTTCTTTTTTAATGAAAAACCATTAAAAACACACTATTTTCTTAATTGTAACCTCTATACTATATAGTATAACAATATCAAGTTCCAGCAATAATTGAGGTGGTTACAAAATACCTCGCGAACTTATATGTACAAGTGTATGTAGGAGCAAACAGCGCCATCTATTTCAAGTAACTGCAAGACACTTAAGCCGTAGCGCCATCTAGCGTTGAGTAGAAGTTAATCTGAGCGTCGGCGCGCGTTGTAGATGTTCCGCCACTGAACACTAGATGGCGCTACAAGTACAATCGCGTTAAGATTTAAACAGTATGAAATGGTTGTGTCGCCATCTAAGCAAACTATTTAATTTTGGTACTTCCTGAAACAAGTATGCTGTTTGAAACCGCTTCGGCTGAAAATGTACAACAAGCAAAATGCACACTACACGCAAAACGTGTACATTGTGCGAATTGTTGATTTTGCCATTGGTTTAATTTTGGGTGTAGTGTACATTTTGCGTTTTGTGCATTTTGCTCCGAAGGGTTTGAAACGGGGAATTAGGTTAAAAAAAAAAAACTTACCTTGCACAGGCATTGCCCGTAGTGAAACGGCGTCCTCTTCAATTTCGTCTTCGGCCTCCTCTTCGGTGATGGAGGGCGGCGCGGCCCAACATCGCAGTCTCGAGCCAGCATTGTTGCCCGGCTGGCCGCCGCCGTCAAGCCTTACTCGCGGCAAACTTTTCGAGTACTCCGCGTTGTTGTTGTTTGCCTGGTACATGAGAATTTAATATTAAACATGATTTAGCAAATGTCGTACGCAGGGACGTCACTTAATATTATAAATGCGAAAGTTGGGGAGTGAGTATGTTTGTTACTTCTTCACGCTGAAACGGCTAGACGGATTTGGATGAAATTTGGAACTGGGATAATAATTATGAATATCATGGAACACTCATGTACTATCATGTACTATGGGTACTAGACAACGGATAAACATACTTATATAGATAAATACACACTTGTACATATTAAACATCCAAGACCCGAGAACAAACATTCGTATTCATCATACAAACATCTGTCCCGACCGGGGATCGAACCCGGGACCTTAAGCTTCATAGTCAGGGTCTCTAACCACTAGGCTATCCGGTCGTCGGATAGCTTATACCCTACATTAAAACATAGGCTTCTTTCATCCCGGAAAATTGTATAGTTCCCGCGGGATAGCTATAACCGAATTCTACGCAGCGAAGTAGCGGGCAACAGCTAGTATTTTGTAATCGAGCATTTAGCGTATTTTTTTCGAATGAAAGTATACATTTTATTAATTGGTAAAATTTGTGTAGGCAGGTACTGCTAATAAATTAACGCTCAAAGTGAATTTTCGATAAACAGACCAATAAATAAATAAAGTACCTACAGCTGTAAAATTGTACAACTTTACTAAACTTATATGTTTAAGTAGTCCAGTTTACATACAGAATTACATATACCTACACTAATATTATGAAGGCAACATTTTTTCCCCCTGAGTACATTTCAAATTTAATACAAATTTTAACCATATTCGAGAGGTATTTTCAAACATCAGCCCGACGCGACTGGCCGTAATTTTATACATTCTTGATTTATTTTCCCGAATTTAGCCAATTGATATCACTAATTTATCAAGTTGATTAACATATTTTTAATTTTATCTATAATTAATAGTAAATATTGTGGTCAGAACATTTTTAACATAAAACTAGTCTCAACTCAATCATAGTGAAATAAACCGATCATTCACGTAAGTATATGTTTTTAAAACTTTTAAGAACATTTGAAGAATTTTGTCGTAGGCACTGCTTTTGATGGTAATCGTGATTTAATAATAAAGGCATTCGGTAGAAATTCATCATGCCATCTCACATTAAACATTCATAGAGATTACTACGAGAATCGAGGCCTATTGTCACCAGTTATCAGTTATATTTTGACATCATCATCATTTAGAAAAACACTTAGGGATTTTGCTCATTTTCTTTGGGCGAATAACACCTCTAGGCCATTATCAATATACGAGTAGTTTCGTTCTTGATTAGGACATTTTGAGAAGATGATTTATTTAATATTATTTCCGCAACATGGGAAATAAATGGTCAGGCTTTATAGTAACTTGAATTGATTGATATCAATCCGCAGATACAAAATGGTTATTCCGTGACGTACGCCTTAGTTCATTGAAAGCCCGCATTCACTGGTAGCAGCTGCCTACAGACTTCCCTGTGCCCGGTACATACCAACAATCGCGCTATGGGGAATCAAACAGTTCGTGATAACAAAGGATCCGAATGGAATCCGAATAGTTCGGTGGTTTTTTGAAAAAACTAAACCCTTTGACGTGTTAAAGCTTTGAGAGAAAACTAATTCTAAATGATTTATTGAATCAGGCGTTACTTTGCGGAGGTCCATATTTATGAACTAAAACCAATTACTTTGCTCACCCGCGACCACTGCCGCCACCACAAGTGGTCGCGGGTGAGCAAAGTAATTGTTTTTAGTTCATAATTCTAAATGATTGAACTTTTAGAGATCGGTATGAATTTGTAAGATGTAAATTTACTGATACCAAATTATTTTACATTTTTGTACAAACATTGCGTCTATTTTGCTAACTATTTATCGACAAGTTTCATGTCATAACGGCATACTGTAACTGACGTAGATAGGTGTCGTAGGTAAGTCTTACATTAAATGCAGTATTACAGTCGAAACACCAAAATTGCTGACGGCTATTTGGTAAAGTGGAAATACTGTAGTCGTATTTGGTGTTCTACAAATACTGTACCTGACGTATATTGCTGCAGCGCAAAACGCCTATGAATGCACATAAGCCTCTGAATACGAGCACAGTTGACTTTCATACCGATTTGTGGCCTTTACGGGCCTTTTGCAGTCACGGACGGGACAAGCACAAAGAGATATTGATACAGATCAATCTGTTGTCTTTGTAAGCCATGATTACGTTCGCATTCGATGCGCTTTTGACCCTCATCAGATAAAGGGGTGTTATTTTATTTGTCGTTGTTGTGACTTCGATTTAGTCAAAATCGTAACATTCCATCAAACCTATACGAAGTATATATTATTGTCTCTTTATATGCACACTTCATTATTTAACACACGAACGACCATATACCTATTGGTGAATACTTGAATTTCCATGAATCTAGAGAATAGAGGCAGATTATACCAACCGGAACCCTCACAAAACTGAAGCAAAGAGCAGTCTTATTATCACGGAAGTAAGTAAAAAAAGATTGAACTTATACGTAGGAATAAGCTGATTTAATAAAAATGGCCGATTTAGCTTTTCCGCGCTATATCCGCCCTGAGATAAAATAAAACACGACCTTGCTTCTTTCTCAGTACTTAGAAAACTTGTCAATTGAACGTCGATTCTATGTATAAATTACAATAATTTCGAGTACAAATTAAGGCGATGAATATAACTTGAGAATAAGATCTGTTCTGTAGATGAACCTTTTCTCATTAACATACTTCTTCCTTCTGCCCTGTTTAACACGTCAAAGCCAATTTAGATAAAGCATTACTTAACAAGATTATAATAATTACAAAAGTAATTCGCATGAACGCCGGTTTCCGTGAGAACGGAACGCGCTAGATCGCTCATACACTCATGCCGGATCGAGTCGAGGCCGTCTTAAGCTTTCGAGAAGATAGTTGACTACTGACACAAGACTGCCTCAATAGGTAGGTATATAAAGTCTAATGCCGATTAAGTAAACGAATACTTACATATACATATTTTACTCATGCATATATAATTAAATAAGTACAAGTTTTGCCGCACGTCAACAATAATTATGTTACTGAACTATAAATTAAACAAGATGCATGCATATTGCAACTTCCTTCGGCTACGTAGAAACGTCGATAACGATATGCTGGTTACAATGAAAGCAGACCAGTTTCCTCAAGAAAGCAGATCAGATGATGAAAGCCACGCTGAAATTCCTAACACTGACAGCGTCTTGCAAACAAAGCTTTGAATTAATTAGATCCTGCAAGCTGCAACAACTTGAAAGCACGTAACACTGTCACGCTAAAAGCAATTTCGCTGTCACACAGTCCCAAAACCATCACGCCATCAGACTACAAGAGCCTAAAATAATGATGCCGTACTTTACAATAGCGGTCATCAAACGCACGGAATATACAGATTTATGTTCATCAATGGAGCCGTAACACTATGAAATTAACTACAAGAGCCTGAAATTATGAATAGTTTATGATAGAGTTCTTGAAACGCACAAAATAAACAGAGTTATGTTCATTAACGACATCAAAGGTCCTTCAATAACGGTCACAAATTACGTGATCATAAAGAATGTTGCAACCATTACATCAATCAAATGTCATTCACCACAAGCGCATGGGAAAAATATGCACGATATACATGTATAGGTATATTGTAGGCGCTATTAGGAAAACATAGCATAGGAATACCAGCAATATGACCGGTGGAAATAGCTCAAGCGTGATGTCGAACGATAGTAACTCGCATGCTATTATGTTACGTCCTTGTATCTGTATAAACCATAAAGCAGACAGGCAGGAGGCGCCTTTGACTTATCTATGCTATGCACTACAATTTCTCTGCCACTTTTGGGACGAGGTACACACGTACAGAAACACCTATACGCTTCTGTCAAAATTTGTCACATTCCTGCAAACTCATACTAAAACAAAACTGTCACCCAAATGCCAAAAACACGCACACAATCAACAGACCCTGAGCATTTTGTACAGACTTAATGTACCTACATTTTTGGGCAGAGGCGAAATCGCGCGTTAACATATCCTTTCCTGCTCTAAGGTATAAACGACCGATAATATTAAAAGATCCATGCTCGTTTCTAGTCGATTTAAAAAGATCAAAGGGAAGAAAAGATATACGAGTCTGGTTTCGTTACTTTGTATGATGAAGACCTAGTGATTTAGTTAGGTTTTCATTCTCAGAAGCCGAACAATTGAGAGGGATTTCGCAAGGGTCCCGAACACAAGATCATGAGAAAAATAAGACAATGATGATGATTTACGAGCAAGTGAATATCAGTACTAAGTACTTTAAATAAAAAATACGGAAGTAAGCAGTTAACAATATAATGCCGTATGCGTAAAGTATTTTTTTCTGCGAAAATAAGCGAAAGGAGCATTTAGAAGCGGGGATGACGATATCAGTATTACCTGCTAATACCCTACAAATTAAAACTATAATTGTTTTATTTGCATCATACATATTGCTTCAAAGTAGTACCTGCGCGAACAAATCGTAGCAATTCATTGCTGCCCTGCCATAGCTCTAGCAATTAATCCATAGTTACAGGCCATATTATAACTACGTCGGATGTTCTGCCGGATATTCTCTCCAATTATCTTAGGGAAATTGACAATTAACAACACATTTAACGCACTTCAACGCTGTGGAAAATCGGAAAGCAGAAACGCGTAGAAGTAAAGCGAGCTATCGTCCAGTCTATATAAAGCAAAACCATTTGTCAGAGCTTGATCGATGCCACTGATCTGCTAGTTAATTTCATACCCAAGTCAAGGTTTTGCCTTAGAGAGATCTTCTTACAAATCGACTTATGTTTGAAATGAGACAGGTTTTATATCTGATATTTTACAGTGCAATCTTCGAAATAAAATGTTTAGTACCTAGCCTAGGTGCAATCATTTGCTTACTTTGGTAAATAACATTCATCTGTAAGACTCATAAACATGTGGAGAGTAATTTCTCGGCTCGTTTATGCGCGGTATAAACCCATCCAGGCATTATCCGCCAGTGCATCATAACTTCGTAACATTCATGGCACAAGAGGCAACCCGCTGCACAGTGCACACATTATCAAATGTACTTCACTTAACAAGTACCAACACTTCCTCATTATAACATTATGACTCGCATTGTTCGTCGCATCTGATGAACTATGCGATGTTTTTACGTAGATAACTCAAATCGTAACTGGTAATCTCAATTTCCCTAAAAACGTGAAATTCCAGTTAGCACGTCGGTAATAGCATCCAATATTCGTGTTATTCTGAAATGTTAATGAAAAACAATGAAATTCCCTAATTGAAATTCTACTTTACCAAATTTTCAGCTCAATTTGTATTTGACACGAAGAACACGCCTCATGTTAGTCTAGGCAGCAGTACCTATCATCGAATCATTATTTACAATCCATATTTACACTAAGGTCACGTAAAAGCTTTTGTAACTGTTTAGTTTCAGTAGGTATACAATATGTAGCACTTTATGAGTACAACACGTCCGTTGTTTGTACGTTGTGAGCGGCTAAATCTCTGCCATATTATTGCAAGCGCAGAATTACTGAATTTTATCATAATTTTACAGCGTCAGTTTTTTTGTTCCAGTAGAGGGTTTAAAACGGACTCGGAGATTGACCTAGAAGGTAATTGGGGTGGTATTAACGCGATGAAACAGCTTTACACGCTGTAAAGTCTAAAGGCACACAAAAATAAAATCTGCTATGATAGGCCAGGAAAAATGGCTCATAAAAAAGCTGTTTGAATTAATGCTCACAGATTTCAACAAAATGACATTATTTGAAGACTTTGAAGTCTGCAATCTTTTTCAATTTTCAAGTAGATTCTAATAGAATCTTAGGTATGATTTAAAACAAAGAAGTCCTCAATTTGATTGTTAACACAACCATCATCTAAGACGTCTTAGCCATCTAAAGCAATATTGCTACTGAAAATCTTACACTTGATTTTCCAATATAAATATGTGTAAAACAAGCTTGAAAAAGGGTCGACCAAACGATTCTTTACGGATTTGGCATCGGATTAAGTACATCAAAGCACACGGCATTAGGGTCAGTCTCAGAACTGATGTGAAAATGGACGTAAAAGTGATGCACATCCGACTACGTGAAGTAAACACAGTGCAGCCGATTCGGAATGTGGGTTAATACTTTTAAAATGATTATCGCCCAGGCGCCGGCACGCGCCCACTTTATACGGTGAGTAAGTTACAGTTGATGAAATTTGACAAGCCAGTTAAGTGCATCATTTTATTTTAGGTCGGTCAACAATTTTCACGCAGTTTTAACCGAGCATTCCATTTTATTTATGGCCACAATTTTCGCTGAAAAAAGCGTGATGGCGAGAATTTTTAACGTTTCATATTAAAATGTTTTTATTTATTTATTTGTGGGACTGAATTTAAAAACTCAACTCTATCAATTTTATTCGTTTGATTGTAAAATTGGATCGGTAAAATTTTTAGAAACAAATGTAAAATTAACTAATTATTCACAAAGGTAAACGTGGCGTACCAAAAGGATGACGCAACGCGTCCCATAAAATAAGAAGGTAGGTACAGTGACAAAGCTTTGTTCCCGCGTATTCCAATAAACAGTCGTTCATTCCGTCAAAACATGAAGCACCACTTCAGCCGAATGCTTCGCTTTGCGTTCAACTTAAACGCAACGCTTGACAATGTTTGTGGATTGCAGGGCCTCTGGACTGTGCCTCTGGTGTAATTAACGGCCAAAAGAAACGTCCCGATCGCGCATTACTATGGGCAAAATGTCAAATATGACAAGAATTGTTTGTTGTCGATTCGTGAAACTAGTGGCGCTGCCAATTTGCAGACAGTAATTCAGACTTAAACGCGAATACGATAGAGACGTTTTTTTGGTCGGACGCTCAAAGCGCCTAGTGTAATCGGCGTTCAAAAAATACGTCTCAAACGCATAATTTGCGTTATAAAGTGTCAAATACTATGAGATTACTTGGGTAAGCAAATGCGATCGAGACGTATTCTTGTGTCATTAATTATACGAGGCTCTGTGAGATTGTTTCTTTGCTACTTCGAAGTTGAGTAGTCATATCTACGTCATTCTGTTCGAAGGAGAGCATGCGACGGAAGAAGATTCGAAATGCGGGATTCTGAGAACTAGCATCCCGGAATTCTGGTTAATTTTGGCCAGAATTTAAAACCGGGATTTGAATCTCCGGACTATTGGGTTAGATGGCATAATAATGGGGAAGTATTTGATTTTTTTATAATACGCTGAATGTGAATGGTGCAAAATAATAATTAATTATAGGCACCTGTACTCGTAGTGTCAAGGTAATCGCCGGTGCTGGTTTCGATTTGCAATATCCGATTAGACAAGGTTTTACTTTTAGTATATAACTATAACTTATGTCCCTGTCAAAATTTTATGCCGGTTATCATTTGTATTTGTTTAATTTCAAACCCGAAATAATCATTTCGTGTATTTTTTTAATTATGCATCAAGCTACTTAATTTCTCGACGTACGTAGGTAGAACAGTCAGGCAAGAAAATTAGGATGGGCTAATTCGATTTCCTAAACACGCTACCTAAATTAAGGAAGTAATATACAAATTACTCGTTCATTCAATTATTAATACTGAAGTCGTGCGTGGAGGAGCCGTTGCACTGCAGTTAAACAAAGAGCACCAATTGAAAGCGAAGTTGAAAACAATTAATATTAGTCGCTCAATTTAATTGAGGCCATCTGCTGAATACATTGACAACTAAGCTTTATTTCTCGACTCCACAGTACAAGTACGTTACTTGCATCTCTCAGTACGGGTTTAAAAAGTTTTAGCTTCGAATAACATTTCGCTTCAAAATGAAGTCTCACTCACCGCGGGCAAGACAGAACCACCACTTTTCAACATGATAAGAACAATAGAAAAATTAAAACGTTTAATTTTATTATATGTACTTACTATAACTTGTGACCAAAGGGCTGGCAGTTTTCTCTCTCAAAGAATCAGCATCGCTATTCAGCGAGGCAACGCTGCCAGCCTTTTGGGCACTATGCCACGGGGGCCTTATTTAGATTTAATTTAGTTTTAAGTTGTAGTTTATTTAGTTTAAGCTTAGATTTAATGTCAATGTAAATTGCTTTTATTATGTAAATAAAGTTATAATACAACTTACTATATCTTTTCAGTGCTTTCAAAATACAAAAATATTGCAGCTTAAAAATATTGTTTCGTACCTAAATGTCTTTGACTTACTTATTTGATTTCTCGACTGACATTATCACAATGTTTATCAAAGAATAACCTTATATACCCTAGTCCTATCTCGCATAAAGCAGTGAATTTTTTGCAGATGCGATCTCACCCCCGCAGGGCCAAAACTCATCCCGAGGTGGATAGGTACCAACATGAAAATTCATGGCTGACGTCGCGTTTGCTTTTACTTAGAAACAACGTCTCCTATGGCTGGACTTACGTAATATGGCTCGAAAGAAAAAGGAACGTTGGAACAATTACAATTTTCTTTTCGCAATGTCTATATTTAACTTCAGTTAAAAAGTGAAACCTTGCAAGTCGAATTTCACGTTCAGTATTTCTACATTTTCAGCCGCCATCGTCAGCCTGACTTGAGGTACTTATGTACCTAAGTACAGGTAAATTTCCAATGAGTTGATGCAACAGACAACATACTTACATTTTAATAATTGATTTACTTAAGCTGGTTTTGAAAAATAATAATTAAATAAAGAAACTATTCGTCTTAACGTCATTATCACTCGTTATAAAGGTAAACTAAGTCCAGTGTAAAATTTCTACTAACGACGGGAGCTTCAAACCATATCAAATAGGTACAGTAGCTTTTTATATAAATTAGCATATACATACAATATACAAATTAGCCAAATAGAAAAATACATACTGTATATGTGTATACGCTTCGTTCGAATGTAATTAAACGTAAAATGCGATCTTAAGTCTTCAGTTCATTTTATTAATACGGCCTTAAGAGCCAGTTTGTTGTAAAGTTTACGGTGGACGTCAGGGAATAGACGCACGAGTCAATAAATAAGTCTCAAGCAGACGGGATGCACCTCGCCTTGCATAATGTAATGTATGCATGTGTGCGTCGGCTTAGAATACAGCAAGTGTAAGCAAGCAAGCTCTGAATCATTATAATCATGACCGCCTTATTTGGCTAGACAAATACTACATTTTACCAAAACATTCAAATATGAGCAACTTATTTCATATTATGTTTGTGGAGTTTGTTTGTAATTAAATTTTTTTTTATTACGAGCTTTGGCTATTGGTACTTTTTTATTCAATCTAAGTCCACATACCAAATTCGGTCCGATAACTGGACGTAGGTGAAATACGACTGCAATGATTTGATTTGCTACAGCGGTAGGTACAGCTTTTTGTGATAAAAGCGTGAAAAAGAAAACAAACCGTCCCTTTCACAGGAAAACTAAATGCTCTATTTTCCCCGCGTTGATGGATATTTTTTTTGCGAAAAGAATATACAGTCGTTGATGGACGAATGAGGGTTTTCAAATACTGTACCTACGCGAATTTTTGGAATTTCGTTTGCGTTTCACCCTGCAATATTGCTGTATCACACCGGCTACGCTGAGTTGTATAATAGGCCAGTATTGTCAAGCTAAAAATAAAACGGATGAAATTCTGTCGATTTGCTTCAAAATATTTCATTCTGTCAAAAAAACATTCAATAATGCAAGCTTTTTTGTCGACTGTACTTTTTGTTCACTATACTTGTATTGTCATCCAATACAATATCCGCCTCCAAATTTCATGTAGACGTGGCATTAAGGACTAACAAGGTATTTTTTCTCGCTTGTCGCTCAATGAGGAAGGAAAGCGACTAGAGGGTTGAGGTGGAGTTTTCATTTTTATTTCAATTGCAGCACTTGATGTACAACCTAAAATCTTCTGATATTAATAATTTTCATACGCACTGTGAGGCTATATGGATAGTGATTTCGCGACGGCAGGGCACACAGATGGCATTTTATTCGCCATGACATCATGCAATGTGTTTCAATTTGGAGCCGGCGACAAAGCTTCCAAGAAACAGTAATTTGGAATAAGTATTCTGTAATTGTGTGTTTCTAAAGCAGAAATATGTGCGTTTTTAAAACTGTTATAATAACATTACCAAATTAACATCTAGCGTTACAACGCACAACAGCGGTGACGATTAACTCACAGTTCACAACGTGTTTTCATAATTATTTAGGAGTTCAACAGACCTCCACATTTAGTAAGAGTAGTATTAGCAAGCGCACGGATTGCATTAAGTTATGAAAAACATTTCAAATAAAAACAACAGTATACTTATATTTTACAAGTTACAGTCGGTACAGTTACAGAGCAGACGTCACGGTAAACACACATTAACATATCTTACCTTGCGGTCCACACAGAACCCCGGGAAGGACTGTCCGGTTGCGTGCAACAAATACAACTCCATTAGAATAGGGCAGGTATAGGAATCAAATATAAGGTTAATGGAATATCATACGTCCTCCACATGCCCTTTAGATATTACATATTATATATTACTAAGTCCTACCTCGCCACAAATCGCTGCTTGACATCAATTGACAACATTTCATATTTTTGAGACTATAATTTGATTAATTGTCTGCAATCTACTTTGAAAGAGGAGCAAACCTACGATTTTAAATTTTCATTAGTATTTGTAATTAATTTATTATTAATTTATTAAAAGGTACTTATTCCAAAAGGACGTAACTCCGAAACTACGCTAGGATGGATCAATTGTCTCTGTCTTGTCACGATCAAAAAAACAAAACCCAAGATGTCAAATCTGACATTGTCAAACATAATATGTGTCATGTCAAATTATTGTTGTGCTTGTGGTTTATGTGAAAAAGGCAAAGGTATTACACCCATTCTTGCGTAGTTTTGGTAGAATTGGTAATTTTATTTTATTCTCTTGTATTTAAAAAAATAAGGAATATTAAATTTTGTGTTCAGGAGGCCAAGCCCTTTCGATACCTATATTAATTTTCAGGTGTGAAAAATATGAAATGTCGTCAATTGGTAATTTGAGTAACAGCAAATAGGGCTTATACACGCGTGGGCTCTCAATGTGGCTTAAAATTGATCCGTCCATTATACTACTGAAAACTAGGTAAGTAATACCTTTAGGAACTCAAGAAACTTGCATAACGTCCACGGAACAACGAGTGACAATTTCGTAGTATGTACGTATATGACTTAATAGCGACAATTGTAGTAAATATTACGGCGACACTTATAATCAGGTAACAGCTCGGTTCATCTTCGTGGGAAGCGGAACGTTCGCATTTCCGCCGCCATTGTTTCAAACATCCTTCCTGTTACTATTTGGCGAAAAGCGTAATATCAATATTGCGCTGCATAGGCTTTGGTATGAAACAATGCGCTTCTCTTAAATTGTAAGATTTCGTTTGCGAAGGAAACAGCTCTCGAAGGAGTCAAATAGCTGATCCTGAACTAGTTCTATCTTCAAAGTAAGAGCTAGAGCATACTTTTCTTTTCTTATGTGTCGTCAGAATTCAAGATTACGTATCAACTATTCCTTTATATATAATATCGTACACGATGACTTTAAAAATGAGCAGTCAAGAGGTTCTTGTGAACAAGAGCTAACAGACCGTCAACGTTTTTTATGTTTACGGGGAGCGGGGCTCCGAATACTCATCTTAAACGTATGGTAAAGATACCTATCGACTGTACTACGGTGTAAATAAACAAGTACGAATGAGCATTCTTCGGCCTACTAAGAATAAATGAGAGTCAACTGGAAAGTTTAGGTGACTGTCAAAAATTCACCGTAGAAAAGTTTTCAAAAGCAAAAATTTACAATTCTTTGATATCCATTTACTTCCTAACTTTTCCCAATAGCTATTTTGCTTGTTACTTAAACTTCCAATCCTATCACCACTTTCAGGAAGTTCAAATTGCCAATTTTACGAGTTCAAAATGTTAACTAACTAGGTTCAAAGTTTGTCGGTATTGTATCTAGGATAGAATCTACGCGACGCCGTACCTAGGACAGAATCTACGACTACGACGCCTATTTACCCCTGAAATCGTAACTAAAGCGCGGTTTTCGCGCTTCGCGCAGAATGGCACGGTCTCTTTATACATATATATAATGCCGTATGGTAATGTGGATTTCAAGAATGTAATATGATTGGTCGATTTTACGAGTGTCCGCTCCGTTCCGCTTCTATGGCAGCGACAGCGACCTAGGGGTCAAGGTAAGCCTCGCAACAGCGGACACATCATAAAAGCGCTCAAGAGTTTTCTAGTGGGAAGGTAGGTACACAGTTTAACGGAGTGCGTTTCGCTCGCAGTGCGAGCCGCGCTTAATAGTAGTTGTAAAGAGCCCCCGGCGGTACGAATAAAATCTCTTCCCGAGTATTTTACGACCATCCAAGGACATTCGTCGAAATGATCGTTAAAGGCCGGTGAGCAGAAAATAGTACGAGTTCCCGTCAATGCACAAATTGAAAAGATGGAGCCAGCGGTTAAGTTACAGTTTAACTGACAGCTTAAAGGATACCTCAAATAGATTTCGTGAAATAATGAGCATGTGGACTGGTGCATAAACACATACAAAATATTTCTCTCGAGATACAATACTCCTAGAACAGTTATTATGGCCGGATATCTTGTTGAGTTTATAGACTCTCTTGCAAATAGTAGATTTATAGACTCTCTTGCAAATAGTAGATTTATAGACTCTCTTGCAAATAGTCGAATTTAACTGTTAACGCACAACTTTATCTTCCGAGAACTCTCATTACGAGGATATTTAAGTAGGACATAATTAGAAAAAAAACCTCTGCATTTTAAGTTGAAATTACCTAGCCTCTTTACTTTATGTGAGTAATTACTAATTACCTTTTAGTAGAGTAGTACTTAAGTAAAGCTTTAATTATTTTGCTTGATGCTTAAAACTAATTAAGTATGGCGGCAGCCGTTATACGTTATTTCCATTATTTTCAGCATACACAGCATTTTAATTCATATGAGTACATAAACCAGCGTATAAAATCCAATTTAAGATAACATCGGAAACTGCTAATATTAAGAAAATACTACCTAAATAATTACATTAAAGTCAGCTATTTTCGTCTATAATTAAGCTGCGCAAGATACGAAAATTGCAGTTATAAACCATAACGTAGTTAGCAATAAACATTAACCTGGCTTTGATATGAATTCAGAAAATATGAACAGAGTTAAATAAAACCGACCCGATGATCTTGTTCTCGTTGCGTGATCGTAAAACAGACATAAAAGCGTCGCAGAGGCTATAAAACTATTGTCCTCATCAAGCTCTGAAGGCCTAGAGTAACGTTTACTTTCGACATAAAGCATCTATTATCCCTTTCGAACAAACTAACTGGTTTGAATGAGATAATATATCCGTTTTGGCTGATGCTATGGATGCTAGAGCGCGGACCGGAGTTCATCCGTCTTAATCTTGAAGCGAAAACTCTTCTCACATTTAGGCGCGTTATTCTGATTTATGCCGAGAGGCAAAAGCGGCCTGTGCCTACGTATGTATTATGACTGCCTAGGAGAAAGCTTTCCTCCCTGAATTTTGGCACTGAAAAAATGTTTTTTGTACTGAAATTTTGAGGAGAATATTGAACTGATTGGATGCTACGGCGCCGGCGGGTTCAATGCTACACATCCTGGAGAGTTAAGCCGCGCTACGTGCCATAAAACCATAGAACAGATACAAATGAGACCGACCAAACGGAAGGGCAAAAAGTAATCTCAGCGCACGTAACATTGATTATGTTCCCCGTATATTTAATGACGATAATCAAGAGCACCGCCGTGTGGCGCGGAGAGAACGCACGCATGCACTCACTCTCCGGCCCGGCACTGAAACGGACTTTCACTTGTTCTGCCATCAGGGTTGCCTCACGTAATGAACCTTTTAAAAGGCTAATTTCAATAATCCCGATTACACCGGTGTGCTCACGTCTATTATAATGGCGCAACGTTCGCGTTTTTGCGGCACTTGTGACGAGTTGAACACGAATAACCAATATTGTAAATGAGCGTTTATGCGTACGCTCTATTTGCATTACGATTTTATATTGCTTGTTTAGTGAAGGTTAATTGTATTGGAGTGGTCATTGATTTGGTAACTACTAGCCCTGGGTGGGTAAGTATTATTGTAATGATCGAGAGTTAAGTTTAATACGATAGTGGCGGTGGTCGGAAGTTTTGTGAACCGTCCCCGTCAGGCGGGAATGCGGAACGTTCATCAAACACGCGCTCTCTTAAGTGTTAGATAATGGGACTATTTTTATACATCAAACCTTGCTGTTCCCGTCGTGATTGGATCACAAAGGTCTGTGCTGTGAATTATTATGGAGTCAAGACAATTTAGTAAAACTATATAAACAAGGTGTATTTTAATCAAAAAGTTTTTGTTAAATGCAAGTTTTGGCCAAAGAGTTTCTTTAGTAACGTGACATATTTCTATCTGAGCTTTGTACAAAGAATGCTATGAATGATATAGATCGATGACTTTACTTTATGATATGAAATGTGAACTATTAGTATGATGACCGTATACATCCCCTTGTAATTCTAAAGATATTTGACGTGGAGACCCTATACATCTCGTGCTCAATTAAAACGTGCCAATAAAGTAAAGTGTTCTAGTTTTGCTGTTCTAATAATTATTTTTTTACACTTTTTTCTAAAATACGGTTTTTTTCTCTTTATTTTTTTTAATGATAGAGTGAGCTTTCTTTGTTTAATTTATCTGTAGTTACGTATTGTAAGATCTAATGTAACTTGTTTTTAGAAAAAATGACTTTGTGCCAAGTTTCTTGCAGCGCATTCTTCTTGGCATTCATGGACTTTCCGAAAGCGCTGGTAGACTCAAAATAATGACGTGTAAAAAAGCATTCAACTGCCTATTTGCTGAATAATTTTGAATTTTGAATCTTGAATTTGATGCGACTATGCTAATCTTATGTCAAGATGCCTTAAGATGTCCTACACTCTAAAACCCAAAACCTGCTCATTTATTTTTATTTTTAAATCTAGACTGCAATCCTTGCTTCATGTATAGGTAAATAGCAATACGCATATTTCTGCTTTATTTCGGAGCGCTCCTACAGCAATGTGAGTTCCGCATCAGACACACAGACGATGGAAACATACGTCAATGAACACTATTCACCGAAGCGCATTAATTAATTGGATCGTACTGAAGGTACAGCTCCTTCACGACATTAATTTATACTAACGAGAGCAGATCCAATATAGAGCAATTTATTATATTACGTATCCATCAGAAGCACAACTCATCATAGCTTATTAAGCCATTCATCATAATATATACATGAATGAATACTTACTCTAGTTTTTCATTCATAACTTTTTTCCATGTTTTCAATATTTACTTTCCTCTCCTCTCGATGGATATCTTGAACATCTCATTTGGATATTACTAAAGTATTATTAAAGATATTATTACCAGTTACGTGACGCATGGTACAGGGTGTAATCGAAGGGCGAGCTTCACCGCAGTGAAGATTACCGCGAGCCGAGCCACCCACACTCTCACAAGACCGCGGTATTGTCGTAATCCACACGCGAACTTTACCGACAAGCCCATAAAACCGCGGTAAAGCTCCCTCGTCGATCACACCCTTAAGGTTACGTTATTCAGGGATGAAAATCCAGATCCGCAAATCCTGTTTTGTTTTAATATTTTTGTAAAATGTCCTGGATGCACAGCATCGTTTGACAATAATATTTGCTACTAAGTAATTGTCATTAGTTATAACGTCGCTTTCTAACAACACATTGGCGGTTTTAAACTTTAATGCCATTGGGTAAAGCTAGTTGTTGCTCTTCAAACTACACACACACTCTGGACATTTTAGTCAAGCAGCGATCGGTATTCAAAAAGTAGTAACATAGCTCAAGTCGGTTGGTCCTCCAACACCATACAAGTCGTAATTCTGCAATACTAGTCATATCTAGTGTTTACAATTAGCTTTGTTTTCAACTTAGGCGCTATTACGGTTAAAGGTTTTTCACTCCCCTGTAGAGTTCTTCAAAATAACTAGATTAGCGACGATATGTGAGCAAATCGAAACAGGCCGGGAGCTCATGATCATTATACGAAGTAACTTGTTAACATAAAAAAACGATATTCGCTTGATTTAAGTAGCTCCTCGCTCCACTGGCTATTGGATTTAGCAAACGACGTCCGGTTTGCGCGAGTGCCGCAAAAAAAAACAGCAAACCATTTACCTATTGACCCGAACCGAATATGAATGACATGGGCGAAACAAAAGGTATTTAGTGCGATATTACACAACTTTTAGTTTAATCTACCGAAACTAGGCTCTGTAAAAGTTTGTACTACACACTTCGCATAAGGGCACTTAAAATATTGGCAAGAGAAGAGCAATGAAAACTGATCAGATTCCTAAGAGAATATGCATTCGATTCGATCCGTTTTCTCACCTATTTGTCATCAGAAATATGCATATTCGAAGATTGTTCTTTTACTACTCGTATAAGAGACAACCCACACAAAAACCACACAGAACCACCGCCACTATAGAATATATATTTAATATTTCAGAGACTACCCACATTTACAGTGGCAACTCAAACAACTTATAAAAGAGACTGTAAACGTTCTGTTTAATAACAAAAAAAGTAAAACCGCCTCCAAAAAAACCTTTAGAATTTTCTTTTACGATACTATGATGAAAAACGCGTATATTGCATTAATATAGATCGGAGGCGGCAAGAAAGTATTAGCCTTTGCCTATAAGTCTCTCGTACAGGGCTACTAAAATAGAAAACAAGTCAGGATACTCACAGCAAGCTCCTCGCTGGTGTATGCTGTGAGGGTGCGTCGGTCCTGTTGCAGCACGCAGTAGAATGGCTCCCATGAGGGCGGCACCCCGACAACGGCGCCGCTGCCTGCGCTTGGAGCGGCGTCTGAAAAAAAAACAACTGTCAGAAACGGCGGTAATGAAAAACTACATTATTACTAGTGGCTCTGTGAGCTGTAGACGTCGCTACCTCATTTTTATTTTTTTCATTAAAAAAAATCCGGCCAAGTACAAGTCGGACTCGCGCACGAGGGTTCCGTAGAAAGATTTTAACGCTTTTCCTCAATGTTTTAAGAAGTCCAGTGTTAGCAGAGCCCTGCTCCTAAGCAAATTGTACGCACTGTGGGGTCAACTTATATTGGTCTGTGAAATCTACAGGCAGACATAAAATTTTAAGATTTTGAGACTTTTTGGAGTGGTTGTGCTATAAGAGCTACCTTCATACCAAATTTCTAGTTTCTAGGACATCTGGAAGTACCCTTTAGGTTTTTTAAAATCGGCAATTTGTATGGAAATGGATTTTTTAATGACTGTATCTTTTGATTGCTTTCACTAAGAAGGTTGATTTTTTCACGGCTTTAAGGGACCGCAGGCTTGAGTATTTGATATTAATTTCAGCATGCTACCTCCACGCGTTCCAGAGAAAAAGGGTCTTGCCAGACAGACAGACGGACAACAAAGTGATCCTATATAATTATCGAATCTGATCACAACATTTCACGAAGATCTTGCCATTTTTGGTTCCAAACCAACGTAAAGTATATTTTTACCAAGCACTATTTTTACAGTTTAGTAAAAACACTATAGGTATATCAACAAATAATAAACATAAAATTAAAGGGGAATTTTATGTTTATTATTTGTTGATATAGTGGCCGCAGTGATTACAAATTCTGTGATAGTTTCAAGTGTCTAGCTATTCCGGTTCCAAGGATAGTTGTATCCTTGAATGGCGGAATAACAGGCAAACAGCGGAGGCTTAGTTACCGATGCCATAGGTACCGACGACGCTTTGCGCACGGAACCCTAAAAGCATCGGCTGGAGGCATATCGGTATAGAAACGGATGCATCGAATGCACTATTTGAAATTGGAATATACATAGCCATTTCGACGGTACTCTGAATCAACCTCGTATATAAACTTTGACGAAATTGAAATAACCACCTTAGGTTCGCCGTCTAGAGTGGTTATTCCAATTCCGTCAAAGTTTATATACGAGGTCGAGTCAGAGTACCGTCGATTTGTATAACAGGAACGTATTTGCGTACAGCAATGAGATCGGCGCACTTGTAACCCCGAACTTGCCTATTACGAGTACTCAAGAGATTTTCAAAAATGCATTCCAAACAATCGGCTCTCGTATGCATAAATGTACAGGGGTTACCACATTAGGCACGCTTCAGTACTAAAGAAGCAATGCGAATAGAAGTCTTTGCTCCATTCATAAAGGCACACCATTGCATAATAACACGTGTATCTAATGAAGTGAATGGGACCAGAAACGACTTTATCAAATATCTCGCAGCGTAATGCGCTGTGTCACAGCAAGTACGGAGCGAAAGGTCTTTTATTACATGTGGTATCTAGTTATTAATTTAATTAGATCGTGAAGGTCTTTGGATCAAAACATGATACAAGTTCGAACACCTGACGTGCGTTGAAGTTTCGGGTATTTTGAAAGGGTCCCAACTCTTATTCCCAAATACAGACTATCTATTGATAATACATTATTTGATTGTTTATCAAACTTATTATTAAATAAACATACTATATGTATTAATAAATACTGATCGAACCTGGAACCTCAAGCTTCATACTCAGTACTAACCAGTAAGCTACACGGTCGTAGGTCCATTAGTCTTAGCTGAACTCGACGTTTTTAATCGTCTGACTTAATGTTAACAGCGAGTTAGTGTCTAACCGACTTTTTTAATCGACTTCAACAAAAAGGAGGTCCTTAGTTCGTCGGAACATTTTTTTTTTTTCGATACAATATATCATCGTCTCATTTGTATTAAATTATGCATTGATGTCACACGAGCATGGCTAATGCGTTTGAATGTAGACAACGTTACGACAGAAAACCCTTACAAAAGTTTACATAAAGAAGACTTATCATTGAAACAACTTCCTTGGTCAGAATCTAAACGTTATACAACATTACTAACGGGACATTCAAAACAACCTCTGTACAATCAATAAAGTATTGGCAGTGGCGGAGCTGAGTGCAGCAATTCAACTATTTCTTATAGAAAAACAAATGTAATATCAGATAGGTTTATTTGTTCCGAGTCCTGGGACATGGTTTGCAGCGCTTATTGCAGTTTGCAATTCTCTTTAAAAAAAAGGGTAAAGTGCAGACATACTACAGAGAGCACAAAGTCTGTAATTACTTTAACTGAAAGTATTTTCTGCTAACGACGTAGAAAATTAACTATGTATTGAAACTTTAATTGTAATTCAATAATTGAAAATGTTTTTTATGAAATATGCAAATCCGCTTAACAGATCGGAACGTTTTCTATTTCGAATGGATTGTTATCTGTATTTATAAAATAGAGCACTCTTTAGATATATTTGATTCATGTGGGAATAAAAAAAATTGCAATTAATGAATATAGCTCGTAAAGTAAATAACTGTTTTTGTGAAGTTTTTAATTAGACAACGCTCTCTCTCATTTCCTTTTCCCTTAAAATAATGTGGGCCCAACCCAGCGGATCTTCTCTTTGCATTTACAGATTTTGCTGTAGCAATACACAAGCTATTTCTACCGTCACAGACATACATCTAGAGAGACATAACGCCAATCTGCATGAAAACCAGTGTGCCACTTTTTCTCCCTACTGTGACTTCACACGCGAACTATTTAGTGATATGACATCGCCGCCGTACGCGCTTAATCGTTATAACAACTCAATAAGATATTTTATGTACATGCATTACATACAGTCTATATATAAATAAAAAGACAAGTCCTGAATGACTGACTGACTGAGTGATCAACGCACAGCCCAAACCCCTGGACTTAGAAAGCTTAAATTTGGCAAAAAGTTTCCTTTTATAAAGTACGCCCGGGATTTTTCGAAATTTCCTCTTTAGTGAAGCCGCGGGCGAAAGCTAGTATATCATAAGTCCTCTATAATGCGTTCAGAAACCGTAGAAAATGACTAGCATTTAATTACTGCTGTCTCCAGCAGTAACAAAAAGTCATTACGAATTCGATATGGTTAACAGTTTCAAATTTGAAACATCTTCAAAACATAATTAACAATAAAAAAAAACAATCGATACGATACGTCAGCTCGGTATGTTTGTCCATGATTAAAAAAAACAGTCAAATTCGTGACAGGTATGGGTATGATATGACTTAGAGTATTCTGAACTGAACCCATCTTAGAGTAGGTACTCATAATATGTGCGTAGATAAACTTTAGTAATGTATGCAACTCTACATAATTAGACCTTAAAACACTCATTATGTTATGTAACAGTTGCATAAACTACTATTTTGTCTCGATTGACGTTTGGTGCCGATTAACGATCTAGCTAACTAAATCTACTTAACTATGGACGAAGTCCACAGTTAAAGCACGTCACGAGGGCACTCGAAGTACATCCATTTGCCTTATCTAACTAACTGTATATCTGTGTCTATCGTTCTATCCTATGATAACTATGACTCCATGCACCGCCGGCTTTCTGATGACAAAGAACGACAGTAAATTGGAGCAATTGTTCAGCCAATGAACATTAATCTGTTAAACACTGACTCGAACGTGTTAAGCAGTGAGCAGTGACTCAACGAGAACAGTTCAACTTGAGGCGTTTTCGTAAAACGGCGTTTGACGTAAGCTGCATCAATTAAATTGACTTTCAAGCAGCTTAAAGTTAGAAGGGGGCTTAATTTGTTACAGTGTTTGTTCATAACTTGGTTATCATTAACTATTTATCAGCTCTACCAGGATTGGGTTACGAAAAGCTAAATAATAGCCTTCTTGCAATAGATTATAAAAAAGTAAGAACGGAGAGGGAGACAACACGTATACGTATTGTGTACCTACGCTTGTATATAGCAACTTAGAGCCCCAAATAATGGACCTACACGGTGTTGGGGTATTTTGTATTAAATCATATAACTACGGAACCGTAATAGTAGTTTATGCAACTGCTACATAATGAGGGTCCTTAAAACACGAGTGTGTTTTTATGAAACGAGGCGAAGCTGAGTTTCATAATAGGAACACACGAGTGTTTTAAAGCCTAATTATGTAGAGTTGCATACATTACTTTATCTATACACATATTATAAGTACTCTAAGATGGGTTCAGAAGCCGAAGGCATATATCATACCCATATCTGTCACGAATTTGACTGTTTTTTTTTAATCAGAGACAAACATACCGAGCTGACGTTTCGTAAACTGTTTTTTTTTATTGTAAAAAAAAACATCACATTATTATTGATACATGTCGGGCCGAACATGACTTATATACGTGAGTGATCCGTTTTATTTCACTATGATTGTAAATTACGTTGGTTTTCAAATTTGAAACATCCAATTCGATATCGAAAAGTCATTACGACATCGAATTCGATGTCGTAATGACTATTATTTTACTGTTGGGGTGGTGGTGGTGCTGGGGCTGGCGGCAAAGTCGTTGTCGTGCTGGAATGCTGGTCATTTTCTACGGTTACTGAAGGCATTATAGAGGACTATGATATGTGTGTAGATAAAAGCTATTAACAGTTCATAGAAAGTGGCCATACGACAGGTAGTTGATGTCACTTATTTTAATAGCAAACACGACTGCATTACTAACAGTGTGATTATTAATCATAACTTTGACTTGGCGTCTAGCAGTCGTTGGCAGTGGTTCACCGTGCGAGGCCCTAGCGCAGTGCCATATTCACGGGCATAAACGTGTCCTGTTCGATCAAGTACTAGACTAGTGTGATGTGAAAGTAGTCGTTGCTTTACTTTTGCGACATACGCTGATGTGCTAGGGCACCAGCGGGCTTTAGATAGGCTATACCAGTCCTACCCACCCACGCCAGCCAGTGCAGACCTGCCTTTTATTTCGATATCGTACAGATACAATTTTTTGCGGTAAATTTCAGTGATCCGCAAATTTAAGGTAATTGAATATTGAGTACATAATATTGAGAATTAAAAAAAAATAGAGACATCAGATGTGACCAATGGATATATTATAGTCGATTTAGATATTTAAAAAGCCCGCCAACCGTTCAAAAATGTAGACATACACACATTTGTCGGATAGGCACCTAAGGTAAGGGTTGTGTTTAGATATTTATAAAGGATGGTTTGTAAACGAAAATTCTACAATTGCGCAACGCGACTATACTCGTATTACGCGAAAGAAATTGTACTTTCGGAAAGAAAAATACGAAAACTCACTTTTAACACATGTGCCAATAAAATGTTGAACTGAAATTTTGGTTCGAACCAGCCTGTACAGCCTCGAGTATTTTATAGAGGAGTTCATTGCATTGGACCTCCTCTATAAAGCAATGCAGCAAGAAAAAACCTCTTCGATTCCGCGGTCCGAGTACAGCCTATGGCTATCGGCGGCATCATAAACAGTCACGCAGCGGCATCGTTTGCATAGAAGAATATCGTCATTTTAGTCCTTAGTTTTACCCAGCAATTCACAAAAAAAATATTGCACGCGAAGAAATGTTTAGTTTTAATCCAATCATCGAATAAAGAACACTAAAAAAATATATACAAAAATCGGCATGAGATTCATAATTTCAAAATATTATCAACACTCTTAAAACTAATTGATAATTTAATTTAATAATATAAAAAATGTCAGAAGAACCAAAATAAAACTAAGTTAAAACAAATCAACAATATCGTTGTAACATAAAATATTCCAACAGTTTAATGGTTATGTTTGTAATCCGTTTTTATTTTCAAGTAAACCCCTGTGGCCTAACGATAGAATCTGAAGTTACATCGAACTTGCTGAAGGGTACAAGTTAACGAACAGAATACTATTATTACTAAATTCTCCCCTATGTCGTCAATATGTCGTATTAGAGCTTTGTTTGTGATGCATGCGGCAAAGCTTCGCGTGGGAGACACCAGTTGCACAGGACGGCCTGCAACACGGCAATGAACTTAAACTATTTCGAGTAAACAAACGAACGTCGCGAACCACCAACATATTGCCAATGTTGCCATGCGGATTTATTAATAAACACAACGACCACGTCGCAAGGGCATAACGTGCACTACGCGTTAAATTAGACCTATAACAAACCTAGTTTAGACTTGACGAGCAATGAAGTGTATCACTGAGGGAAGCAATAGGGCTGTCATGATCTTGCGGGATTATCATGGCAAATATTGATAATCTGTCACGGAGTTTAGTTTAAGATTTATCGATAGTTACATATTTACCAATGAAAGCACTTACACGAAGTATTCAAATGTTATTTTGAACGTCGGCCGCATCGCTTGTTATGGTTTACGGTCACGTTTAAGGCAGTGAAAACCTTTAATCTTAATTCTGGTTCACGGACTCTTATACAAGCTCGGAGATTCCAAAATAAGTTAGTTTATATGTATGTTGACAACAAAACACTCAGATAACAAAAAAATATATAGTAAGGAAGGAGGGGAAGATCCCGTCAAAATAGCTACATACTAGCTGCACAATACGTGTCATTTCGTTTTGTCTAAAGGGCGCTCCTGTCTCTCTAAGTGATGACGAACGAATAATTAGACATTTCTGCTATGGTTCAAAAACCAGATTTAATTACAATAGGTAATAGCTAAAAACACCAAATGATATGACCTGTGCCAGCCTGACACCACAACTAAAACAAACCCAGGCACTGCGCTGTCAGGAGCAGGGTTTTACATTCCGTAGCGAGCCATAGATAATAAACGGCTCCAACCAGTCGCCAACACTAAGTATAGAAGTACAGATAAATTATGATGCCAATATTCAAGATTATTTTAAATAATAAATAAATAAATATCGTGGGCTATAGATTCTAGTTCCAAATGAAGCAACGCTTGTTGTTGGGTAGGTACTAGACAACGGATAAATATAGATAAATACACAACTGAACATGTCGACTCGAGAACAAAATTTCGTATTCATCATACAAATCAAATCCGGGACCTCTCTGACGACTAGACTATTCGGTGATCTAAGTATTTAAATTTAAATAGTTTACTTCGTAATAATTTTCTTACATTCGTAAGTTTTTATAAGCTTTTAAACGTTATTAATCCAAACAATGAAGAATTAAGATTTCAGACAGCGATTAAGTTTTTTTTTTACATTGACAATTCACCCTTGAATATCGCCTTGAGATTATTCAACTTAATTGTCAAGTTTATCTTATCTTAAATGTATCTCGCCGGCCTTCATAAATAAAAGTATACTCAAATAAACATTCATTAGTTTAACAAAATATGATCTTGATTTAGCACTTAAAATGCGAACGTATTTTATTCAGTGAGTTTTAATATGTGCTAATTTACACTTAATGATGTAAAGTATATAATTGTATATGTATATATCCGCTCTCGTGTCACGGTTCTCTATGCGAGGGAACTTAAAGGTCAGTTGTCCACCGACTGAAAGGGCGTCGCCCCACTGGCTATGCAACTGCAATTACACGATATAACCAGCCATACCACCGCACATACATAAGCTCTAATTATATTACAACACAGAACTATTATACATGCATGTATAATGAAGTTGTAATTTTTACATTTCCAGTCCATACCGTGAGAATATTATGTAACGCGAGAATACAGTTTTCAAAATACCTAAGTATACGTAAGTGTGGAGGAATCCGGCCAAAACGCTGATTACGGAGCAAACAAGCCTTTCAGATTTTTAAGTGTGATGTTACAAATAGTCGTGCTTTCCTTTGTAAATAAAATAATCAATTACTTTGGCCAGTTCAGTGCTCTTGTATGACTACGCAAGTAATGAGTAGTTCCATCCATTCAATTCAACTCCTCACATTCGAAGTACTTGTCTGGGGACAATCTACAGCTTCCCGTCAAGCGTGGTACGTGGGCGTCATCTTTATAGCATTGACTGGGAAAAAATGCAGACATTTTGATGGACAATGGCGTAGGAGGAAGATCACTTGTTGCCTGATACATAACTCATCGCGCGAACGACCGGCGTCGCACGCCTCGAATACAAATTGCGTGTTTGCAAGAAACACGCTCGTTCATACTACTTTGCTGAAAAGGTTACTTTAGTACGTAAGCCTTTCATACTTTCATTTCCAATTGGGATCGCTCTACTGAATAGTCGCATTAGAGTCCTTGTCAATTCAAGGATAAATTATTAATAAGTTACCGTAAAAATGCAGTGCAATTTATTTTCTGCCTAGCAAATTAACTTGCAAGAAGCGTGGTAAAAAAGTATCCCAACTGCAGCCTACTCGTGACATTAATTTCCCTCTTTATGCAACATGGAACGGACACGGCGGCAATTAAAAATGTCACTTAACTCCGTCAAACATCCATTTCACTTAACTATGTATAAAACTGCCAGGACTCATTTAAATTCATCGTGCATCCTCCGAGTTTTATTTGAGAGCTTATTTGCTCGTGTTCCAGATTAAAATTAGTTAAGTGCTCTGTAAGAGCAAAAATTAAGGAAAGGATCGTATATCTGACTAGAACGATGTATCACTTTCTTGTTAGATAAATGTTTTTGTTACGACTGAGTAGCTTTAAGAAACGGACCAGCGGAGTTGGTACATATTTGGAAGTGATATGAATTTAGAGCTGTATATCTGTTTATATACTTCACTATTCTGGGTCACTTAAGTATAAAATTATTTCCTTGCAAGTGAGGGGCCTAAGTAACTAGTTGGCAAGTTCATGCAGGCAAAAACTGGCTTCAGGAAATTATTCTTTCATTTCTCATAAGATTTGTCATATGCCACTAATAAGATATGATGTAACAACTGATACAAGCGACTACTAGCTACTAGAGAGCAAATTGCTAACACTATGACAATATTAAGTACCTACCTAACTCGCACTGTGATCCATTAATGACAGCCGCGTAACAAGATTCTGTAACATTTTCCGAGAGAAACAAAAAAGTAAGTTCCGTTATCCGTTGTGTAACGAAACTGTGACGCGCTACGCATTGTCAAGAAAATAAGGCTTGACTTTCCCTATTGATGTTCAGTAATTAATGACTTGGGAAATGGGATCGTATAGGTATGGCAACAAATAAAGAAAAAAAAGTACAGAAAAAACCGAATACATAAAAGGGTTAACTGTCAATACAGACAGTTACAGTTTTTAGTATAATTTGGTAGATTTTAATTACTAATTACATTAGAATACTACTTTCTAGGGTTCGTTTTTCTATTGCTTGTAAATAACTTCAAGTACACACAATTCTTTAAAGGATATATACTTCCTAAACACTTATTTAAAACAACTGCAATAACCAATTAAAATAATATAAGCGACTGAACATTCAGAAAAGCAATTCTTAGGTCTGTAAAAATTCGTCAAGCTTAAAGCTGTTTAATAGTTCCGTCCCTATATGTTTAGCATTCATAAACGAGTTTGTATAAGCCCTGAACAAAGAGTAATAAAGGTCACTTCCTCCGCTAAAGCGCGTCTATTGAATTCCTCGTGAAAAGAAATCAATTAATTTAATGCACTATTCAGATTGTCACACCCGATCAACGTGACTCAAACCAAGGCACAAACTATTGAGAGCGACAGCGACACGGCTGAGCTTTTAAAGGTGATACTGTTACTGTTCTGCATAAGTATTTTTTTAAAGTGACATGACATAACACGAATAACACTATTAGAAACATAAGAGAAACCTATTAAAAACTGATGTTGTTCGCATAGGGTACAAACAAGAAACTACAACGTCTACTTTTATCTTCGATATGAACAACTTGCTACCTCCAAGTAAGGCAAATAGATAATAGTTAACACACCACTACCGTAGCTATCGACGTAAATGCCATATCTCAGTAAATGCTTGCATTGTGAGCATGTTTAATTAAATGCAGTTGACATTTTGTGATTGCATGTATTCACACGATCCTTAATTGCGACCATGACTTTTAGTTATTTAATCCTATTCGCATTTATCGAGACATACTGCACGCATTAACTCTACATCAAACGCAATAAAAACATAATATAAGTACTTATAGTTTCTTTAGTACGTTAAGAACGACGAATTCTCGAATTCCAGGTGATTGAATTTGGTTATAATCCTGCGGGGTGACGTCAGCTTGGCCCGAATTGAGGGAGATGTAAACCAGTTCGGTAATGTCCGTTGAAACAAGACCGAGTAGTCTTATAGTCACGACCTGAGGGTCGAGCACGACTTTACGAGTGCTGCGTAACGTAAAGTCGAATAGTAAACGTTGCCGAGTTTGTATGACGTTTGGAACAGCGCCCGCCCGTGAGCATGTTTGGAACTAAAATTTAGTATGAGGTTTCTCGATCTCGATACGATAACCGTAACGTTACGCAGCTTTCGTAACGTCGTGCTCGACCCTCTGTAACTCTACACTTGTAGAGTTTGCGTTAACATCATTCAATTAGAACTTATTTTTACTTACGTAGGAGCAAATCATCAAATGCAGCAAAAAAATCTTGTTACTTATTTCTTTGCCTCAAGCATAACTTTTCGTATCAATGAACGGGAAAAATTACCTCGCTTCTTTGCACAAGACTCTTCACGATACTTCGTATCATACAAGGAGCCATATTTATAAACAGTTCTGTAGCTAACAATCTACGCCTGAGTACGCCTGAGTTCGGGAGTAAGTCACAGCAACCTGAATACGGTAACTTAATGTATACGTACATAATGTGGAATGTAAAGCCTAAACAGTTTCGGGCAGGGTTGCTGAACATGAGAGAATTCTTGTAACTTCTTTGTACATAAAGTAAACGCGAATGGGAAACAAAGAAGAAGTATGGCTCTTCATGTGGTTAATTTGGTACGTACATGAAGTAAGAGGACTTCAGAAGATTTTAAGAGAATGCATTGAGGACATAGCAACCCTACGGCATAAAACAGCGTGCGCGCAAGCGGTGACGCCGCTTCGAGTACTAATGCCTCTCCTCCAGTTGATGTCATTTTTGAAAACAAATATTATTTTTAATTAGAGAAACCGTCCTTTACGAAGAATTTTGAATTTAACAGACTTACGCATGCGGGTACTAGTAGTAACGTAAAATGTAAATATGTGATCCTAAGTAGTACAAATGAGACCCTCAAGTTTTTATCACCCTTCTGTAAGGGGTAAAAATCTAACCCTGGTTACAACCACCAACACACTTTAACTGACCGCTTTGTGAAACTTATCACTAAAAAGATCTAGAGAGATCTAAAAATGAGACCACACGCAAATTATTTTTAAGCAATGCAAGATGAGATTTATTTTATGCAAGAATTACATTTGCCTCGTTAATCACTAATTAATACTGTATATAAATTACAAAACATATTTTTGTAAGTTGATGACCAATAAATATTAATGCGAGATCACGGTTTCGTTAATACTTAATACACGAGGTCATGACTGCATAAATCATACGGGTCACTGTAGCAATACTCATTTAACGCAACAGCAACAGTCAACCACGCCAAAGTTCTTACGCATAATTGTGTTCCGTGAGTAAAGGTTAGTAAACCAAAAGATCAATTAAATGTGACACCGCAATAATGACACTTTATAGAGCACCAAAAAGCTAACCTACAAGCTGCAAATTGAAGCATCAATTTGAGAGAGAAAACTGCCAGCCCTTTGGTCACAAGTTGCATCAACTAAGCGCTTTTGTACATCAACTATGCGAGGCAACGCTGCCAGCCTTTTGGGCACTATGCCACGGGGGCCTTATTTAGGTTTAATTTAGTTTTAAGTTGTAGTTTATTTGGTTTAAGCTTAGATTTAATGTCATTGTAAATTGCTTTTATTATGTAAATAAAGTATTTCCAGCATCAATTTTGTCATGCCTTCTAATTAAAGCATTAAATTACTACAAATTTGGCTCAAAGCGCACGAACCGTGTACTATTAAAATCGGTGATTTGGCATCTACCGGACCGGTGTGAGAAATGGTGATCACTCATTGAAATTAACTATTGTCCTTTTGCTTTCATACGAGTTTAGCGAGTTAGTTTTTGATATTCAAAGTCATAGAAAAAATCTTGTACTGTAATGATACTGAGATTAAAGTGGTGAACGTACTTAAATCATAGAAGATACATACATAATTATAAGGTTTATTAAATAAGATGGCTCGGCGCACGAAAGCTAAGATCACTTCCATTCACAAGCACGTACCACGTCCATCTAATTATACGGAAACACGTTTGGAACATCAAAATCAAATCAACCTGCTTATCACGATAGTGATTTACCATGTAGGCATCTTTTACGAAGAGTCGATGGGAAAAAGCTATCTAAGAACTTATTTTGAAAACAAAAACTTATACCATTTCGCTTTAAATTTTCAACTGAGTTCTGCCTTAGCAAAATATTTTATCAAAAGAACGTCGTTGGAGAACTGGCACTGGTCGAGCTCGCTTTTGTAGACATTGGCGGCGTCGTAACAGAAATTAAATTTGCCTGGCTTCGGAGTGGAGAACTTTTAACGACTTATTACAAAGGGTAAAATGTCAAGGATTAAGTCAAAGCCTTACTCTTTAAGGGAACATAAATAGGGTATTCAATAGCGGCTAAAGTTGCTCTCTTTCCCCTCGGCAATCGGCCAATCGGCAATTTCTGTGTTTTCATTATCATCGTATATTTAGGTTTTGCTTTTTGCACTCGATGATAAAGCCTATCGATAACTACTTTCACATCGATCTTACAAGTCAGGGAGCCGATTTTACAACTCAAATCAGTGAAAATATTACCTACTCGAAAACGGAGAAAAATTCGGAGAAAATATTTGAATTTGAATTACCTGTATCAGAAACCTATGTATGAAAGTTAGAAACCTATATTTTAATTGTAGCAAGTAAAATTTGACCCACTGATAGTGGTCGAATTGACATGAAATTTAGTCAGTCAATAGTCAACTCAAAACTAGTCAGGAAAAAGCTTACTGTATCAAAACTGTAATTTTTAGCAAAAACTATTTTTCAGGGGTATTTTCACAAGGATGTTTTGTAAAATCATCTCACTGGTCTTTATCAAACCAAACAAAACGCATTCAAAGAAAATTGCTGATGGCTATTGGTGAAACAGGAGGTACTGTGCCTTTACGTTCTCTATTAGTTGAATAATAAGGTTATGAGTTCGCAACTAGGCCCTTAACCCGTGTCGTGTAACATGACACTTAGATGTCACGAGAAATGTAGCACTGCGGTCGCAACACGACGGAACCACTCGGACATGGTGGACAGTTAACGGAACGACAGACCTAGTTTACACACACTATCTCACGTAGATAAAATAGGAAACTCAATATACCTACTGACACGATATGGGGAAACCTCTCCTTCAAAAGGTGCGGGCGTGCCGGGAATAAGAGTGCGGTCAGGTAACACTTGAAGTAACAATACCTACGTGACACGGTAAGTGTGATAAATCTTTCTATCGTTTACTAATTACTCTGATGCCGCAATTTATGGAAACCAACTATTCAACTGTCGGCCTAGACCTAGATCCTTCATACATTTTACACATAGAGCATTCAAAATGAAAATGCGGGGTGGCTCGATTTAGTTGTCGGTCGCTAGTCGCGGTGGAAATAATCATGACCAAATAAAGAAAAGTGTGTCGTTAATGCATTATGTATATAGTTTTACAACACGGGTTTCGACATACATGCCGAAGGTTAGTCCATTAGATCAGAATGAAAAATTATCTAAATTAGTCTCAATCATGTATCACATTTCACAACTTCACCTCACGTTCACCGTGGGCACCGACGAACAATAGCTGCGACGTCCGACCCGAAGAAAAAATACCCGATAACGTATTCGTCGAATGAAATAAACATTCAATTCAACGTGATAACCGGTATACGAATCAATTTATCGAAGCCTTCCTGGTGACAAAACCCCGAAACCCCGGACAAAACCCAGAAACCAGGTTATTGACTCGTATTGTCTTTATAAGATGACAACATTTTTATCAAGCAAGGCGTCAAAAATGGCGCGCCGTGCTACATGTGCAGTACGTCGGAGCCAGGCTTTCGATTTCAATCAAATAATTATAGTAAATAAACGATACGGATGATAAGTTAAGCACGTCTTTTTAACAATAATCAAACGCAAATAAACCTTGATAGAGGACTGAATAATGATCCGTGTGCTAAAACGTAATGTTCCTGCCATTAGTAACTGTCCGGTTTACTCAAAACTACAAAATGGCCGTAATGAAAAAAACAAATGGCGGATATAAGCAACAATCTCAAAACTGAATAGTGCAGACTGATTGTAAAGTTGTTAGTTATAGTTACAGGTTTAGTTCGCGAAATGCGATACTTAAAGAAACAATGTAATTAATACAAAAAAAAAAAAACTAACATTGACTTGGCACACAAATTTACCATCCATGGGTGTATTTAAGTATACTGTCAGCGAATAACATTTATTATCTTCTTTACTGTGACTGTCCTCATAAAATAAAACATTATTAAAAATTATACCGTACCTGCCCAATGAAGTATATATTGTTAACCTGATTAATTTGTTATGGAATACCGGAACTACAAATGCTTACGATTACATTGAAATAAATATTAGTCGTGACGTGAATGAACCAAGACAGTTGAAACCCTTTACCAATTGGACCAAACATTCTTGTTGCTCCATCCGAGCGTTGCATAGCAAGTGCTAAGTGTATACGCAAGCTTCCTGCAAAGCGCTGCCCACAGGAAGGCCGCACTCATTAGAAAGTATAAGCAGACGATTGTATCACATAAACTAGACAAGGATGCACGTGTAATTCCTCGCCAAACGACTGACAAAATATTTCTAGTCTAAGAAGAATGCCCTGATATTGTATTGATTTTATTAACGTATTACAATCGCGAACCCTAAAGGCAAAGGTAATTTCGTTGCTGTGATACAAAGTCAGATGTTACTCGTATTGTAATATATTATTTTCCAGGTACTGCGATAAGAAACACAGCATACTTATAGCTAGTTAGACGGGAGTGACTACATTCCTTACGACATCGCGAACGGCATTGGTTGGTATTATCTGAAGAACTACAGGAAATAAAGCTGACAACCAATTGATAAGTAAAGTACGTAAATAAACTGAGTTTTTGAGCTATTAGTTAGCTAGCTCATTTTTATCGCGTTTCGAGATCAAGTACTAAACTATGATCAAGTGCTGTATTTTAGCAAACTGACATAATGTGTTTAAACGTTTTTTTTTCCGGTTTAATTTACTAGGCACGTTTTACTTAACAACGTCGGTTAAAGCCGGCAGAGGCAGGTATGTTCAGAGAATTCAAGTCGAGCCGCGCCTCGGAGAACCAAACAAAACATCGTAAAACGTTTTTCATCGAAGTGACCCTGAAACTTTCCCAACGAGTGCTTAAAATACATCACACGGTTAGCCAGGGTATTTTCATGGAATCACATGACTTTTACAATTTAGTTGTCAATTCCCTAATTCCATTAAGCTTAAGAAGCAGCCGCATTAGCACGCTAAAGCCGCTGCTTCGCTCATTGGTAGATAAAATGGGTAGATGAACCTGACCGTGCTAGGGCGGCAGCACTTAAATTCGAAGTGTTCATAGTAGTTTGTGACATGAAACCTTCAATCTCAAATGTTAATCCCACAGATAGATACAAGCAAATGGCCGTTAAAAACGAAGCCGCATTTGTAATTAAGTAACGGGTATCTATTTAACATAGACGAACGAGTACATTCATCTGTTGTATCCGCTTATCTGCTCCCGCTCACGTCGGATTTGCATACGATCCAACAATCGCAAATTTATCTCTACAGGTAATTAGAAACTTGCGAATATACCTAACTGTATAGCATGTGTAGAAAATCTATGTTAATGTATAGCGTTTAAGAAATGTTCACTAACTAAAATGTATGCATATCGATATCAACTTAAATATTCTAAACTTATGTCCAATAGGAATAATCCAGATAGGAATAAAAGCTCAACGAAATTTGACAAACTCACCGTTTAGAAATATAATTCGCACGCTCTTTGATACTTGTAGGTAATATTTTTACCAAGGAAGCAGGCGGCAGGCTACTTGTGGTTTACTTGAAAATTCCGATAAGTAATGTCTTTATTGCCGGTATGACAATGCCTGGTCGAGATTGATGCGATAGTAATTTCCTGTACACCGTTGTTCGTATCGGATACGAGTCTGATTGAAGCAGACCACACGGCGCGGTCGAGTGTACTGAGTCGAGCGGTTCACCGTGCTCCTAATCACTGTAATTGAGCGTTATCACAACGTCTGTTCCGGGATGCCCGCTCTCAAACACAAATAAATTAGTCTAGACGTCACTTACCGTTGCTGGCATCCGGAAGCGCGTACAGTACTCCACAGAGAGCACTCGGGATCGGTGTGCTTTTAAACACCGGCAACTCATTTTCGTAATCGATGCAATCAGCAGCTGCTGGCTCGAACAGAGCCAAGTCTAAACCGTCCATATCACTTCGGGTTGATACCCCATCTTCTTCCACTACACGGTCACAAAAGTTCTCAGGCGACTCTACATCCTTAGGGCTGCGGCTGCAAACTTCGTCACTGAGTGGATCACAACAGCACGTGTCCGAGAACGGTTCAAAGTCCCGACAGTCAAACTCACACCGTTCGAAGCTATCGCAAGTGCAGGAAGACAGCGCATCGGAATCCGTGCCCTCGACCACAAATAAATCATTGGGTTCCACCTCTTCCTGTTTCGCGGCTGTCCGAGCCGATACATAAAACACACTCGAAGTGTACGGCACTTTTTGTACCTGCAGGGTCACCTTGCCATCTGTTAATATCTCCGCGGTATACGTGCCATCGTCTTCTACATCTTTTTCTTCTTCTTCAATCTGCGGGCGGCAGTCTTCGTAGCGAGCGAAGCTAGACGTATCAGTGAGGTTCGACGAACGATCTACTGAGTAGGCGTCCGCGTATGGATCAGCCGAGTCTTTCTGTTGGTTTGGCAAGAGGTGGGACGTTTGGTGCGAGCGTGCCCCGAGGAATATGGTGGTGTAGGGGCATGTGTGAGGCGGTCGAGTGCGATCAGCTCGGCGCGGGTAGCTGGCGGCGAGCGGGTCTCGCGCCGGCGCCTCTTTTGCGTCGATGTATGCCTCGCTCGCCGACAATACGTTGTAACGCCAATCTGGCATCGCAGATCACCATCACTACACCGACTTCGAAAGCGATGACTGGCCACGCGCCTCACAAGATTACCTATAAATTTTGCGTTTGCCAAATTTTATTCATAACTGTCATTGTTCAAACTGAAGAAAAAACGGAATATCTTATCTACGGTCGACGTCCGCAACAACTGTTCAAACAAGCGTTACTTAAGTGATGCAAATGTAATGTGGGTCACTGGATATCGAATGCAATTAAACGTCCCAACTAATTTAATTTGCATGCAAATTTTCATACTAAACATACCTACCTATACCTAACATACAGTATTCAGTATTTATTGTAAAAAAATGAGGCCCTCACGCGAATCTAATTCGAGCCTTATCTCTCAGAGCGCTCCCTCAACATCAAGGACTTCTCAATGATTTGTGAGCTCAACAGTCTCTAGGGAGCTCAGTCGTCGAATCATATTTGAAAACTTAACAATTCCTATTAACGAGTCAAGTCAATAATCAAGCCAACGTAAACTGGGAGAGAACCCTTAATAATTAAGGGGATAAATTAGCACAACCTTAAAATTTTCTACTTATAAACAAAGATTTGTTATTCCTTTTTGTACTCTCATTGAAACGGCAGTTTTACGACCTTGGTTTTTAGCGAGACAAGTTTTTGAAATAAAAATTAACTATTTATGTTTAGTAACGTGATATGCATCTAAATAAACATCTAACTATAATCAACGATCTACATATTATTCGCGATTGATTTACGATCAAATAAATAAATGTTCATTAAGTGCTAAATATTCCGAAATTTTTGCTAGTTTAATTTAATTACGTAATTTCGCATGTAATGTGTTGATCAATGAATTTAGAACATCGCATTAATATGGTTTAGGATTTTTACCTACCACTTTATCGAATGTAGTAATTATTTAATAAGTTAATGAATTGACAAATAATTTATCCAAGTACTTACATAAGTACCTACACATAATTACCCTTAGTATGTAAACGGTTGTACGGTTCACGAACATACACAAACGAGCCAGCTGCATAAACTATGGCAGTGCTGACACACAATTGTTTTCAAACAAACTCATCATTATCGTGTCTAGGACCATCTTACGAGAGTCCATCTTGCTAAACCGCACGTGCGTAACTGAGTATCAAAAACTTTTTTTTATAATGGGAAACACAGATGATATGAACTGACCAGCCACAAGGTAGAATAGAAAACATAGCAAAGTTAAAATGTAGGTACGCGCAGAAAAGTATTGCTATTTCAAAAGGCACTTTTACCCTAATATAGGGCGGAGTAATAAGACTTACTTACTATAAGGGAGGGAGTAAGGGATCCTATTTAAAGCGGTCGGGTAGTCCAGATCGGACTACCAGCCTAGGCCTTCTGCTAGTCGGGTCCTTGAATTCGAGTAGTATAATAAGCCTTGTTAATGAAATAACCCTTATTTCTGACAGCAATCGGGAAAAATATGTTTCGATTTTGAAACTAAGCGTTGAGTTAATATGCATTGGCTTAGAAATTAAAGTTTGTGGAAGACAGGTTGCAAAAGTCGGTAACAGGTCGGCGGCCAGTTGCTGGTGTTACGGTATCAGGTCTCGCGGCGCGGTCCGCTATGTCCGAATTATGAGCTTTCGACGCAGCTAATGTTATGGTGTTTCAACTAATCTCGTATTCTTGAATGGAAGAGTCAATAATTTTATGTTTGATTCAAGCAGTTAAGCGACATATTTAATTAAGCGCGTGAGCTCACTTTTGAACTGGTGTAAAACTAATTAAGTTATCCAATACAATAATCAGTCAGGATATCGGAGAATCGTAAAAATGTAGCAACACCGTGTTTCAACAGAAGCGGGCATAATTGACTCAAAAACACAATTGGACAAATAAATAATAGGCCCAGAACGCAGCAAATTAAGCCAATTGACGTGATTTATAAGAATTCAATTGTCATTTGTTGCGTTCATAGTACTTTATGTAATAATAAAAGATAAGGTCATCCTGCTACAATCGGATGACTTGAAACAAATTTTTTTTTTTCTATCTGTGTGTAAATTAAATGTTCTTGGCGTTATAAGTGTATACGTGAATAAAAGTTCAATGGCTCGAGGTCGTGCTTAGAAAACGCAATTATTTTGTAAGTAGGTACCTACCTACGAAATTGTTACAGCGGATAATAACGGATGAGGCTCGTGACCGCTTGGGCACAGCATTAGAACATTCCTCACAAAAAGCTCTAACATTACAGTAATCGATGCATTTTAGGACTAAATAGGGTACTTTGAAAGCTCGTATCGCAAAGACTTGATTCTTGCAACGTTTACTTTACTACCAGTTTTTACATAAGTAGGTAGAAGTAAACATGATAAGAATATAAATTTTGCGTCGTCTAACGACTATATTTAAAAGTTTTAAAAGCAGAATTCACAGTTTACTTCACAGCAAATAGGTCATATTTAGGTACAAAGAGGTAAGGACTACATTTAAAATTAAACCAATCTTGACTCCGAATGGGACTTTACGTGACATTTTATCAGCTTCGCAAACACGACACTTCACTTAGGGTGAACTACTCTGAGCACGACTTCCATAAGAATTTTAAAATTACATATTTATCGAAAATTTTTTTCAACATTTAAGCATGGGAATAACACTTGACCAAAACTACTTGTGATTGCCTAAATAGTGTTAATGTGGCATTACTTCACGGCTTGCAACAAGGCCAAATAATCTACTTAACAGATGGCCACAACGTTTCGTACCGTAATAAATCATTTAAAAAAACCTACGAATTCCATTACAACGTGTTGGTTCGAGTGTGATTTAACGGATCGTGACCACGTGCCACAATTTCTATCTAGAGCCCACCGCGTTCGCGACAAAAACCCGCCACGGTCAATGAACGAAAATAACTAAGCATTTTACTTTTATAGGTACAGCCGATGGAAAACACTGGATGGCTGCCATTAGATAAATCACTCGCTCCGGATAAGAGACACCGAAACTCGCCTATTTGTTACAATGCGAGAGCAATCTAGGCTCAGAGTTGCCTCCGTGATCACAATGTTTACGAAGGGCGGAGCAGGTAAGTACAAACTTAATGAATCTTTGAAATTAATATTAAACTACCATACCACTAGTGAGTGAATTATTAAAAAGATAAAAGATGCATTCTCCAACTCGAGGAGAGAACAAGCTTCATGTTAACCCAATGAAATACGATTCGTAAACATCGACTCTAATTTCAAATCTGAAACGAATTCTCAAATGGAAACGAATCTCAAACCAAATACCAGCCAACACGTTTACCATCTTGGGTATGTAAATTTTATTGGTTTCTGTACCGAAATGACCGGCACAGCTCGATAATTTATGACTTGCAAATACCTTTACAAATTGGTATAGAGTAAATATCACGACCAGCATGTTGGAGTGTATGCGAGTCAAGTGAGTGATTTTTTAGAACACCGCGAAGAGAAGGCCGGATTGAAAAGCTCCCGTGAGGTTTGGTCTCGTGGTCTCGGGCCGGCAATCGGCATATCAAGTGCGGCGCAAAGGGAGCTCAGCTGCAGCTTTTAAGGATTATGAACCTGGTTTATTGTTACCATCTGATTCACTCCTAGCAACGGAGATCGATAGTTTATGGACGCGTATCAATATCATCGCCGTACACTCCCTGGCCGCCGGCGTGCGCCCGGCGCCCGCCTGCCTGCGTGCGAGCAATCACCCACAGATTATAGTTTGTTAGTCCATGCTTAATACTTCCATACTTAACAATTAAAATAATCTCCGGAACCGCTTAGCACCTATCAAATTTATTATGTGAATGAAGATCTAACTGTAATCTTCATTAAAAAAAACTTGCTTTAAATTGATAAATACGGAACAATGCGCTTAAAACATCTAGGAAAAAAGATTAAAATTCGTATTACTTTTAATTACATATCAGTCAATTTATAAAGTCTCAACAGGTCACGAACCATAAACCTAATTTAATCGCATTGCATAATAGAAATCGACCTATTAACTAATTTCATTAAAGACATTCCTAACGATGAACAACCAAATAACACCGTTAAACAAAAATATTTTATGAATATCTTAAAAAAATAATACCTATTTGAACGCTTTTAATTTAAATTAAGTTGAACATAATATAATTCACTGATTAAAATCTGAATCTACTGCGGACCTCGACCGTTAAACTTGCATTACCTACACGAAGGAACCGAGCTAACCACACACAGCACTGTCAGTGTTTCTGTCATCAAATTCGATTTTAATTCGTTCGATCGGCGCGCGATGGAGGTGCGCGTAGCGGGTCGCGCAGTGGCCGACTGTGCGCGCGGGGCCGGCAGCACGCGATACTAAAGTCTGCCCGGCCATTCGGTCGGTACTTCACTTCGCCTCGCTCATCTGTTCCCTCGACTCCGGCGCAGACCGTTACCACAATCGTGCGTTGTTGTGACAGGCAGCGCGACACCGCATGCCATTACGAGCAATGAAATGGCAGAACCCATATAGCGAATAAACATATGGTACCAATGTTGGTAGGTACATAAGTTACAATTTCGGAAGTTATTTTTGAGTAAGTATACGAGTTACATTTACGTTTCGCGAATTGACGTTTTAATACGACTTCATACTATCACAGATCTTAACTACCTGATAATAATGAATGTATCAAAAGATGAAAACAAAATAATAGCATAACAAAGTAAAGAGCGTGTTCGCCTGTCGTCACTGCGCCTGACACTGGAACTAGTTTGCGCACCTTGATACGGGAACCGGGAACCGGTCAAGCCAAAGCGACGCTATCAAATGCGGTTCCGTCGAGATTATTAATGTAATTCTACTTGTTACTGAACTCGCCACATACCGACCTTGGGTGGCCTTTTCACACAAACCCCTAGAAATAAAATGAATCAAGCATAATCGTATCAATGACATTACAACAATACCATTAATAGTAACAGGTAATAAATAACATCCATTATAGCCTTCACTGTCGGGTGTCAGACCCAATACGTCCCGAGGTGCTGTAAACTCACATGTGGGTTAAAGGCCTGAAAAAATATGGCAGGGCCACTAGGCGATAGTCTCGAAAACGCATAAACGTTACCGATATCGAATGCGATGAGCAAAGTTGTTAGTGCCATTTCTAGCCATGTTTATTCTATACATATTAGAGTATAGTTAGAACGTTATTCATAATTATTTTACGCATGTTCGTACCACTTTGGTCCAGACAAAACACGACTCCATCTCCGGTTCCAACGCTGAACCCTAAAATAAAAAAGGAACGAAACCAACCCTATGTTTACGAAGGGGGCGATTTACGTTTTATGATAAAGGGGATTTAAAATAGATATCTGCTCGTTGCATTGTGAAAGGGGTCATTCATCCCACAGGAGAGTAACTAGCACTGGTGGCATTTTGACTGTTCATCGTGCGACAACAACCACGGTGCCACTTCGCATGTAAGCGTTACCTCTTGGTTTATCGCCTGGGACCGGTTCAAACATTTGCATTTTGCACAGGCCTCCGCTAAACGTGGCACCGATGTACTTACCTACTTATACAGCCCATCGTTTATATTAAGCGATAAAGTATCTTTTAAAAAAATAAGCGTAATTATTAACAGACAAGCAAGGGCTATAATTAGATTACGAATGACTCACTTCGAAACTGATGACTGATGAGTGCCACAAAGAAATTTCGCTCCTTTTTGAAACAATGCCTAGAAGATAGCAAAGAGAACAATTGAGATGTATGCTAATACATATTAACTTAGTACCTAACTAATATATACCAAGTGGAAAGTATTTAAATAACAGATAATACGTGAAGAAATTCAGCAGATGACACCGTAGCAAACGCAGAGGCCTTTGGAGTTGCCAGGATGTACGACCGACTACACCTAGGGCGTAGAGGCACATACATTACTTTGAGTTTTCCCATGACAGTAAGACAGACAACCCACTTTGAGTAAATTTAACATCAATTGTACGTAAAGTATGTTGTCCCTCATCATATAATGGGAAAATCAGAGTTAATTTACGTATATTTAATTGGGTGAATCTATAAGCCTTGTGCATCTGCAGCGGTCTTCGCAAAGGATTGTGATGCTGTACTTCCTTTGGCAAGGAGCTCATTGGCCCACTCTGTTTTGCCATAAGAGTAGAAAGCAGTCGCGGCAATACGTAACATCATTAATAAGAGCACCCGCACGTTGCAATGATAACGCATCTCCGAATGTTGTAAAGACCAAGGCATAATGTTAGTGCTACGTGCTGCTAATGTTCCCAAGAATCAACAAGCATTTCTCAAGTTTGTATTAACAATATTTGCACCATTTATAGGTAGGTATGTGGTGAGATTACGAGAATATGAGCCAAAGATGCAGGTCACCTACATTCTAATTGGATTTTGTACTAGCAACTGCATGCATGCAGTCTGATTAAGTAGGTACAGAAAAATGTTTTTAAACACATGAAGCTGAAAGTCAAAATCTAGCTTTGGAAAGAAATAAAAATTTAATAACAGTCCTTCTGATACCTTAAAAAGCTTTTGACAGACACACGGACTAGAGACAAACGTGACAATCTTTAAAAACCTCTATTTTAGTCGTGATTAAGCATAACCGTAACGATAACTCTTGTGTCTCCAACAATGGTTATAATGTCGTTTAAATATCGTTACACAATCGTCTTTGGGATGAAATTTTTCACACGGGAAGTCTTTATTTGCTGTCTCCTACACCCTTGGTGGATGGGTAACCAAACCGTCGTGTCGAGACTGTGGACTCAACAGTCAATACTGACTGGAGAATATGTAAATATCCACATATCGGATTGTTTGCTTACCTTGCTCTTGTTTGGAGAACTAGGACGTTGGTACATGACGTGCAGCTTCCATTCGAGCTTCGCAAGAAATATTAAATAAATAAGTAAGTACCTTTTTCACAAATTACATCAATTAAACTAGTCTAAAACTATGCAACGGATGCGGATACCCAAACTGATATTATTAAATAAGTATGATCATATTTTAAATAATAATAGTAGTTCAAAGATGGTTGTTCCTGGTGGTGATCGAACCGCAGTCTCTAACTTGATTTTACTGCGTATTTCACTATTCACTACACTAACCATTACTTTGTATTATTATCCCGAGCGCTGTCCAGTCGAATAACATACACATAGGTACGGAACATCCGGTATTATTGTTACTTTTAAGATTTAGAATAGAATAGAATATATTCTATTAGAAATTATGGTCTTAATAGTAAACTTTGATTATAACGCAAAACACTTTTTCGAGGACATTGCAGCTGAAAAATCCGCTTATCCCCTAAATATCTACAATAACAAAGGAATATGATGAATCCTTCTGGACTTTGGGATTGAGATGACATAAATTGAGATTTTGAAACCTAGGGTCCATGGGGTCCCGAGTACAAGCTTATTTCAGAGTTGCAATAACTTGTGACCAAAGGGCTGGCCGTTTTCTCTCCCAAAGAATCAGCATCGCTATTTAGCGGCCTTTTGGGCACCATGCCACGGTCCACGGGGGCCTTATTTAGATTTAAGTTTTAGTTTAATTAGTTTTACCTTGGATTTAATTTCATTGTAAATTGCTTTTATTATACTGTAAACTGGCTTATGCCCCGGCTTTACCCCCATGAAATATTTAAAAATGGGCTAGTTCCCTATCCCGTGGGAATTTCTAAAAATCCCTTCTTAGTGCACATCTAGGATACTCAAGGTACATGTTTGCCAAATTTTAAGACTAAGATGAAGACTAAGTGCGTTGTCTGTCTGTCAGACAGTCAGTCAGTCACGGTACTGTTTTATAGGTATAGATAAATACATTGTCAATTGAGAATATCTAAACTATTCAATCATGCCATTTTCACTTTATTGAAGATGGAAGACAGGGATGGCATCCCATCATCTAAGGGAGCATAGTTCTAGCTAGCAATGTCGTAATTAATTTAAGTAGATGATCACAATTCCATAATGGCTACAATACTTGTTGTCACCGTAAATTTGCGAGCAAGCGGCACACTTTGATGTCGGCTTTACGGAGCGGATGAAGCGTGTCTTCAGCTTAATAAGCAAGACACCGTGTAGCAAATAAATATAGGAGATGCAACTCGAGGTGTAAGAGGTACACTGGTCAAAATGTTTAGGAATCAAACGGGTCGAGTCCGCACATAATTAGTCCCTAGACATTTGTGAGCAGTGTACATTATTTAGCTTTAATTGCCTGTCACGCTAAAAAAAGTAAGTAATTTGTATGTCAAGTGAGGCGCACTAGTTACCTACCTACAAGAAAGCATGTAAAAAGAGAAATATAAATAAAATCAAAAAGCCGTGATAGCCTAGTGGTTTGACCTGTGGCCTCTCAAGCTGAGGGTCGTGGGTTCAAGCCCCGGCTCGCACATTTGAGTTACATTTGTAATTTATCATGAGCTTTTCGGTGTAGGAAAATGTTCGTGAGGAAACCTGCACACTCCTGCGAAGCAATTCAATTATGTGTGTGAAGTTCCCAATCAGCACTGGGCCCGCGTGGGAACTACAGCCCAAGCCCTCTCACTCTGAGAGGAGGCCTGTGCCCAGCAGTGGGACGTAAAAAAAGGCTGGTGATGATGATGAAGTTTTGATAACAGGTTGACGAAATTGATGAAAAGCTAGATAAGTATAATGTTGGGTAATAAACTAAGTACTCTTTTTGTCTTGGATCCTGTTTTTAACCCCCGACAAAAAAGATCTGTGTATCTGTGTATCTGTCTGTGGCATCATAGCTCCCAAACGGATGGACCGATTTCGATGCGGGTTTTTTTCTATCGAAAGCTAGTTTAATCGAGATGGTTCTCAGCCAAGTTTCATTAAAATCGGTTCCCCCGTTTTTGAAATATTCAAAATTCAAAAATTCAAAATTCAAAATTTTATTCAGCAAATAGGCAGTTGAATGCTCTTTTACACGTCATTTTTTTTGACTCTACCAGCGCTTTCGGAAAGACCATGATTGCCAAGAAGAATACGCCGCAAGAAACTTGGCACAAAGTCATTTTTTCTAAAAACAAGTTACATTAGCTCTTAAAATACGCAACCACAGACAAACTACACAAAGAAACCTCACTGTCATTAAAAGATTAAGAGAGAAAAAAAAATACCGCATTTTAGAAACAAGTGTAAAAAGTAATTATTAGAACAGCAAAACCAGAACACTTTACTTTACTGGCACGTTTTAATTGAGCAGGAGATGTATAGGGTCTCCAGGTCAAATATCTGTGAAAATTTAAATTACAAAGGGATGTATAGGGTCCCAGAATTAATACTATAATATAATACTTAATCTAAATGGCTTAGAGATGTATAGTCTCTAGGGTCAATTTAAACTAAATTTAAAATCAACAGAGGTGTAAAACGCCTCCACGGTCAAATAATAAGTATAATAATACATATACATAAACTGGAGATGTATATGGTCTCCAAATGTCAAATAACAAAAATTGATGAAATATACATTTCATGTCATCATGTCAAATAAATAAAACATTATTTATGTCAATTGTATTACAATTAGTACGCAGCGGACAACGGCAACAGAGCCGGACATCATACACGAATACCGTCGGGACGCAGCCAAGTCACATTGATGTCCTAATTATCTTCTGTTTTCAGCCTTGGCCAGGTGGTGCCATCACATAAGTATTCATCCACTTTGTAGTATGCTTTTTTCAAGAGAGCGGTCTTTATGTATCTTTTAAATGAATTGTGAGGCAATTCCCATGCATCTACAGGCACTTTATTGTAGAACCTCACGCAATTTCCCAAAAAAGACTTACTGACTTTTCGTAGACGAAATTTTGAACTTTGAAATGATAATGTCGGGGGTTTTTCAACTTTTTAAGTTAGTTAGGTTATTAAATATAAGATCCTATTTGACTGGATAAGGGTGGAGGGCCTCGCCTCCCACCCAATGTTTTTAAGCTACTTGGAAATTGAAGTGATTAGCTACTCAGAAGATGTTGAGGGATATTATAAACTTGAAGTCAGGAAAATATGGGGATAATTGGAACGTACTCGTAATATCCGTTAAGTACATACTCCAACAGGTCTGCTCAACTGGTTAAAGGTCATCTAGTTTCTGAACATTTCTTTTAAATCCAGATATTTTATAACGACCCACAAAATTTATAGCTAGCTATAGCAATGCCTTGTGAGTCATATCGAGAGGCGCGATCTCGCAAACATTATGTAGGTACGTTTGGTACTGAACACTAGACCCCCAAGCAATTAACGCAAACAATAACACCTACACTCGCTTTAACAGATGCTATAGAAATCAGATCGTTGACCTTTCAAATTGGCGAACAGCGCGCATGAAAAAAGCAGTAATGCTACTAATTAGTGTCAGGAAATCAGCATGTGGTACACATAATTTTCAGATGTTACATTAAATTCAACAAACGAAATCAATAAAAACAAAAATCACGATCGAGCAACGTAACGCCATCTAGGGACGAGTAGCAAAAGTAAAACTTAGCACTCAGCATGCTCAAGCGCATGATGGTTTTAGCCGGTTTCTAGATGGCGCTGCCAACCGCATGCCGTTTAACGCTATTTGCGCAACCAGATGATAGAGGGCGCTAAGAGTCCACTCAACTTCAATACTCTTTTGTTTTATGCAGTTTTTACATTATGAAAATTAACATTTTTGTTTTTAAATAAAAAAACTTGAAATTTATGGAATCTGATCACATAAAATTTCACGAACAACGGGTCGTTTTTGTCCATTTTTCGTTTTTTGTTGTAAAAAAAAGATTAAGGTAATCACTAGGTACTTAGGTCCATAGATTTCTACCACTCTTGTGGATTTTAAAATTTATCACATTTTTTATCCATTTTCGGGTGGTATTTTCAAAGGTATGGTCTGTAAAATCGACACCCAGCCCCTGACCTACGAAATTCGAAGTTCGTATCGTATCGTCCCGCTCACTCTCGCGTTATAAAATATTAGCTTGAGAGAGACGGCATGACATGAAGTTCGAATTTTGCACTTCGTAGTCGGGGGCTGGTATGTGATCATGATCATTGTTATTTCGAACTTTTACCATAAGAATAAATAATAACATAGTAGAACGGAAACTCCCGCTCCGGACGGGCTCAAGGTCACGATATTAGAGTATTCGTTAAACAGACTACTCAGTCAGGCTGTCACGGCCGGCGTCTCCGCACGCGCGTTTGGTTGTTTATAATCTGGTTGTAATAGTTTTACGTGAGCCTGTATGTATTTTATTTTGTATTTGTAGGTAAGTAATACTTACTTAAATCACCTTAAATGGCTTCATTTGGTATGGCACTTATAATAACTTCTTATTTAGAAGTGTCTATAATTATGTAGGTATAATTTATTAATCTCATATTTTGTAAAATTGGAATAAAATAATCATCTCAAAGTAAAGAAAAACTTATACCTTAGTGATATTATCTTTAGACGTAAGTACCCAATATTTAACAGCAAGCAACCCGACCAACACGCCTGGATGACAGAGGGTGTAACGACGTGAAGGGGGAAGTAGGTATATAAATGGCGGCGTTTTGGACTCGGTCAAAAGAGATTCCGTTCTACTATGTAATTATTTATTCTTATGCTTTTACCACAATTCACTTAGGAAATGTTAGGATTTAACCATCGGCGACCAGACTTTAGCTCGGACTGTGGCGTTGTGTGTATCCACAAAATTTTCATGTCAAGTTCGTTGCGCTGTGCGCGCTCTTTTGTACAGAATTTGCAGAAAAAAACCCACGGAAAGACAAAGTGCTTGCTAGCCTAAACAAGGTGAGCAACCGAAAGAGCTTATGCAAATTCGCCCGATGAGGTCATCGCTTTTCACCGTGTCCCATGCGTCCGGTCCGGTGCCGTGCACGGCCTTCCTCACCCATCCGGTGCGCCAGCGCAGCGTTCCGTTATCGCGGGTATTTGTACATCGTGACCGAGCCGATTACGGCCGAGTTCATCGTCGGTACCGTACTCTGAAATTCGTTGGGCCATTGAACTAGAATATTGGTCGACAGTGCCAATTAGACCTTGAATTTGATTAGGATTTTTATTGCCCTAACACCAGCCTAACACTAAGCATTTAGGACAAGCGATTCCTAGAGGATAATTAATGGACTATCATAATGCTCAAGAGTAAGCGTCTTACGGCGTGGTTACGACTTTGCGAGACCGGCGGCGCGGCGAGCGTTTCCCTGATACATTGCGGGCATTGCAAATTAACCGAAGTGCGGTAGGCGTCTCGACTGCGCAATGAACTGAGAAACGTTTTCCGCGACGCAGATCGCGCTAAGTCGTGGCCACGCCGTTAATGATAAAGTATCGTTGTTGATTATACAAGCGTTACCAGCACTGCCCTACCTTATGAACATTGTTGCGAAAGGCCTCTAATTATGCGTTGTATACACACCCATCTTCCGACGAATTTCGATGTAAATTATAGTATCCGTACCGAAAATTTGTAGCACTAAAGACTCACGCGATAAAATGTATTTGTATGCCAAAACTGTCCACGCATATTAACATAGCTATGATGACCCTGGCCATTCGAACTTTAGTAATGAAAGAGATATTAAATTAACTAACATTTATTACTACAATACAGCTGTTATTAGTCGTACAATGTATTATTATGATGGACGACGCGTACCTATTAAGTTAGGCAACGACACGATTTCATCGCTGTGTAACTGGTATGAGGTGTCAGGTGACTTAATGCCTAAATCAAGAATCGATTACACGTTTAAAGCTTACTCACCAACCGTGCTGTGTTTATACATATAACCTGTAACCTATTTAGAATTAAGTCGCGAAGACTGCCTTTTCTTTGTTTTCTTTTAAAAGTAGGTAATCTTTCCAGGATACCGAAGTCTGTCTTACCTTACCTAAAATAAGAGTCTTTAATTCATTTCTTGTTAGCATCCATTTATGGTTTTACATGTCTTCATTATGCATGTATTTTGCATGTCTTCATTATTATGTTGGATGGAATGGATTCGAAACTAATCAGTGATTCGACTGTTATTTAAAATTATGTTCACATTAAATCTGCATATAAAAGAGACCCCATTATATTTCAGTTCTACAACCTTGCGTCGAACCCGTTTTTCTGTGCAAATAACGTTCCGTTGCTAATAGATAGATTGACTTCTGTATCTTCGTGGGAGTAAGGCACTGGAATGCCACTGGCAGTGCATTAAGGTTCTATGTGTCATGCTTAATCAAATCAAATATAAATCTGCGCTGATGACTACAAGGTTCAATTTGCAGGTGTCATTACGATGCACGGAGGCCAACACGCGCCCGCCATATTCGGAAAAGCTGACGAGTTGCTGTGTTTGTTGAAACCAGTCCAGCACTGACTTTGAAGCCGCTTTTCGATAACCGTGTCAAGGACTTCAGCCATGAAACCGATGAGTCTAGCTAGCGTTTACACTAATTTGAACCAACAACTAATAAACACAGACGAAGCTCCAAAACCGAATGGTCGAGATTGTCAAGTATTCAAATAATAGCCTTTAATTGACGACCGTATTAGCCTAGAGCCACTAGGTTAGAGGAATTGGCTATGAAGCTTTAAGTCCCGGGTGCTATCCCCGGTCGAGGTAGATAACCAAATAGTCTAGAAAACGGAGAAACGAGGAATTAAAATTTCCCTAATATAATATAAATAATCTCTATAAGTTGTTTATCCGTTGTCTGATATCCATAGAGGAATAGTTTGGAACTAGATCAATTGGTGTTAATTGTCTCGTGATATTTATTTATTATTATTTTATTCTGTAACTATTTCTGAGAGAACTAATGTATATACTCGCCATTAGTGTAGAGATCAGTCATATCAGCCAAGATTTTGGGCAGTTTTTAATTACATACAAAAAAAAAGATTTGCTGCTTTATTGAAACTTTTTCGTAAGTTTTTATTAATAAAAAGTAGCTTCAATTATTTATTATGCTATTTACAATTATAATGCCTTGACAACTCCTTTCTGGGGACGAAACTATTTTTGACATTGTTTATGATTTTTTAACAATCTCAACAAAAATTCTTATATTTTGACATGTATTTATATAATGTAATTTTAATGTTGAGTAAATAAATAAATCTAAATCTAAAAACCATAGTGACCAAATCAACAAACAAGTCATCTGATCTAGAAAACGTTGAAAAGCAATCCAATGCTGACCTGATTTGTGTTTACTCGATCGGGTAAATAATGCGATCTGTAATAGCGGTACTAATGATTAAAAACGTGCCGTTAGCTTCAATCGACTGAGAATCGCCTCGTCAACATGTCGAAATCACATTTATATTCTAAACGGCAAAGTATTATCTGATTGAGTGATTTATGTGCAAAATTAAATGCCTAGGCGCATTAACCTTTAACTTACGTAAGTACTTAATTGAACACGATAAAGTATCGAGTTTGTACGATTAAGTATCTTCTTTGATATCTTGAAGTACTTTTGAGTAAGGTTATGTGAAGTCGTGTAAACTTCTGTTTTATAAAATAAATAGGTAATCCCTGTCAGTAAGGATTTGCTTGTGGATTATGTTCTAATGATTAACAGCCAATTCCAATAATTGTCACTCTGCTGAAATAATTTTGTGTCTCCGCCCTCTGTGATCCATAGCATTAAAGATGATCGATAGTTTTATTGATACTTATACTAAAAATATGATGTTCAAAATAGTTCCCCTCTTGATAAGATCGCACTAGTTAAGACTCGTTTAAATGTGCCATGAACACGATTCCGTTGTGCAAGAAAGCAGGAAGCAACCCGATGCCCGACGCATTGTGAAAAATAGGTCCCGTAATAAAATTCATCCGTTTCTTTCTTTTGATCATTCTAATCTTCGCTTTCAAATTCACTTTTGTTCGTTGTATGAGAACCCGGTTTAAAATAAGTAAGTAAATACGTTAAAATGTAATGGGCTATAAAATGCGATTAATGAGCGATGATTTTGTACTATTTTTTCTAACAACAGAATATTTATAACAGATCGCGTTGTTTATATGTATAATGGAGAGCTATATTATTTTTAATACTGGAGTTTCGGAATGTCGCTTAAGTGAAAAGCTAGGTTAACAGCGGTTAATTGGTAAATAAATAGGTGTTGGAGATTCATTTAATGTATTAAAACTTCCATTAGATATAATTAGTTGGACGTGGCCACGCAGTGTTTTCGCAAGCCACGATAAAACTAATAATAATTATGATGATATACAGTTTTTCTTTCGAAGTCAGAAAAAAATTAAGAAGGAACCACACTACCTCTGTAACTCCCTTTCTTTACTTCACTTTAAAAGAGTCCTATTGCCCAACACTGCCCCAATAGATAGCACTTTCAATCTCAATCCATAGCATTAAAGGTGACAAGCAGTGTAAATATTTGGAATGTGTCAAACACTGCATGCATGCTGCATGGGCTATCCATGTTCATTTTAGACTCTAAACGTCTCTTTCAATATTTGAAATAAAGGTTTAATATATGAAGAAACCCAAAAATTAAAACATGATTGTAAACAGAATCCAAACAAAGCCCAAAAAATTATACCCTTAACTATCAAACAATGTAATAAAATCTTGCAAGTAACTACATTTAAACTTAAAAAACCGCCTTAAAAAAACCTCAGAAAAAAAAACATAAAATAATCCCCAAAAAGCCATGAGTTTCATGGCCTAGCAGAAATATGAAGTCGGTGCGGTGCTAGCGGAATATTCTTGGAATGAAGCAGAGTCTAAAATGAACATGGATAGCCCATGCAGCATGCAGGCAGTGTTTGACACATTCCAAATTTGTTAAAAAAAAAATTATTTCACAATTTTTAGTTACGTTAATATTTAAAATATTGTCCTCCAACTCCTAACCGTTAAGGAGTTGTACCTTCCATCATCACCTCATCAACATGATGACTACCAGACACAAGTACTTGAATAGCTTTTGAAAATATATGAAACACATTATACGTCCCTTTAAACTTTGAGGGTTGCCCTCGATTTCCCTGAGATCCCATCATCAGATCCTGACTTGGTGACAATGGGACCAACTAGAAAATATACCCTTTCAAAAAAAAAAATTTTTTTAATCCGTCCAGCCGTCTTCGAGTAATCGGGGAACATACATAAAAAAAAATAAAAAAAAACATTCCGACGAATTGAGAACCTCCTCCTTTTTTTGAAGTCGGTTAAAAATGAAATCACTTGGACTCGCAGCCTCAAGCTGTCACTTATCGTTACTAAATTTGACAACCACAATTTGACACTTCATGACTTCAACGCTGAAACAGATATGCCATGAATTACCTTAGTGAAGACATCACATACTCTCACATTTAATCACCCTTCGTAGCCGCCTGTATAATTATACTCCTCGCTAGGGCCGCTATTTGCACAAAAAAGTTTATAAGAAGGACCACAAGAGGGCCCCGAATATCCCGTGATCAACCAGAAAACTGGCAAGCTTATATAGAGCTGGGCCCCGTTTCATAAACGTGACAGGTGACAAATGACAACGACAATTCGATCTTTCGAAGTTAATATGAAGTTTGGTAATACAAAAACTTTTCAAGCCAGTAACCTACACCAAACTGTCGTTGTCATTTGTTACCTGTCACGTTTATGAAACGGGGGCCTGGTGTCAAATAGTACCTTCAGCAAAAAGGGTCTCTTTTCTTTTGCGAAAATTAATTAAGTAATTAAAATAGTAATTAAGTGAGAATCTCGTAAGCTATTACAATAGATTATGCTAAATCACGTAAGCATGTTTTATAATTTATAGCGACTGATAAATAATTTATTGGTATCATAATTTGGTTTTAAGTCTATTATCGTAACAATAAAACTCCCTATTGTAGATCCCGCAAAGCCAATGACTGCTTATCAGCAATGAATGAACACGTAGTTGTGGCTCTTTTAATTCTTTGGAAAAATATATCATTACATGCACGCGCCGAAATAGGGATCGAGGGTGCTCCCGTCCTCCCTGTCTGGACCGGGGCGGCTGTCTGTCAATAATATTCGCGAGAGGCGTTGTCATGGTAACGACGCTTCCTACGCCGGTCGCTGCCCTCGTGTTGCAGCATAATGCATCACGGAGGGTCGGAGGGCGAAAACAGGCCGCCTGTGTACTGTAAGGGCGACGTGTGGAGATTGTTAGGCCATTTTATAAGGCGTTGTACGCATGTAAGTACTTACTTTAAAACACGAGTAGCGTTAATTTTAATACGTGAAAGTACATATCTAAAAGTATTGTATGCAACTCTAAATAATTAGACCTTAAAACACTCGTCTGATCTTAATATAAAATTCAGTTTCGCCTCGTTTCATAAAACCGCACTCGTATTTTAAGGACCCTCATTATGTAACAGTTGCATAAACTAACAGTATTCCATTCCGGAATGGAAGTAGAAAAATGGAAAAAAAAATTTAGGACACTTTATTTCAATTCATACACGTAACTGAAGCCGATTTTTTTTGCAAACATCAACGCGTGGTACACATTTCGACGGGTATTTTAAAAACACTTCAAGAATTCTAAGCATTCTTTTTTTACTGAAGTGAATATTTTCGGATAACCTCTTCGAAGATAGCATTATATTGTGGCCCCTCCCCCCTTTATCTTTTAAACCGTATGTCCAAAAAATAAAAATACATAGGTACCTACAAATTTTCAACATGATCGGATATACCGTTTTGGAGTTACCGCGGAAAAACTGCGCAAACATAAAGGACGTAAGTGCCATGAAAATACGATCTTTAACTGGTGCACTTTTACATTAAATTTTTACATTTTAGGACTGTAGTAAGTGCTTTAATTGTGTTTTAACGTGCTTTTTTTTCATCAGCAGTGCACTTCTTTGTACTATTATGTATTCTGTGTTTGTAGTAACGATTATGGAACTGAGCCCGGCATGCTCTTGGCCGGTTGTCTAATAATAATTTTCGCGTGAAAATTATTTGGTTCGAAATCTTTTCTCTGGGCGCTATTTGATTTGAATTCATTTCACTATTGATTGGCAACAATCAACATAATATTAGTATCATTTTTGCACGCACGCTTGAACGAAATGGATTTTTTTGATCAAACGCCGAACCAAAGCTGATCGCACATTTCAAAGACTAAACTTATATTCCCATTCACAAAAAGCTAAAGGCCAGTGTCGCGGAGTAAACCCTGCAGGGCGTAGAAATTACCATACCAGGGTCAAATATTAAACTTCAAGACCACTGTTATATGTAGAAGCTAACAAGGCGCATAATAGGTTAGTTACGTATTCTAAAGACTAAAGCAAGTAAACGTGGCCCAAAAGTGTATAAATAACACAGCGTCATTCGGCCATTTTTAACAACTAATTTGAACAGAAATTAAAACTAGATTAACATGCAAAACAATTAAATTAAAACAAAACAAATTATGTGTAAACTTAATTGGTGAGAATAACGCTTGCAAAAGATAACATCACACGAAACATCTAGTCAAGAAGACTAGTTTAGTTACTTGACTTAATCGCCTAATATATAATGTTTTTTGGATTATTTAGCACCAGAGGAATTAGCTTAATAAGATTAATTAAAACGGCACTAGACGTTCAATTATTCTGCTGCAGGTAACAGTACTCTCAAAATCGTCTCCCACGTTATGGAAGGCATATAAATTTCATAATGAAGCGTTCTCGGTTCTCATGGTAAGGCGACACGCGTGTCCCGCCGCCGCAATGGGTTTCGGTTTATCGCGTCGCTACCTGCCTGTCGACTAATGAAACAAAAACATTTAAATATTGTTCAAATTTGAAAGAAAACCTTCATAAACTATTATAATTAATTGCAAATTAGAAATCGAATCCTTCATTTGCAAAGACTCACTTAGTAATTCTGTGACACATTTTAAGAAATAAATTTGGACACCCAATACTATTCAGCTTTCTCTGGCAACAAACTTGTTCCTAATAGGTATGTAGTTTAGAACTGTATTCAAATGGAGAGACAAAGATTACAGTTTTGTGTATTAATAGGTACTGTTATACCGGGTGGGTAAACTTCTCAGGCTAGCCAATTACGTGACCGCAAGCAATCAATTACGACAATGTTACGCAAACTTACAAAAATTCGATAAGGCTTGCCTATACTTTCTAACTAAACCGCTATAGCTTCGAGGCATTTGGCCGAGCGAGGTTCGCACTCACGGACCCATCGTGGCCATACACCACGATTCCAAACAAACAGGATCTTAGAACAAGTACTTACTTAGATACCAATCTAATATTAAGAACTTCCAACGACATAATTAAATGTAACTGCCGACATTTCGTGGTTTCTTATCGTAACAGCGTATCAGCCACTTTGTCGCAATTAGATAATTAAAATTCTGATCTTGTATACTTCGAACGGCCATTCGGCATGCCACAGAAGACGTCATGCTTAATTCTCTGAATGTGAACATTTATGACTGAATATAGTACACTAAATTGTATATTTGAAATATTAGTTTGTATACATACAAGTTATCAAACCGTATCCGTTGTCGAACACATCTCGATTTTTAGACTCAACAAGGTAGAAATTCGGATACCTCAAAGAATAAATTTGCCACAACATAAATACAAAAGCATATTTTCCGGTCCACGCTATCTTGTTCTTGGCCTCCTCTAAGACCTTTAATCGATCACGACCGGCGTTTTATGTATTCTCGAAGCGAGCTCTGATGTCATCCACCGTTTTTAACGCTTTGGTGATAGGCACCATCAAAATAAAGAATACTTTGCCTAGTGCTAACAGCGGTGCGTAACAATCGTCAGAGGAGCCGACGACCCGCTCCCGTTTTACGAGATAAGTCGCGTCCGTGGGAGGGGCACTTCCCTGACCTCTCTAAACTTATAATTGAATGATGGAGCTCTAAATATTCAGCCAATCGATTTGGCCGCCGCGTCATCAGCAGCTAGGAGCATCTAACAACAGAACAGTTTCCGTCCAGAATGCGCTGACTTATTTTGGCAACTGAAGAATCTACAGGCATCAGAGTAAGTATCGAAATTATTAAGTTTGAGGCTATATATATATATAGCTAGGTATGTGGAAGTCTGGCACTTGCCCCAGATAAGCGTGCCCCTGCCTTCTTTTCTATCTCTTGATGAAGAGTCAAGGGACCTAAGAGGTCGTTCTGTCGCATATGTCGTACAAGTGCCGTAAATTCTTTCGGTAGTTTTATTTCTTAGTGAAGTACGGTAATACCTAAAATGTATTAAATCTTTGCTTTTACTCAATGTTTTATTATTTATAAATTTTACAAAAGTATGTTAGTAAGTATGTTACGTTGTGGCGATAAAACAGTTAATTCTTAACTTTATCGATAACGAAAGAATAGAAGTGGTACCAATAATATTTACACAGTTTGCCTTCACGCATTGCCGGTTTGCGTAACACCAAACTGTACTAGTATGTTATGTCCGTGGTGCAAGACGCGTGTGCTGTGTATTCAGATGTACACTCCCTTTGGCATTTTTTCGAGCACTTATCAGTAATTTGCTATAATTAAACGCCCAAAATACATTCTATACTAAATAAAGCCAACGGGAAGCAATCATCCTCCTAAATTATGCGACTGGATAAGCATTCCGCTGGAATCAATCCGTAAAAGAAATTGCAATTCTGCAGTTATCCGGATATCGAGTAGTTATCCTGATTTATGGCGCAAGCCCCACAGAGGCCCCTAGAGTCGTTGTGCCCGGCGCCCTGGGAGGCGCATAATTATCCACTTCTGCAAAACGAATCCCCTAGTACCCCATATTAGAGAGCGTTCATTAGATTGTTGGCACTCTCCCTCGGTCAGCCATCCCTCGCCCTAACTTCTAAGCTGAAGACTGTCGGACTCCGAAAATCTTTCTCACTAAATAGTTCTTGACATCTCAATTAAGGTATTTATTCTTTGGGTAAAAAAGATAATTGAATTAAGCAGCGTTGGGTGTTCTCTTTCTGTAACTGTGGCAAACCGTTACGCAAGCATTCAGAATGCTAACTCGTGAAACAAAAGCCATGCGACAATCCATAAACATTATACTTTCTACTAGACAAAGATTTCCCTGAATAATTAACAAAACTGCAATACCTACCTACCATAGGAATGAACGCTGTGTGAATGCGAAATGTATTTTTGTATTAATTAATGCTAAGCACAATTACGTGTATTAATATAATCTTACTCTCTAGCCAAGTATTCGTATTTAGATTAAGATAAGGAAGTTCACGAGATAATGTTGTTTGCGAAGTGGGAAACAATGGCCGGTGCATGGTGGCTACTTAGTGTCACGCCGGTAAATGGAGAGTTTACTTTCTACCTACATAATGTCATTCACAGGCGCGGCACGCGTTGACTTCTCCACCTGACTAACGGCGCGGCGCCGGGTGACGAGTGACGCGGCCCGTCCGCCGAGCCTCGCTACTGAACTTAGACACGTTGACAAACAATGAATACTTGCTCATCATTTTCGTCTGAAATGCTTGGGGTTTGGGGTCTGATTTTTATGTTACAAATGGTAAAACCAGATTAGGTATTTATAGCAAATCGCGTGAAAATCTTTTCAGGGGACCGGCACAGGGCGAATGACGTCATTTTATTTTCTTTTACTAAAAATATTTTGTTTTTCACCCCCATCTCAGTGGGATTATTGGGTATTACCGAAACTTTTTTAAAAGAACTCTTTCTAATTTCATCCGAGAATAACCTTTGATCTGCCTTTGATCTTCTGAGCTGTACTGCCAAATTTTGGTGCATCTTGCCTCGTGTTGTTATTTATCTTTTTATCATGCATGGTATAATTTTTATCATTTTACCATACCTACCATTTTCAATGGTACTGTACTCAACGACTACACCAACAAAAACGATTAACACGCGCGACACAGCAACGAAACGCTGAGAAAAACGCTGTTCGTGTAATAACACGCTCTATAGTGTCACCCACTGACTGCGCGATGCGTTTAGCATACAAATGCCTGCGTTGACTAAATTCAATTTCTTCTCTTCGCGACTAAACTCCCCGGTCGTGCGAGAGAGCGACGTGACCGACGCCCGCCGAAAGTTTCTGATACACACAATACTAAGAACATGACATCGCGACTCCACGAAAATCGTGTCTCGAATGTGTTTAATAATAACCGCTTCACGTAGGTACTGTCTCATTCATTCATAAACATATTTGAGCGCGTCTTAGTATCAGACTTCCTTCAGAGGTCCATGCATGGTTTATTTCGTGTAGCCTCTGAATTCTGTATTACCAGATTTTGAGATTGTGTTAAATCTGTTATCTGTTTTATACTAGGTATATTTTTGTACTTACAGGTATAAGTTTTTCATCAACAAAAGTTGCATGGGTCTACATTTGAACTGAAAAATCTGATCATGATTAATAATTAAAGGATATGCAAACCAAAAAAACATCTGACTGTTGTCTCAACTTAAACTGTTATATTATAAGTTTGAGTTAGAATGTTAGTAAACGACTCGTACTACTAAGAAATACATCAAGGACATAGCCAGGACTGGTTTCATCAAGTTTCACTAAGTATATGTCCTGTTCACAGTTGGGTTGACAATATCATGATTTCTAAATTAACATGTATTTCGGTGACAACAAAAAAAAATGATTTATTACACAGCTCAGACAGGACTAATGAATTTTCAATGCTTATGTGCAAGATAGCTATGACTAGATAAACCTACTACATAGTACTCTGATTTTTTATGTCATGTGATTTGAGTGTCCTTCTACAGCTGTGCCATATGACATAAGTACATTTTTAATCATTAGTTGTTGGTTCGAAACAACATTTTTTATTAAGAAAAAAGGAAATAAACTATGCAACAACGGCCCGCATGGCTCGCTTAATGTCTAGATACCCATTGGTCCGTGATAGTGAATGATTAGTTCCAGTAGGTACAAAATACATGAGAAATTGCATTATGACTGGTTTTACACAAAGCTAATTTTATTAGTTAACTACCGTAATTTACTTGTCATCATTCATCATTTCATCAATGACAGACACACACACGGCGCAGCCTAAACCTTCGCATTTTTAACATATTGTTAAAATTAAACGTACGTAACGGGACAGAGAATCTGTTAACATGAGAATGACGCAGCTAAAACATGAGGTAGGTATCAAGACTATCCGATACAGGTTGTGAGTTCTGATGCTTAATTGCAATATAATGACGGAATCATCCTGCCAAATCCAATGCGTTTTTTGTTAGCGGGCATCATCAGCGTCCTAAAACCTTAGTCACGCGATATCTTGGCAGCATGCAGTGATCCGCTTGCCAGCACCGAAGCGATAGCGATTGTCTGATTATCTTTTGTAAGTTTATCTTTGAGTGGTCGATGGATCCAGATCGTTTATCAGTAGGCATTACAACGCTTTTAATGATGTTGAGCCACCAGAAGGTGACCTTCTTGTAATTAGAGCATAAGAAGAGCTCATGAAACGGCCCAGCCGTCAACTAAAACAAACGAAGTCGTAGTGCAGTGCTAAACTTTGATTTGTTCTAAATAACTTATCAACAATTCTATTTATCAGGTTAATAGGTACTTTAAGAACAGGTAGAAAGCGAGTAAATCAGCCCTGGCTTGGTGGACCGAAACCCGATAGAAAACCACAGCGCAGGCCGTATAGTTT